>CP060301.1:1200000-1577136 GCA_014826065.1 Anthracocystis panici-leucophaei
CATCGACTGCTCGTACGCGCCGATAGCAGCAGCACGAAGCGGCTTGCTGAGCGTCTTGATGGTGCTCACATCCTGACGGATCAGCTGGATCAACTTCTTCGGAATGTCGGTCTTTTCCAAGTTCTTCTGCAGACTGTTCTGCAAGATAGCGCTGGAGAGCGAGATACCCAAAACCGAACCAGTCGCACGGAAGAGATAAGTGACACCGGTAGCAGCCGCCATATCCTTAGGATCGACGGAAGCGATGAGAGCCACCAAGGTGATGGTCAAGATCGAACCGTACGCAGCACCACCCCAGGGCATCGACAACCAGTAAAACACCTCGCTAGTACCGCGGAACCAGAAGCACATCATCAGCGGTCCCACGAATCCGGCAAGACCACCGAGCAACAGCATCACACGGTAACGTCCCGTACGGGCCATGATGAGACCACTTCCCAAACTGCAAGTGGAAGCAATGATGGCGTTGGGGATCAAATGCAAACCAGCATACTGCTTGGTAGTCTGCTCGACATTCTCGAAGTAGTTGGGCACGTTGAAGATGATACCGAACTGCGACATGGTGATGAACCAGCAGGCAATCGCGACGAAGCCGGGAGTACGGTTGAAAAGCACAGCCATGGGCATCAGAGGTTCACGAGCAACGAATCGCTCGACGAGCACAAAGAGCACCAGAGCAATACCACCACCGATAAGAGATCCGACGACGAGCTTGTCGGACCACTCGCGTTCGTTGCCTCCCAAGCTGAGACCGACGAGGATGAGCGTGACCGAGGTGACGAGAGTGAGCGAGCCGAAGGCGTCAATGCGCTTGATCTTTTCAATCATGCTACCGGGACCAGCGGGGATGTCGATCTTCCACGATACGACGACAAAGTGGACAACGCAGAGCGGCACCTGGACGAGGAAAGCCCATCGCCAACCGAGACCACCGTCGGCAAGAGCACCACCAAGGGGACCACCGAGAGCGGCACCGGTAGCGTAGACGAGGTTACCGAGACCCTGCCAGGTACCTCGCTGCTTGAGACTGACGAGATCGCTGGTGACCAGAGTCGACATGGTGGTCAGACCACCACCACCGATACCGGCGAGCGCCCTGGCGGCACACAGCTGCCAGAAGGTCTGGCTGAGACCACAGAGAAGCGAACCAAGGAGGAAGATGGCCGAAGCGAAAAGAGTAGCAGGCTTACGACCGAAAATGTCAGAAGCGCGTCCGTACAGAGGCTGGAAAGCGGTCTGAGTGAGCAGATAAGAGGTACCCAGCCAACCGACTTCCTTGCTGACACGGAACTCGGATCCGACAGCCGACAAGATGGTGGCGACGATGGTGCCGTCAAGAGCAGCCAAGAAGGAGCCGATCCACATGGCGCCCATGATGACCCAGATATCGGCACGCAGAGGAGGCTCCTCGGGCTCTTCGGCGATCGCGGGAACGCCAGAGATGGAGAAGTGGCTCTGATCGAGGGGAACGAAAGCGGACGAGTTAGGATCGACACCGTGAGCAGCACCCTGGATGGCGCTGAAGGCCGACTCTTGTGCGATAGCATCTTGCTCTTCGGCGGTCAAGTCGGGACGACCAATGCTGGCAGCAAAGCTAGGACGGTGTCGCGAGACGGACGAGGTCCTCTGTTGCGACCCCAAGAGAGGGTGCGCTCGGTTTGAGTAGGGGCCATTGTGTAGCGGAGAGGATGTTCTTGATGAACACGAGAGATGGATGTGGTCGAAACGATAGCCATGAATCTCAAAGGATCGGCAGTCAAGATTGACGAGGGGCCAAAATGTTTTTTTGCCCGTCGAAAGAGCTTGAATCATGCGCTCATCGGCACGACTGGCACGAATTGCACACAGACTGTGGCTGCGATCGACAAGTCCTTCCGAAGCAGGCTTGAGTACACAAGAGTCATGTGTTCACTTTGTCTTTGTCGGGAAGCGAGCTGCACTACAGAAAGGCACTCATTGACTGTCTCCACTGCTGCCAACAGATAATAAACTCCAAGACCAATTGGAGAGCCGGATGATAAGCTCTTTGCTTCTCCGCGTCCACCTGTCGCGCCCGAGAATCCGATCCTTCTGAAACATTGCGAACGGCTTCTCTTTAAATTTCAACAGCACTTGTCTGTATCGCGATTGTCAATCCATCTTGTCATTCTCTGTATGATATGACTGGCCCTTTCTACAGCAAAGTGAAGTTTTTTTTGTTTTTTGTTTTTGGTTTTTGTTTTGTTTTGTTTTTGGCGGCAAGGACAAACTCTCTGAATACATGCGAGGAAAAGGATGCACGAACAAAATGAGAGTCGCTGCGACGTCAGAGGCTTCGAATTTCTAAAACTTCTTTAAGCGAAATTTGTGGGACGAGCCACCGATAAGAGAAGAAAGAGTGTCAAAGTGGGGCCACGGCCAAACTCGACAGGAAACAGCAGCTGCAAAGACGCACGGTCTCACCCGAATTCTTTCTCCGCAAAATTAAGAAAAATTTCGGAATTTGCGGTCGTGGTTGCCGATCTTGCCCGATGCAAACACCTTCTCTTCGATTGATCTTCAAGAGAAGGGCATTTGTTAGACCGAAATCAAGCCTCACTTTGGTCGGTCGAAAATTCCATCAGCCCGTGTTTCTCTCCGCCGGAAGATCAGCAGAGCAAGTGAGTCGGAGAAAGGCCAAGCCTTGAAACGAACGGCAATACATCTCAGGTGACAAATCTCCCATCCATCGGCAAACCAAAAAAAAAAAAAAAAAAAAAAAACAAAAAATCAAAAATCCTCATACTGTAGAGCCAAGATTTTCGAAATTACGACTTCTTACGTCCGTGCGAGGGTCTCCGATTCAGCTTCAGTCAACTGTGAAGGTTGCGTAGCTACCGTAGTGGAGTTCGGCTTTCCTCTTGGAATCCCATCGAAAGCGTTCTTGGTAGATTCTAGCGAGCCTTCCGCCAGGTTTATAAGACCAGACATAGACACCGGCACCATCGTCTTACCACCCTTTTCCACTCAATGACCCCATCACCAAACAATCATGAGCGGCACACACAGTTCTACACTCTTCCCGAGCCTTCTGCTCGCAACGGCTTCTCGTCGCTCAAGCTCAAGGAGGGCCCCATTCCCAAGCCCGAGTTCAACGAGGTGCTCATCAAGGTGCACGCCGTCTCGCTCAACTTTCGCGACTTGATCATCGCTCAGAACGGATACCCGTTGCACCTCAAGCAAGGCGAGCTCATCCCCACCTCGGATGGCGCCGGTGAAGTCTTCTCGGTGGGCAGCAAGGTGACCAAGTGGAAGCAGGGCGACCGCGTCGCTAGCATCTTCACCCAGGCTCATCAGCACGGCGCAACTCCGGACAAGGAGGAGGTCAAAACAGCTCTGGGTGGAAGCCTCGATGGCATGCTCGCACAGTATGTCGTTCTCAACGAGAACGGTGTTGTGCGCATCCCGTCTCACCTTTCGTACGAGGAGGCTGCCACTTTTGCCCTGCGCTGCTCTGACTGCCTACAACGCTCTCTACGGTATTCCCACCGAGCAGCTGCGTGCAGGCGACACCGTAGTCGCTCAGGGCACGGGCGGTGTGAGTATCTTTGCACTCCAGCTCGCCGCTGCTGCGGGTGCCAAGGTGGTCATCACCTCCTCGGACGACAAGCTCAAGAAAGCCGTCGACCTGATCCTTCAGAACCTGCGTCACCTCATCACCACGGTCAACTACAAGACCAACCCGGACTGGGGCAAGGTCGCGCTCGAAGTCACCAACGGCAAAGGTGTCGAGCACGTCGTCGAAGTCGGTGGACCTGGTACGCTCGAAAAGTCGTTCAACTCGATCAAGCGAGGTGGTGTCATTTCGACGATTGGCTTTGTTGCTCAAGGCGAAGCGCCTAACGTTGCCTTCCATGCACTTATGACGGGCGCCTACTTCAGAGGTATCTTGGTCGCTTCGCGAGAGCAGTTTGAGCACATGAACCAGATCATCGAGGACCACAAGATCAAGCCTCTGGTTGACAAGGTGTTCCCCTTCGAGAAGGCTGAAGAGGCGTATGCTTACCAGTGGAGCCAGACTCATGTTGGCAAGGTTGTCATTAATGTCTCGTAATCTGTTTTGTGACTTGGAAATTGCAAGCAGTTTGCACCTGACCCTTCTCGGTAAGGATTGTTGAGTCAGAGCGTGAACAGAAGGAACAGAACAATCGGCCCGTGAGTTGTGATGAATACAGCGTGTGAATCACTATTGCATAGCCACTATTGTGAACCCTCCGCCTTGGGTGGGACAATGTCGCCTTGACCTGCCTGTGCAGAAGAGTGTTGCGAAGCCTCCTTGACCTTGTCCTCCTGTTGAGCAGCAGCAGCGTTCTTCCTTGCGTTTTCGGCGGTCTGAGCGTACTTTCTAACCAGACAAACAACTGGATGGTCAGCCTTGCCTCAAATTCCCCACTGTGAAGAGCGAAAACTCACCCCTTGAGGTAATCGGTCTCCTTCTTGACGGCGTCAAAGTTGACGGTTCCGTCTGGGTTTTCAGAATGTGCAGCATTTTGTGGATAGGGTGTCTAGTGTTGTCTGCAGACGTGGTGGGCACAAGGCAAGCCAGAATGAACAGCACGCTAAGCACGTAAGCAGCGTAGAGCCGGTGCATTGGTGCAAATGACAGAAAAACAAGCTCAGCAGCTGTTCGGCAGTGCTCAGATGTAGCTAGTGGACTGAGCATTTCTGTTGCAATGCACAGCCTTTTTGAGATTGGAGCCGCACAGAAGGCTGCTTTGACAGGTGACAACGCCTGGCAAGGCAAGGGAAAACGAAAGAGGCAGCCGAGCACGGATCGTAACGCTCCGATTTCAACCCACACATAAAAATTAAAAAAATTATATAAAAAAAAAAAAAAAAAAGGCTTAACCTCCACACACCGTTGACTTGTGGGCTGCTGTCTGATGACTGCACTCGCAGCTGTTTTCCAACCTTTCCGGATACGGTGTGCAGTAAAATCAATTTTAGGGACAAAAAGAGGCGGACAAGCGCGCGAACGGGACACACCCAAAATTACAATTGGAAAATGGCAAACAAAAGACAATCGAGCGGCAAGTTGCGCGGCCCACAAAATGGCCCACCAGGGCTGTGACGGTTGACAGTTGACTACAGTTCACTCACTCAGTCCCTCGCTCGCTCGCTTAGTACCCTATCTCATACAAGACAGATCGACACTGAGCCCTTTTTCAATCCGTGATTCGACCCTTCTACTACCACCACCACCACCTCCTCCTCCTCCTCCTCCTCCTCCTCCTCCTCCTCCTCTCGTCAGCAACTCCCTTTCCTGCTGATACCCATAACACCATGCGTTCCTCTTGGCTCTCCACCGCTTCGGCCGTGTTTGTGTGCACTGCTGCGCTCGCCAATGCCGCCAAGCTCCCTGCTCCTCTCGAGCAGATTCACTACGATCAGGCTGGCAACCTTGTCTGGAACGAAGACGCAGACGTCCCTCAAGCCCTCCCTTCTCTCGGTCGACCCGACTTTTCCGCTCTCGACATCAACGATGCTGTTGCTGCCATGGGTCTCCCTGCCAAGCAGACCGTCGACGATGTCATGACCGACGCCATGAAGCAGGCGGAGAACGTCCTCACCTGGGCAGAGAACGAGATCGAGCGCATCGAGCACAAGATCCAAGACGCCATCGCTGGCACCAAGCACGGCGTCAAGGACTGGATCCACACCGGCAAGGTCTTTGTCGACGGTCTCGAATTCGAGCGTCTCACTCACCCTTCCTTCCCCGAGTACTCGCTCCGTCTCAACACGCAGCAATCCGAGGCCTTCTGTGACAAGGACGTCGTTCAGCACAGCGGTTACCTCGACATTTCCGACTCCAAGCACCTCTGGTTCATCTTTTTCGAGTCGCGAAGCAAGCCCAAGGAGGACCCTGTTGTTCTCTGGCTTAACGGTGGTCCCGGTTGCTCGTCTTCAACCGGTCTCCTCTTCGAGCTCGGTCCTTGCCACGTCACCAACGAAGGCAAGGCCGTCAAGAACAACCCTCACTCGTGGAACAACAAGGCCAACCTGCTCTTCCTCGACCAGCCCGTCGACGTAGGCTACTCGTACTCGGACAACGATCAGGTCAACAACTCGCCGGCTGCCGCCGAGGACGTTTACGCCTTCCTCCAGCTCTTCTTCACCAAGTTCCCTCAGTACTCTGAGCTTCCCTTCACTGCTTCCGGTGAATCGTACGCCGGCACTTACCTCCCCAACATTGCTTCCACCATCTACAAGAACAACAAGAAGGCTTCCCTCACCCGTTACAGCAACCCCGAGCTGGCTCCCAAGCACATCAACCTCGACACCGTCATGATCGGCAACGGTCTCAGCTCGCCCCAGTACCAGTTCCCATCGGTCCCCGACTACGCCTGCGGCGCCGACAACAAGTACGCTCTCTTTGAACCTGATAGCTCCACCTGCTCCACTCTCGAGCAGCAGGCCGCCACTTGCAAGTCGCTCATCGAGTCTTGCCAGAAGTACAACTCGCGTCTCACCTGCACTCCTGCCGCTCTTTACTGCTGGAGCCGCCTCTACGGCCCTGCTAAGCAAACGGGTAAGAACCTCTACGATGTGCGAAAGGACTGCGACCACGAGAGGGACGGTCCCCTCTGCTACAAGGACATGGAATACATCGAGACGCTTCTCAACACGCCCAGCATCAAGAAGAACCTCGGTGTTCCCGATTCGGTCAAGTTCCAGTCGTGCAACATGAACATCAACCAGGCCTTCCTGCTCCAAGGTGATTCTATGCATGACTCGGCTGCTCTCCTTCCCGAGCTCATCGAGGACGACATTCGTGTCCTCATCTACGCCGGCGAGGCCGACTTCATGTGCAACTACATGGGCAACCTCGAGTGGATGCAGAACCTCCAGACTAGTTACCTTGACGATTTTAACAACGGCACGGCTCAGGAATGGTCGGTCAACGGCAAGCCTGCTGGTCTGATCAGGAAGGGTGGTAAAGGTGCAGGCAATGTGGCGTTTGCCCAGGTGTACGCGGCTGGTCACATGGTACCCTATGATCAGCCAGAGGCGGCTTCAGATATGATTGAGAAGTGGTTGGCGAACAAGTCTATTGCCTGATCTGGTAGGGATTGGCATAGGCGGTTTGAGCATTGTTCTGAATCTATATTTATTTGTTAGCTTTGTTGTGTGTGCGAATGGCGATTGAGAGAGAGGGTGTGCTGCTGGGATGAGTAACTGCAGAGGCGCACTTGTGTTGATTCGGATGGTGACAGTGCTCACGACACATCCAAGAACGCGAAACGCAACCTTGACTTGGAAAACTCAAACCGTCATTGGTGATCGAAAGAAAACGCTCGTCTGTTTAGCATCACACATTTGATTGCCATGCCTCTGCTTTCTGAGAAGGGTCTTGAAGAATGTATTCGTCTACGCTACGCTACCTCTTTGGCAGGTGCGGGAGTCATGGGTTCTCTACATCTACGGCATCTAGTCTTACCAGCTCCCAGCGTCCCAGTTTCTAAAATCAATCCGCCAGAATCTGGCTCACCTCTGGCTGAGCCAAACCTCTATACATCAGCTGTCTGCGTTCATACTCGCTCCCCTGCTCCCCTGCTCCCCTGCTCCTCTTCCGCCGATATCCTCTCAAAGTTAAACGGATTGTTCTCCGCCACCAACCCGTTGTCGAAGAAGCTGAACGGTTGCTTGCTGGTCAAACTGTCGACTCTGCCGAGCAAGAACTCGAGATGATGGAAGGACGCCGAGGGTTGGTATTGGGGGACCATGTGACCGCTGAGGTTGATCGAGACGAACGTGAGTTTGCGTTCGGTGTACGTTTTACCCATCACACCGGAAGCGGCGAGGGTCGAAAACTGTTGGTTGTTGTGGAAGGGTACGTAGAAATCGTCGGTGATGGGACGTTGGAAACCCTGTTGACCGCCCCAAGTCATGTTCTGGATGGAAAGAAGCGTACCGTTCATGAGCAGCACCATGTTGAGCATTCCGTGGCCGATGACGGTTCGTTCCACGCGGTCAATCACGCCAGGTAGGACGGTGGTGGAACTGTAGCGTCCCTGCTCGGCTCCGCGATCGAGTCCCGACTTGGTGTTGAACACATTACCGATGGAGCAGGTAGTCCAATCCGTGTCGACAGGTGTATTGATGGCTTTCTTCACATCGGTACGGTTGAAGTAAATCGTACCACCAGCAGGCAGGTAATCCATCAATACAGGAAATCCAAGTACATCCCACAGCAATGGACACGTCGTCGCCACTTGAAAAATGTCAAAGCACGGATTGACGTCAAACACGACATTGTTGACAAAGCCGAACAGATCGCACGCGTCCGTCGTGGAATGCGGATCTGGCAGTTTCCCTTGGGTGGATACTGGAGGTGTTCGTTGAGGTATGCGGTATATCCACACTTGTCATCCATCTCTTTGATTTGAGCCTTGATCGTATCGTTGAACGGGAACAGTCCACCCCAGTACTCGACAAACGCTGCGACGGGCACCTGCGTCAACACGCTGTCCTTGTTGATCGAAGGATCGTAGATCATCACACCGGTCACGTTGAAGTACTCTTTATTCTTGTCGAGCATCGAACTCGCGATATTGGGCACCTATTGACCGGCGTACGATTCACCCGTGATGTAGACGCTGCGGTTGTGAAGGTCGAACGTGTTGACAAAGTTTTTAAAGAATCCTTTGAACTGCGTTGCCAGCTCTGCTTGGGTTGTGATGTTCGGTGTGCCTTGAGAGAAGCCTGTACCAACTGGCTGTTCGACCCAAACCACATTGGTGAGGTTCTGCCACGTCCACGGGTTGGGTTGAGCCTGAAACCCTGAACCGTACTGCCAAAGTCAAGGACCATTCTCCTGCATCAGCCCTTCCAACGAACTACATCCCGGCCCGCCGTTCAACCAGATCGTAATCTCGTTACTCGCTTTCGAATTCTTGGTTGGAAAGTACCAGAAATAGAGCTTCCTCGTCTCGTTCGGATCATCACTGATAGGCAGCAACCCGGCGTACGATTCGCCAATGTCAAAGTTGACATCGGGTACGCCGGTTCCGTTGACTGCAAACCGCTTGGTCTTGTCGTTGAGGTGGATGGTGGAACCTGACGGCAGAGTAGGACTGCTTGGTGGCGAGAAGGTGTGAGGCTCGCGAGGCAGCACGCTGATGAGGATCGAGGTAGGTGGATTGGAGTTTTCCAACGTGTTGGAGACCACGAGCGCAGGTGTCGTAGACTGCGACGCCTGCGAGTAGAAGGACGGTAGGGAGGAGCTTCATCTTTCCTTCTTCATTACGCTCCTTTTCGAGCCTGGAAGCAAAGTGTATGATAGAGGTCGAAGCTCTGGACGAAGGACTGTCTTGTTATATAACGTACCTCACGTAAATCCGAAATTCACGTCGGGGACTTGGCAAAAAAAAAAAAAAAAAAAAAAAAGTCCAAACAGTGTTGTGGAGCCCCTCGGTGAAAAATTTTGTTTCCCAGCCAACTCCACATGTATATAAAAATACTTTTCTTCATTTGCGCACGTCAGGAGTGCAACACCAAGTCCCGCCCAGCCTCTTCATTTTCATCAGCCTCCAGAGGGGACATGCCTGTTTGAGACTTTTTGGGGCAAAACACACACATCCCCTCCTCCCCATCAACAACACACTTGGAATGCTTCATTCAACGCTCACAACCGAGCACAACACCTTGTCAAGCCACACCAGTGGCATCGTGACGATAAGGGTGGGCAACAAATCGTCGGAGCATAGAGAGAGAGTGCGGGCGGCATACAAACGTAAAGCTTCAGGGGTTGCACTTAGCGAAGCGCGGTACTCGCGGCAACCCACAGAAGATGCATGAGGTGATACGCTGTGCATTAGTGTACAGCTAAGCCTTCGCTGTGCAAAACGCCTCTTGCTCCCAGAAGATACGATGCATGAAATCTTGGCATTTGTTGCGTCTCTTGCCTTCTTCGTTTCAGGCCGAGACACGCTCTCTCATTCGTAGAAAAAGGCTTTTGCGCACGACTTCATTTCAAGCTTCCCGAATCTAAGGGTATAATGATGTGATATTAGAGGATGACTACGTTCTCAACCCACCGCTTCACGGCCCAAGTGCGACCTAGGACCCCGAGGCTCGAGCTCAAGCTCAGTATCCATGGCCCGTCTCAAATCCAACTGAATCCCACTATGATCCGCATTCAGCTCTTGGGCCGACAAAGAACTAGGCGGGCCCGCCGTCTGCTTCCTCTTGGCCGCCTGAGTGATGGCCTCGAGGTTCGACACGGTAGGCTTGAAATGCAGCATTCCACTCTCCCATTCCCACCATCGCTGCATCTCTTCCAAGTTGTCCTCCACGTTTGTGCATTTGGGCGACTCGATGGTGAGTCTAGTATCGTGTCGCAGGGCGGCTGGTGCTTTGCGCGCAAAGATGGCCTGATCGGTGGGATGCAGCGTCACATAGACCGATCGAAGCTTGCGTTTACGCGTGACGAGCGCATACATGCTGGCCTCGTGCGATCCGCCAGCTGCTGTGATGCTGCTGCCCAACGACGAAAAAAGCGCCGAGTCTGTCATAGCAGAGCCACTGGCACTGAATGGGTTGGATCGACGACGCGAGTCTCCGTATCTTCGACGTCTCTTGCGCTCGCCAATCTCTCGATACGTGCCAGTGCTGGAAGTGGATGTTCCGAAGCGGAAGCCAGAGCTAGAAGCAGAACTGGATCCCTCGATGGTTGTAGCTCTAGCTGTGGCTGCAGCTGCCGCAGCTTCTTCCTCGGGCGTCGGAATGTCGAGGATAGCACAGAGCGTGTCGACCACACCAGCAGGGTGACCTTCGACGTGTGGCTGCCAGAGCGACCATCTGAAATGACGCAAGCTCGGCAGCTGACCGCCCAGACCACCCACCGCCCTTGCTTCAGAGGGAAAGAGCATGCATCCCGAGATGTGAAGGGTGCGCAGCGTCGAAAAGGCGGACGAAGGAATGAGAACACCCGGCAAAGGCCACACGCTGAGAAGACGAGCGTCATCTGCAGCACCAAACTCGGCGCTCGGGAAACCGTGCATTCTCTGGTGGTAGCTCAGCCTCTCCCGACGCTTTGTCTTCATGGGATGACCGAAAAGCAAAGGAGAGCTCCAGTAAGGCGGAGTGGACCCAGCGAGAGACTCTTGAGCTTGCCCATGTTGCACATGGCTCGACGACCACAGATGCTTCGCTCCAAGACACCGTCGAGCGCGAGATCCTTGAGTCTGGGTGTGAGCATCATGACGGTTCGCAAGCTTTGCAGAATGGAACCGAGCGTCATTTCAGAGAGAGGCGATCCTCCTCGTTGCGTCTTTGCTGCTTTTCCTTTGCAAGCTGGTAAACTCGGTGCCGTCGTCGAGCCCAATATCGGGTTCGTCTAGCAAGCCGGCGCGGAGTGCTGAGTCAAAACCGAACATGCCACCACGCGAGCCCAAGATGCTGTTGCCCGCTCCAGCCCTCTCATTACCATTGGCAAAGTTGAAGTCGCCTCCCCACAAATCCGCAGGATCTTCTGGTTTCTGCTGCTCGGGCTCGACGAATTCAGGCAAGGTGAAAGTGGATGAACCAGCGGCGGCGGTGCGACTGCTGCTGGAAGGATCTGTATGAAACGGCGCTGGCTCTCGCACGATCGACATGTCCATGCGAGCTGTAGAGGTTTCCATCTCGGAATCGTAGCCACTGCCGTCACTGTATGACTCGGCCTCGGAGGCGGTCTCACTGTCAGAGTCAGACATGCCGTCAATATCACCGTGTCGTCCGCCGTAGAGCTCGTCTCGACTCGCAGGGGGTGCACCACCAACAAGCAAATGGGTGGCACCTGAACGAGCGAAGAGTGTGGGATGGGTAAAATGATTCTTGGTGTGAAGCTCGGGGCGAGGGCGAAGGGCTCGCCAGGTGCAAAGCTTGGGATCGTTTGCAAAGTCGGCTTGCCAAATGCGACGGGCTACGATACGAGCACGAGCTCTGGTCTTGGCGAGAAGCCAGACGACCCACCACTCGACCTTTTGATCGCCAACTTTTGTGATCTCGGACCAGTTCTGCGACTGCCACGCCGGCTTCTCAACCCCCATCTCTGCAAAGCAACGATCGCGCTCTGCATCGATCTCGTCGAGGTCGAGCTCTTCCGAGTAGATGGGCTCGTCATTGTCAGTGATGCGGGAATGATTGGGCTGAGGAGGCTGTGTAGCGTCGGCCCAATCCAGCGGGTCGTTGTCGGTGCCGGGAATTCTTCGCTCTGCACCCTGAGCGGTGAAAGGCGTAACCATGTCGGTATTGAGGAGACTGGATAAAGGTGCACCAAATGCAAATGCGCTTGTGGTTGCAGATGCTGTGGATGGAGATGCTGAGCGTGGAGAGGCGGTCGAGGAAGAAGGCGTGGAGGACGATGCTGAAGAGGAGGATCTGCCCGAGCGAGCAGCAAAGGACAGACGTTTGAGCTCGAGGAAGAAGGCACGTTTAGCCACTTCTCTGAAATGCTTGACAAGATCGCGACCGTCCCAGAGACGAAGGACCCATTCATCAATGCCTATCGAGTTCCAGCCACGATGGTCGCGGTCTCCGGAGCCAGGAGCGTCAATGTGAATGCCTCTTGGTGCGCGTCGGGGGTCGATGGTGCGGATGTTGGCCTGAACGTTTTGAGCAGCCCACTGCGCGATCCTCTTCTCGAAGGCAGGAGAGAGAAGGTTGTGTGGAGCAATACCTTGTGCGAGGCACTTGCGCACGTCGTCGATGGAAGCGAGATCATCGTTGAGGCTATATGCTGTGTGGCAGCCTCCTAGGCCAAAAGTGAGTGCGTTTGGTGGAATGCCCTCACCTTGGTAGGTGTGACCGACCCAGAGATGCTTGACGAGACGACCGAGCGCGGGACGGTTTGTGAGTGCGAGCAAAGAGCGAAAGACTGATGGGGTCGGAAAGGCGTGGGCCCTTGTAGAGGATAGAAGCGATGTAAGGTAATGCTGCGGTGAGACGAGGAGGAGCTTAAGTGTGGTGCGCATATCGAGGTGCGGTGCTGAGGAGCGAGCCTTGAGCCTATTGGCGTCGAAGGCGGATGGCTCACGAAAGTCTTCGGTGCGTAGTGGTGGTGAGGTGCATGCTAGGTAGAAGATGTGGTCGACGATCTCATCTGGAAGCTGCACTCTAGATGGCGGCGCCATGGCAGAGGGGAAATCTCGACGACTGGCGTCAAGAGTGAGCGAGTGTTGCAGCTAGCTCGGGAGAGGGTGAGAGATGAAGAGAGGTCGGTAGCTAGTTGTCAGACGGGATTGAAAGCGAGGTAAAACGAAAGCAAGCAAGACTTTGAAGATGGTGGTAGCGAGTCGAAGCTGATGAGATGGTGGTTGATGCAAATGATACGAAGCGACAAGAGCAAAAGAGAGACACTCGGCGGTGGTGGTGGATGATGAGATGAATGCAGTTGAGAGAGTGGTCGAGATGATGGCTGAGCAAGCAAAGAATCTGCTTTGAAAGAGGGACAAGAAAAGGTGGAGCGACGCACCAACGCCCGCATCCAAAAACCTCGAATCAGACTCACGCTCGACAGAAGCAGAGACAGAGAAAGCGAACTGCCATGCTAACTTTATCAATCCAATCCATTTCGTACGCGCGTCTCACACGGCGCAATCGCAGTCTCCTAACCATCCACACTAAACCCTTTCTTTACCGACCCTACCGGCACAAAGTGATCCGAGAGAATGTCGCTCTTCTTAACAGCAACGATTACAGTATGACTAAGTAGACTAGACGAAGAGTCGATGCTCGCCTCAGCTTCCATGCAATGGACCGCCCACCTTTGTACAGGCAAAGCAAAGCCATCAGCATCCAATTGGATGGTCAACATGCACACCGACCGTTACCGTTGCAAGCTGCCTTCTGATTCGCTCCCCATCCAAGCGGCGAAATCTAATCTAGTCGAAAAAGAAAAGAAAAGAAAAAAAGAAAAGAAAAAAAAACGAAATTCCAATCTGCACATTCTCGACGCGATCCTCTGTCACTACGCCACCCTCTGACTCACTTGCTGCACTGATCCCGTTTCCCTCGCCGCCTTTTCCGCGCGAATCAAAGGTAAAGGTCACATGCTCACATTGACTGTCCTCGTATCAGCCGGATCATTTGCTCTCAGACGGCAAAGCCTGATCAGTTACAGATCAGCGAGCTGTGCGGAACAGTCTGAACAAAGTCGCGGAAAGCTTCTGGCCGATCGCAACATCGTTAGTTGGAGAGAGCTCTTCCGCATCTAAGGTTTGAGATTATGCAAGTTGCAATTGTGTTCAAGTCCCGTTCCTTGCCGGACGTCTCCATTGTTGTGCTCGCTTGAAGGTTCTTTCATGCTGGAATGCACTTAGAGAGCGCCCAACTTCGCATCTTCGCTTCCGAGTCCAAGCATTCGAACTGACGCTCGTCTCCTACTTGCCACCCAGTCTGACCGGCAGGACAAAGACTTGCTGCCGAACATGATCGAGTATCGATTGTCCTCAAGTTAGAGAGTGACTTTGCCGTCTTCTTCCCTTTGCCCTTTGTCGGCTCGAAGTTCCTCCGTTTCTGACGCGTGTCATTGGCTTGGCATTTTCGTACTCCGTTCCATTTCGCCAATTGCCCACCCCACCTTGACCATCTATAGTGCGTTCGAAAATTGTCCACATTAATTTGCCATCACCATAAATCACTGCTCTACACCATGATAACTCAATGTAACCCTTCCTCATCTTATACTATTGGAAAGCTCTTCATCATGGCTATCTTGTGATGTCCTTGTCTTTGATGCAGCTCCAAGCAGCAAATTACTAAAAAAATAAGAAGTGTTTCCTGGTCATCTGGACACTTTCTGAACAAGCCCACTACTGCCAGTGTACATCTTCACATCACCACTTTCCCTGATTCAAATGAGCTCAAACTTCATATAGACACACCTTGAACATGCAGAAGTGTGGCATAAGAGTTTTGCAGCTGTATTAGATCTCTGAGTTACATGATTGCTGCTTTCTTCCTTTCCCTATCACAGCAGCATAACATGAAGAAGATCAGTCAACAGAAGTGCTTGCAGGCAATAAAACAGCTCAAGAATGGTCTGTCAGTCCATCAAGTAGCACAGGAAGTCAGTATCAGCAAGTCCATGGTCTCAATGCTGAGGAAAGCAACAACTGCAGAGCTTCCAGAGCCAAAGTATGGTCAAAAGAAAAAGTTTGATATTCACCACATTGCCTGGATCAACAGATATGTCAAGTGCAATCCCAAAACAACACTATGTAGAGCCTGTCAGGAGGTTATGCTACAGTTCAAGATCAAGCTCACTCCCTCAACACTTTGCAAGGCACTTTGATTCCATCATTTCCAAGTGTGCAAGCTTGTCAACAAACCTCTTCTCACCAAAAGGCACAGGAAGGAGTGGCTTCAGTTTGCTCTTGATCATCAAGACTGGACTGTTGAGGACTGGCATGCTGTCATATGGTCTGACAAGTCTAAAATAAACTGCCTAGGTAGTGATGGCCATCAACATTGCTGGATTGCCAATGCAGGCTTTAGCAGCAAGCTCATCTGGCCCACAGTCAAATTTGGTGGTGGCAGCATCATGGTTTGGGGCTCAATGATGCACAACGGTGTGGGACACTGCATGTCATCAAGGGAAGGATGACTGCAAACATGTACATCAACATTCTAGAGCAGCATCTCCTCCTCTGATTGCAACTGCCAGAGTGTTTGGCAATACAGGGAATGTCATCTTTCAGCAAAACAATGGCCCAAAGCACACCACATACTGGGTCCTGGACTGGTTTACAGACAACAACATATGCCTACTTGATTGGCCTGCACATTCTCCCAACCTAAACCCAATTGAACACCTCTGGACAGAGCTCAACATTGTTGGATAGTATGCCAAGAAGAATTGAGGCTGTCATCAAGGCCAAGGGCAGTCAGATAAAGTACTAGTATGTCATATTGCCTTGTTCAGAAATTTTCCACATGTTGCAAAAAAGTGAACCTATTTTTTGAAAATCACATACATCTCATCTTGCTGATCTGATGGCATGTGCTTGTAGCTGAGAGTCAGGGCTTTCAGATGATATAGAATGAGTGTATGTTGCATTGAGAGACCATGGTGTAAAGCAGTGATTTATGGTGATGGCAAATTTATGTGGACAATTTTCGAACGCACTGTACATCCCGCACCAGCTAAGCTGCTCTGCGCCTGATTCGTCGGCTTTGGGGCATGTTTTATCGACAACCGCCGTATTCGCCGCTGGCCGGTGAACTTTGATCCTTTTTGCCTGAGCAGGCGTTCTTCTTTGTGTGAGGTTGTTGTGGATCGAATTCCGGATGACGGCTGTGCTTGTCGCCCTCGTAAGGTGGGTGAAGCGGGCCTCGCATGGGATCCTTGCTTGACTTGTGTGGGATGCTCGTTGCTTGTGTCACACAGAAAGCGCACAAGTTCCTTTGATGCACAAAGCGATAGCCAAGCACGCGGATCCCCTTTCCACCGCGTCCATTCCGACTTGGTGCTGCACACGCTCACAATGTTGAGTTGATGCTTTTGAACACTGGAACATGAGATCATGAACTTGAGTTGGCCTGATCGCGAATACAATTGCAAAAGAGAGTGAGCAACTCTTGTCGACTCAACAGACTTTACAGCCAGCTTTCAGACATTACAGTATCACGAAAGGCAAAGGAGTCCGTAGAGGATCTTGATGGTGAAGGCGTTGCCTTCGATCAAATCACAATGTGACTTCCCCATTGTACCTCCCGCCGCCTCCCGTCGCCATTCTACACCAAATACATGCCAGTTCGCTCACATCGCTCAGGGTGTTCGACACTCTTGCTCTACATCTTTCACCACCGTTCCTACCTCAGACAAGATCTACGAAGTTATACCATATTCGCTTCACAGCCAAGCAGAACAATAGTGCCAACGCCATCGTCGAAGCCATCCTAGACCTCAAGGGAACAAGCCTGGTGGAGCGAAGTGGAAGGCTGATCCAGACTGTGGCTAGACGTGGCCATGCTCATTATCATCTACTGACCATTGAGACAACACAGTACTGCAATCTCTGGTACTCGAATGCAGAGAACGACTTCTACATTCATGTACACCACCGCACTTGCGGTGATCGTACTCGATCCAGTGAGAATGCTCTTGCCCTCCTCGGCAAAGAATAGGCACGATCCCCCTGTCTAAGTATTCATAAGCATGTACGGTAGTTCGTCTTTTTCAAATCTCAAGAAGCCTCGTTGTTCCTTTTAAGGGGGTCGGCGAACGATCCCCCTCGGTGTGCAGACACCGAACAGCCAGTCTATTCTGACATTGTGGTTAAAAAGCTGAAGCCGGAGCGTCTGGGCGCAACAGTATCATTCATGCTAAGCATCGACAGTAAAAGTACAAAAACTAGAAATTGTGCGCAGGCGAGTCGTAAATCAATCGCAGCGCTCACTTGGCATCACGAACGCCAAAAGCGGTAGGAGTCGAGGCATAAGTCATCTCCTTATCCTTGTCCTTCTCATCGACACCGGTGCTGACCTGAGCACCATCGCGCTGCCACTGCGACTCGAGAGCAGCAGGCATCGAGTGCGAAGGCATTTCCTCGCGCACAGGTCGTCGGCTGGCACGGCCGATCTTGTACCAGGGCAAGTCGAACAGCTCGTCGATCCTCTCCAAACTCTGACCCGAGGTTTCGGGCAGGAAGAAGAGGTAGACTGGCAGAGCGACGAGCACCGACATGGCAGCAAAGTTGGCGAAAGTGCCGGCGCCCTTGAGGCCCGAGTTAAGCATGGGCTGCAGAGCTTGCGTGGTGCTGTACTGCATCAAAAAGTGGAAAGCCATAACGAAGGAAGCCGAGAGGGCACGAACGTCGAGGCTGAAGATCTCCGAGTTGATCAGGTATTGAGCGAGATTACCACCAGCCGACCAGGAGGCACCGGCGATGAAGATACCCGCGAGCGCAGCTTCCGAAGCCGCCCTGTTAGCGGCGTGCTTGTGATCGATAAAGACGCCGAGGTAGATGGCAACGTAGAGCATGGCAAGACCTGAAGAGTCGACACCCAAAGCGTACGTCGACGACCGAACAGGTCGATCAAGAAAAAGGACGAACGGATACCAGCAGCAAGCTTGACGGCACCGAAGCCAGCCGACATGACGTATCCCTTGCTGTCGTGAACACCGATCAGGGTCAAGATACGGTTGACGTAGGTCGAGAGCGCACCAGGCCCCTGCTACTGACCGAGGATCTGGATCAGGACACAGAGGACGAGCTTGAACTGGTTGTTCTTGTTGCCAAAGAGTTCGCGGACCTTGCCCATGAAGCCAGGACCGTCGGTGGCCTCCCTCTCCGTCCTGACCGAGTCGGCGATGAGTTCGTACTCTTCAACAAAGGCCCTGTCACGGGGTTCCATGCCACGGTACCATGAAAGCGAAGTCGAGGCCTCTTCGACACGGTCCTTCATCATGAGCCATCGTGGCGATTCCTTGAGGAAGAGGAGGAAAACGAGCACCACAGCGTGTAGAGCAAAGTTAAGCGACAAAGGAACCTGCCAGATAGCGTTGGTCTTGGCGTTGATGTGATTTTTTACTCCCAAATTCGTGCAGTACCCAAGGAGAAGACCTTGAAGCCGAGATGTGATGTGATGTGATGTATATTCCGCTTGTAAGGAAGCGAGCACTTGTCCGAGCGAATCGGTACGTGCGCACCCGACCCCATGCGAGGTCTGGGGACAGTGACTCGGCCTCCGCTTGCAGAAACATCCCGAGGGTGCCGGCAAGTGGGCGGTTATATCCCCTAAGAGTCTGCGCGGGCAGACGGAGGTACTGAAACCTCCCATATTTCATTTGTTCATAAGTGCGTGTCATGGTGAATTGGCCGAGTGGGACCAGAGGTACCGTCAAAGCGTCTCAGTCGGGGCTGATTCGAGGTCGTGACCTCGAAGGCCCGAGCGGCGCCTTCGCTCCGGCTCTTAGCTTTCTAAACCACGACGTCAGGGTGGACTGGCTGCTTGGTGTGCAGACACCAAGAGGATCTGCACACCGAAGGGGTCGACGGAAACGATCCCCTGAAAGGAACAACGAGGCTTCTTGAGATTTTTTTGAAGAAAAGACGGACTACCGTACATGCTTATGAACGCTTAGGCAGAGGAACGACGAGGCGTCTCTTTTGTTTAATAAGGCTACTTGTGAATACTTAGACGGAGGAATCGGACTACCGTACATGTTTATAAATATTTAGACGGAGGGATCGTTTCTTGTTTTTATTTTTTTCCGAGGAGGGCAAGAGCATTCTCGCTGGATCGAGTATGGTCTCCGCAAGTGCGGTGGTGTACATGAATGTAGAAGTCGTTCTCTGCATTCGAGTACCAGAGATTGCAGTACTGTGTTGTCTCAATGGTCAGTAGATGATAATGAGCATGGCCACGTCTAGCCACAGTCTGGATCAGCCTTCCATTTTGCTCCACCAGGCTTGTTCCCTTGAGGTCTAGGATGGCTTCGACGATGGCGTTGGCGCTGTTATTCTGTTTGGCTCTGGAGCGGACGTGGTCCATGCAATAGTAGGTGACACGAACGACGTCCACCTCTTGCCACTTGGGGCCTTTTTGGGTGACATGTTGAATGCCTACCTTGCCGTGTTCGTGGACCTTCTCTGGGTCAAAGTACCTCGTGGCGTAGGCCTTGAGGAGGTAAGGTACCATTGTCGGTCTCGGCTTGCTGTCAGAGAAGAGGTCTTCGAGCACTCTCCAGTAGTCATCGGGCTGCAGAAAGGTGAAGCCACCTACACGAATGCTGGGGTCCATGGTCGTGGTGTCCTCATAGAACAGCTGCTGAAAGCGTCGCTCAAAGGCTTGTTCTGTGGTGATGGTCCTGGCCGGCTCCTCTTGGAGGAGCCTGTTGTCGCGAAGGCAGAACTCCTCAGAGACTCTGTCGTTTCTGGCAGAGGTAGGACCTAGCTGTAGATAAGAGGCGCCGGCCACAAGGCCTTCTTTCAGGGCCAGAGAGGCATACTGAAAGACACCTTTGAACCTGTTCGTGCGTATGTCCATGACCTCATTGTAAGTGAGGTCGTCGGCTCTGTTGTTGTGGTGAGCGATCGAGAAAGAGAGATTGCAAGCGCCACGGGCGGTTTCTTGGTCGGGTTTTTCGCGACCGTCGCATAGGAAGTTGCGGACACTGGGAATGTGCTCGATGTGTCGGTGGAGGAAGGTGTGGGGCACGTTCTGGCGTACATTTGGCATGTGCTCGGTGCTGTCATCTTCTTCTACCCGAGCTGCTTGATGCGTGTCGGGCTGCTCTTGTTGACCAGTGATGTCTTGAGTGTCGTTAACCTCGGGATCGTGAACTTGGGCGTCCTCTTGATGTTCGATGCCTCGAGTGATTTGGGGTTCGACGCCTTGAGCGGGTCGAGGTTCGGTGGCTTGCTCGGACTAGATGTTCTGGCCGACGTGGTGCCCGCTGAACTGGTCATCACCGCCCTGAGCAGCTTGACCACTGTGTGCCTGGTCGAGGCTTGCCTGAGAGGTGCATATGGACTCATTGCACTGGTCCATATCGGAGGTCATGACGAGCTCGCTCTGGCTGGAGTTGTCGGCCTCCGAGGATAAGTTGGGCCAGTCGGTGTTGCGGGCTGGGTCTGGCAACCGGATGATGTTGATCGGCGTTGGTGCGGCAGGTGGTGGATCGAACCTGCGTGCCGTCTTGTTTCTGCCTCGACTGGTGCTGGAGTTGGAGGGATTGCGCTTGCGAGGCATATTGAGGCGACAGAGGGGAGGCTGGTTTAGGTTGCAGGCTTGAGACGGAGGCCGGGTTGGATGATGGGTCTTGGGAGGAGAGCCTAGTTGTCAGAGGCGCTTATATGTGTGTGAGCTTGCTGCAAAGAGGTTTTCTTTGTGAGAGTCGAATACGCTTGTCGGCTAGTCGGTTCTCTTCTTATTTTGCCTCTTCATTGGTCTGCGGCTCGTTGTCGGTTCCGTCGCTTCATTTAGTCGGCAGTGGTGGCAGGAGCAGCTTTGCTGTCGTGTCACGAAGGTTCTGCCTTGTGGTCAGTCGCCAAGTGCGCCTATTCTGTTAGCGAGGTTCGTTCTCGTTTCGATTGTCCTGCAGGGTTACCGTACAACCATTGTCCTCGTCGGAGTCGCATGACTGCCTTTCATAATGACTGGGTGAAGGAGGGTGTTTTCTTTCTTGTGTGGATTGAGCCAATGTGAGAGGAGGTTTCGATCCGGTGTGCTGAGGTCGCCCGTCTCGACGTGGCTTCCAGCCCTGTTCATTGAAAGAGATGAGGGCGTTGGGGAGGCAATTAGCCCGATTCGGAGCAGCTGAGTAAATGAAATCGGTTAGCCCGAGTCGAGGCAACCAACGCGTAAAAAGGGGGTCGAGACTGTTCCAGTGCGTGGGGGGCACGGTGGCACAATCGCCCACGTCAAACAGTGCCGTAACCAATCGAGGAATTCCGACCGGCAAGGTTTCCAGCCGAAAGTTCAAAAAGGGCAATGAAATGGACCCACACGGAGGAGCCTCTGAGCGCAAGAGGTGACAGACGAACGTCAACGTGTGGCTAGCGCTGCGAGATCAGCAGAGCTCTGCGACACCCTCTCACGAGGCTGAAAGGGCGATTCTACTGCGGCAAAGCACAGAGCAGTCAGGACAGAGCCCCGTCTGATTTGTGGACCCGGGCCGTTACGGCTCTGTCCATACTCTGTGTTCTCGTATGTCTCCCGTCAGTCGGCGGCGGAATCGAGGTAGGAGCATCAAGCGGGTTACTCTAGCTGGCAATCAGACCGAAACCCACCGCGAGCCCGCAAGGTACTATGTTTTCATTTCATTTCTTTGCTTGATTGGTCATCGGTGTTGCTGCGGTTTTCAGTTGCTAGAGTGACTTTTGTAACCGTGGTGCCGATGAGTGCCCGCCCTGTTTTTTTTGTTTTGTTTTTTGGCGGAAGGGTTGTTCGATGGATGGTGTAGGGAGAGAGGGAAATACGAATAACTCAGCATTTCCAGGAAATTCCCCAAAAGGAGCCGTTTCAGCCCTGTTCAACTTCAACTCCTTCGACTCTTTTTTCTTTTTGTCTTTTACAATATTTTATTATTTATTTATTATTATTGTTATATATATATATATATATATATATTTGCACACTTTGACAGCGGGTTGAAGGGCGCTTTTGACGCTCCGCGAGCGTTGCCCTTGCATGGGAGATGGAGGAAAAGGGGACTAGGTCCCGACGCCGGAGCGCCCAAGGTGCAATTTTGGCTGTGGTATGTGTGATGAGCCTGTAGGCAGACGTTGAAGGAGTAAACGGAAGTGCAAAGACCACGAATCTGCTTAGGAGCCACTTCGACGAGGAAAATGGGAGCAACGATGGGGGTGAGTCCGACACCGACACCAGCGATAGCGCGAGCTACCAAAAGCATGGCGTAGTGTCCGTCCCTGCCTGCCCAAAGAGCGCTACCGAGAAGGACCAGGCAGCAAGCAATCTGAGCGCCGCGGACACGACCGAGACGCTCACAGATAGGGTAGCCGAGAATGGCTCCAAGGACGGAGAAGAGCTGGACCATAGCGGTGACGTTGGACTCCTTGTTACTCTTGGCTGGAATACCAAAGGCCTTTTCGAAAGTCTTTTGCGAGATCATACCACCAATGAGACCCTCGTCGATACCGCGCGAGGCTCCGAGAAGACCCATGCCCACGACGGCAAGGGCAAGACGCCAGTTGAGCGCCGATTTGGGCGTCTCGGAAAAGTGTGCGAATTTGGAAGGGATGTACATGGTGTCGAGGTGCTGAAGGGTCAAGATTGGGAAATAAGGGCGGACGGAGCCGAGTCGAGGGGCAACAACACTTGCTGGTTGCAAGGAGCGGAAGGCGAGCGGTGGAGAGATGAGAAGGTGAAGATTCTTACAGGAAGAGAATGATGCGGGGCTGACCATTGTTGAGGGGTGTATCTTATAGGGACCTTCCTCTGCTCGAC
Organism: Anthracocystis panici-leucophaei; assembly: GCA_014826065.1. NCBI lineage: Eukaryota > Fungi > Basidiomycota > Ustilaginomycetes > Ustilaginales > Ustilaginaceae > Anthracocystis > Anthracocystis panici-leucophaei. Next base: position 1,222,918 of record CP060301.1, read on the forward strand.
ACGGCAAAGAAAAGATGGGGCCCCCATTTACTTGGCTGCGTTTCGAATTCGACACAATGGTCTCGAGGCAGAAGGAGAGAGGGGTATCCTCCGTTCGACAAGACCGGAGGAGAGAGCGGTCAATTCTCGCAGGGCAGGAAGGGTGGAAAGACCGAGCAACGGGCGAAACCAGACATGAAGGTGGTAGGGTCAAGGCTTGCGGGGGACATACAGTAGGTACACGAGCGAACCCCACGAAGGGACAGCGAGTTTGGGGCGGCTGCATCAGACAGCACAAGCTGCACATCTCGACTGCATGTGTGCGAAGGTGGTCTCAGGAACACCGATGGGTCGAACAGCCCTTTGCAATTATTCCTTCCTCTCTCTTCAACCACGGACTTTAGTGTGGGAAATTCAGGGTCGACTCCAATTGAACTCAATCGACGACGATCGTGGTCTGATGCCTCACGATGTGAAGGACAGCAAGGGAAGGGTGAGGAGTGAGGCGTCAACTCAACAACCTTGATGCGGGGGGACGAGTGCCGAGAGGGAGACAGGGAGAAGCCACGACGCAACAAAGCGATTCTCAAATTGATACCTGGTGAGGGTGCCGTTGCCATCGGTCCAAAGTCGGCGGCGGCGGCATGGTGCTTCGCTGGATATTCAAATCCCGCTGTCCTCTTTTCTGCCATCCCTTCGCGACGCTGGAGACATCCGTCAGACCTCCATCGCAGCCTTGACTCAGCGTCGACGCCGGTCTGGACCTCGTCTGGCCCTGCAAGGTTTGAGTCTGAGGTGTCGTTGCAGGGAACGAGCACAACTCTTCAGCAACGTGGTCGAACAGCGCAACGCTTTGCCATAAGATTACGCATTGGTTGCTCAGTCGTGCACTCTCTTTCCATTCTGTACGGGCAGGCAGAAATACATTGCATTGCATTGTTTCAGCTGTAAAGATCAAGATGGCTCGCGCAAATGTGCGCCTTGTCATTGGCTCGTTGATCAAGAACCACCTGCATATGCACAAAGCAGAGGATACAGAGAGATTCGCCGGTCAAACCAGACCATTTCACCCGTGCAAAACACCGATCAATAGCAGACCTTGCCGAAGTCTTGACCCGTCGAAGCAAACCGCGACGAGCTTGTATGGGGTAGCTCAGCAGCGTCTGCGGAATCATCCGTACCAACGACGGTGATTTTACTTTAACCGAAATCGTGTGGGACGGAGCAAGCGAAGGCTCGACATCGGTCACAATTCTCGCCAAGAAACTTCCATGCGGACGGCGACGCAGACGCAGGAGGCAAAAAGAATGCGGAGATGGAAAAATTGCTTCGCCGTCGGTTTTGGAGACAGTTCCTTGCGAAAGAGCGGTCAACTCCGCAAGGAAGACGAAAAAAACGACGTGGACGAAGGGTGTTGACCGGTCCGCTCTGCCCACGTCTAGAACTTCTCTCGCTCAAACTTTCTCATGCTGCTCATATGTCCGAAACAAAGGATCTTTCCGACATCGGGTCTGGTCTGCCGCACATGTCCGATCTCATCCAGCTCAGTGGTACGACGGCACGTCACTTTGCGCATCAGTAGCTGTCCGCAACTTAATGCGTCTATTGATACGAGTGAGGTACTCACTTTGCTTTAGAGCGGGTATCGAGGATTTCCAGGAATCTGCAAGAAACGGATCAAGGATATAAAAGAAAGAGTTGATCAGCGTCAGTTTCCATCCTCACCCCTTTGAGCTCTTTATCAATACTTACTTCTCGGTTGGAATCTGCACCCTCCCCACACCCAACGCCTTGAGCCTCTTCTTCCCCTCCTTTTGCTTGTTCAGATGCTTGAGTTTCCTTTCGTAATGCCCACCGTACAGCCCGGCGGTCACATCTTTACGATACGCAGACAGCGTCTCCCTCGCAATCACCTTGCTACCCGTCGTAGCTTGAATCGACACTTCGAATTGTTGCCTCGGAATGATATCTTTCAACTTTTTCGTCCACTGTCTTGCGTTGTACATCACTTTGGAACGATGCATGATGATCGATAGCGAGTCGAGCACCGTGTTTGAGATCAAAAAGTTGAGCTTGACCAAGTCGCTCGCTGCATAGCCGTCTTCGGAATACTCGAACGAGGCGAACCCGGAAGAACAGGATTTGAGCTTGTCAAAGAAGTCGGTGACGATCTCGGAGAGTGGGAGACGGTAGGTCATCTGAACAGATCGAATCGCCGATGCTGTCGGTGGGAAAGAGACGTCTAGCTGTTCCCCGCGATGTTCGGCGCACAGCTGCATAATCTCGCCCGTATACTCTTCGGGACATCGCACAACGCCTTTGACCATCGGTTCTTCGAGCAGGTTGACTTTGGCTTTGCGTTCAGAGTCGTCTGGGAAATGAATTGGGTTGGAAACGATTTCTTCCCTTCCGTCTCGCCAAGTCACACGATAAGGCACAGATGGAGCTGTAACCAAAATTGCATGTCCATACTCGTCCTCCAGGCGTTGACGAAAGACGTCCAGATGCAACAGACCTAAAAAGCCCAATCGACATCCTTGACCCAGCGCCATCGACGACTCGCGTTGCACCGTCACTGATCGATCGTTCAATGCGAGTCGCTGTATTGCCTCTTCCAACTTCAAAAAGTCCGTTGTTTCGATGGGGAAGATTCCAGCGTAGACCATCGGCACGGTCGGTGCGAAACCTTCTAAGGGCTCCACTTTTTCCGACGCTAGATGGAAAGTGTCCCCGATCTGCGCTTCAGACATGTCCTTCATGTTGGCGATAACCCATCCAACTTGACCTTTTCGTAGGACGTGCGTCGCGATCATATCCGGCGAGTTAACACCCAAACTTAGCACTTCGTACCTCTTGCCTGTATGACATGACGTGATCCGATCGCCCTTCTTGACCGCCCCATCTGCAATCGACACCAACGAGACCACTCCTTTGTACTGGTCGTACCAGCTATCGAACACCAACGCTCTAAACCCCGGTCCTTCTCGTCCCTCCAGCTTGCCCCCTTCCACCCCAGGTGGAGGCTTCGTCCTCTCCACCAACGCCCTAAGCACACCACCCACACCTTTTCCCGTTTTCGCACTGATCAACAGCGGTTCTTGACCCGGCAACGTCGTATCTATCCCTAGAATCTCTTCCATCTGTATAGCGCATCGATCCGGATCAGCAGCAGGCAAATCGCTCTTGTTTAGCACAGGCACAATCGCCAACTCCTTCTGTTTTGCCAGCTCAAAAACCGTAATGGACTGAGCTTGGACGCCCTGTGTAGCGTCAACGACGAGCAGTGCGCTCTGACAGGCTGAGAGCGAGCGGCTGACTTCGTACGAAAAGTCCACATGACCCGGACAGTCGATGAGGTTGAACAAGTATCGACCTGGTTTGGGTGCGAAACCGTCCTCGAATGCTGATATAAAGTCTTCCCGGGGTCCATCGTAGTCGTAAACCATGGTTACGGCCTGTGACTTTACGGTGATTCCTCGTTCCCGTTCAACTTTGAGCTTGTCGAGCACTTGTTGGTTAGAGCCGTCGGAAGGGATGGTGCCGGTGAGTTCGAGTAGGCGGTCTGCGAGCGTGGATTTGCCATGATCGACGTGGCTTATGATGGAGAAGGTGCGGGTTTCGAGGCGGTCAAATTGGGAGGTGTCGCGTGCAGCTGCTTTGGGAGTGGAAGATGAAGATGCGGCTTGGGAGATTGGTATTGACGTTGATAAGTACCGACATGGTGTTGAGTTTGCACGGCTGAAATGAGATTGTCTTGGACTTGAAGCCGAAGTTGGCCGTCGTGCGACCTCAGCATCCCTGGATGTGGAGCAGATTCCCAAGCATCTGAGCGAGCTGCTCCGCCGTGTTGAAGCTTCCGAGAGGGCTGTTCTAGCTGTCCGACATGCTGAGCGGATCATTGCTCTCCATGCGCAGAAAGGCCTCTTTGCGTACTGTGAATGATGGTTGGTGCGTGAGAAAGCTCAAAAAAATCTCAAGTCTTCTTGAGAAAACATCGGAATTCGGCCTCGTCTCTGCCTGGACCCTGAATCCGCACTTGAGGATACAGTATGCTGCCACTTGTCACACAACATGAAATGCAGGTCTATCTCACTTCATTACTTGATTCTACGAACGATCATCTAGAACGAACGCTCAGTACTATCGTCGCCCATCGCCTGCGTCGCCGAGCTTCCCGAGCTCACCGCCTGAAGCATCCTATCCACATACGCGGCACCGGACCACTTCTGATGGGTGAGCACGTCACACCCAATCTCCTTCTCCTTTCGCTGCACGAGCTCGACATACGCCAGCATACCGTCGGTCTTGAATCGTTGCGAGAGCTCGCAAGTCATTGCACCCGTCGAGTGCAGACCGGCGAGCGAGATGAGCTGGAACACGAATCCGGCTTTGGCAAGATCCCAGACAAAGTTCTTGAGATCTTGGTCAGAGAAGCCGTGAGCGGACCAGTTGAAGCTTGGGCTTAGGTTGTATACGAGCCACTTGCCGGGAAGGTCTTTGTGGATGTCAGCGGCGAACGTCTGTGCCTGCTTGAGATCGGGCGTCTTGGTCTCGAGCCAAAGCATGTCGGCGTAAGCGCCGAAGATCTTGACACGCTTGATAGCTGCGGGAACACCACCTTTGAAGTGGTAGTAGCCTTCCTTGGTTCGAGGAGCGTCCCAGCACCAGACGGGAACACCCTCGGCACCAAACACCTCCTTGGCGATGGCGCGAGCCTCGCCATTAGAGACGCTGCCAGCCACCTTTTGGTTGTAGGCTTCGATGCCCTGCTTATTGGAGGCGTTGTGCTTGGCGACGGCTTCGTTGAAAGTGAGCAGTTCGCACTTGTCCATCCATGCTTTTTCGGCGGCATCTACCTCGGGTCCAGAAGCGCCCGAGGCTTCCTTGGCAGCGAGGGTGTCGGCGAGACTCTTGGTGCCCTCTGGCAGGTTGTAAGCGCCCTTGATGAACTCGTGGTCACGCGCATCGATGCTGGAAGAGATCAGCTTGGCTGACTCCGAGTCGGTTCGGGCAATCAAGATGTTGGCCGAGCCAAGAATGTCCCAAGCAAAACGAGTAGCAGTGAGGCGGTTGATGTGCTCGGAAGTGGGTACCAGCACCTTTCCAGCCTGGTGACCGCACTTTTTGCCGCCGTGAAGCTGATCTTCGAGATGGATACCGGCAGCACCCTGCTCAGCAAAGAGCTTGGCAAGCTTGAAGACGGTACTCAAACCACCGTGACCCGTATCGGCATCGGCAATGATAGGTCGAATGTAATCGACCCAGGGCGTCTTGGCCTTCTGTTCGGGAGTGAGCTGGCACCGCTCATCCCAGTGCTTTCGATCGTGGTGCTGTTGGGCCTTGAAGAGACGCTGTACTTGATTGGGAACGGTAGTGTACGGGTAATCGGCAAGATCAGGACCAACCTCGTTATTGCAAGTGGTGAGCACCGAACTGCATGCCCAACCGGAGACGTAGACGACCTCTTGGTTGTGGGCCATCTGCGACTGCTGGACGGGGTCGATGGCGCCCATGGTGTGCGCAGGTGTACCGTTGGCTGCGTGTTCGGAGAGGAGAGCGAAGAGCTTGTCGGCTGTGAGGGAGGAAGCGGGAGGCTGAACGGGCATCGAACCACGCTTGGAAACGACGGCTTCGGGGCCGTATGGACGCTTGATGCCCTTGAAGCGTGGGCTGTCGAACCATTCTTGCACCTGCTTGACAGCAGCTTCGTAGTTTGCTTGCTCCTGTTGCGCGGTGGGAGGCTGTACCCGCAGAGGAGCGGGTTGAGGGTTGAGCGAAGTTGCGGCTGTGGAGTTCATTCTGATGAAAGAAGTCAAGATGGAGGCAAAGGTGGGAACCGCGCGAGTAGATCTTGAGGAAATACTGAGTCGAGCAATGCTAGGAGATGAAGCAGCAGATGGTTGTAGTCGAGCTGCGTTGACGCGAGCCAGACGAGCAGCGATGCGGTTGGAGGACATGGTGATGCTCTCGATGACAAGTCTACCTCGAGAACAAGTTGCGGGTCGCAGCGTCGCCTGTCGGTATGTCTTCTTTACGGGCGAGGCTGTTGGTGGTGGTGGTGGAAGATGGTGGTGGAAGGACACAGGAGCAAGAAGCTCTTAAAAGCAAAGTGTGAATCTCGTCCAACTCAGCTGCAATCAGTTGGGGACCGGTATTGCCGAAGCGAGGCACAGAGCGTGTGAGAGAGTGTGTCACGTCCGAGCAGAGCCGATGCGTGAAATCGTCTTCCCCGCAAAACGCCCCTTTGGAAATTCTCGGCCGTGAGCTTGTCTTGAAAGTTCGAACCCTTCTTTTTGGTCGGTGAAACTTGCAAAGCTTGATTTCTTCCAGCCTCGTCCAACAACTACCATCATCGTAACCGTGCTCGCCAGCAGGACATACAATCAACATCTTGCGACGATCAAAGCTGCCTTACGGTAGTCTCGATCGCAGCCATCGACCGTCAATATGATCTGAGATCATCTAAGGCAACCTTCTCGAGTCGTGCCCTCCCTAGACCTCTCTTGAGCAGCAGCTTCATCCAGCTGCTGCTGCTTCTTTCACAGTCCGACATGCCCATAGACGCATTTTCAATCCTTGTCAATCCGACAAGCTGTCTCCCTCGCATTAAAGACGAGCCTTCATCGACCGATGTATTTCGAGCTCTTGCACACCTCTCCAACCTCTACTCTCCGCAATCGCTCAACAAGGACGAGGCAGCACTATACGCAGCCATCCAGACCGATGATGAACTCAACAGCGATCATGTGCCGTCGGCATATCAGGATGCGCTCGATTCGGCCAAGGTGGACGACAACGAGAAACGATATGCCATGAGCTGGCTCACTCGGCTCATTGGAAGCAGTCTTTACTGGATCGAGGATGACACTGAGGTCATTTGCGCAGACGCTCTCTTGGACCTTGCCGGACGTATCTTAGGTGGACATGCCAGTCTCGAGGAGGCTGGAGCGATCTCACGCGAGTTCCGCTTTCCTCTCAAGGATCCTGTGGCCATTTCAGAAGAAGATGCTGCGTTGCATCCTGCGGTCTTGCCGAAAGAGGCGATAGAGATTGTGCTACGCGATGAACCTCTACCACCTTCGGATACGCAGTCGGAAGCCAATTCGCAGAAAGGCACTGGATCGAGTCAAGACGCAGCTGCCGCGGTGGGAGTGCAAACGTGGGGTGCATCGATCGTCGTCAGCGATGTTCTTGTTCGACATCCTGCGCTGTTCCACCCTGGGCTTGCCACGGCTTCCGACGAGCGGCTAAGGATTGCCGAATTGGGAGCAGGAACAGGTCTCTTGGGCATGGCGGCGGCAAAGTTGCTCGAGCAGAACAACATCTGCGCAGACGTAGTGCTGACGGATTATCACCTGCAAGTTGTTCGGAATATGGAGCATAATGTTAACGAGAACTTCCCGTCCTCGACCCAAAAAAGTGAGCCTGCAGGTCCAGTCTCTGTCACGATCGAGCACCTGGACTGGCTCGAGATTCATCAAAAGATGCTACAAGGCGCAGCAGACGTGGATCAGCCCAAGTACGATCTGCTTCTGCTTGCAGATGTCATCTATGCTCCAGAGCACGCCGTCTGGATTCGGTCGTCGATCGAGGCTTTGCTTCGAAAGCCAACGGCTGTAGATGAAGCGAGATCTGCACCACGTGCACACATCATCATGGCCGTGCGCGGCACAGGCAAGTTCGAAGGACTTTCCAGAACGGTCGAAGATGCTTTCAAACCGCATGCCCGAAGTGATCTGCCCTCTCTCAGCGCGTCTCGCACTGCAACGCCGCTCGACACGATGCCAGGCACACCAGCCTTGGCGCTCGAACCACTCAGCAGTGGGGACCAGAAGGGTCAAGCCAAGCACAGCGACCTACTGCGCTCTCGCATGGACGAACTCTCTTTGCGCCAAGCGTGCTCTGTGAGGGAACCTTGTGCAGAACTCAAGATCCTCAAGCGACGCAGGCTTGACAAGCGCGCTAATGTCGGGAGGAATGATGAGCAAGAATACCTTTGGTTCGAGATTGGCTGGTCCGCCTAAAAGTCTCAGAGTATAGAAGATTAGATCTTATGCAGACGTTGTACAGTAAACTTATAGATTTGAATTGCAGTAGACAGTGTTGAACATGTGCAACATGGCTGCATCTTGACAGAAGCGAGAAGCGTTAGGAAGATCGGACTTTGCCTATTGTTATTCCTCATGCTTGATTGCCAATTGGGCGTAGAGAGAGAGAGGGTGAGATATGAGGTTGAAAGCTAATGAGAAGCAAGGAAGGATGCCCAAGCGTACAGTATGCTCATTCATGCACGTCCTCACTTAGCTCCAAAGTGGAGACGGATTCAGAATTCCGTCGGGATTTTACCGACACTCCATCTTGGAAAGCTTATAAAGACGCTGACGCTGAGTCGACAAAAAAGTTCAAAGCTCGCATCTCAACTCTTCCCCATCGACTGTCTACATTTGCAAACGACACCGCTCCAAATCTACATCCGATAATGGTGGCGATTAACGGAACCTACGATGTGATGCTGGTGCCTCTTCTGATGCCAGTGTCGCAGATCCTCAACTTGCTACCTTCAAAGTACGCGACATTGAGCCGTCGCCGTTCATCACTTTCACCCAGGATCAGATCTCATCGCTGGGTCTCAATGCTGGGGAATACAATGCCGGCGTCAACCACCCCGTGATGCTCGAACTAGGCTACCAGAACCACACAGGTCCTGGCCCGCGCCTCTTCCGACCTAGCTTTGACGAGGCGAAACTCGAAGTGCTAGGGATGCGCCATCCCTCCCTCTCCGGCAAACAACCGACCACAGCAGACAAGGGCTTCGTCTACAAACAGCTCATCCTGTTTTCCAACTTTATTCTCTACACATCATCCAACATCATTGCTGGATTGAGGAGCAACCTTGCCACCGTCACACCTTCCAAATCTCCCTCAATCTACCCCGTCGACGAAGCAACCATCCTCTACAATGTAAAGGACTACATTGAAGCACACTTCAGCAAAAACGGCGAGCAAGGATCAGCAACGAACAACGGCGCCGTACAGTGGGCTGGTCGACCGTGGTACGGATGGAACACGGGTGACACTTTGACTCAATTCGTGTTTGATACTGCCAACCCCAAGATCGAACCGGTACCGTACAAGGCGGACACGAGGATCAAGACGGGCGCGTTTTATGATCCGTCGGTTGCTGCTCAGGCTGCAAGCGTGTCGCCAGAGTGGAACGAGTTTGACGGTAAAGCAAGCTGGAGGTTCCAAGCGGATTACTATAGTCGTGATATCAAGGCTGCCGATGCCAACACTGCTTGATGGCGCTCATGCGACTTCGAAATCTGCTCGCCGATTAATGCATACCCATTCCCATGAAGGAATGTCTGCTCTGCTGCGAAAGGGCATAGAGCTGGTCAAAGTTCTCCATGCAAGGATAGAGTGGCGTCATCGGCCCGATTTAGCGTCTCAGATCGGGACCATGCGGGGCAAGCAATCCGGCAGCTCGCATGTGTGTCTCGTTCCTTGCGCCTTGACGAGCGCGCGCGAGAGAGAGAGAGAGCGTGAAATTGAAAAAGGCGGCGAGAGAGAGTTCGGAATCTGAAATTTCGAGTTTCAATTGTTTGACTGCACAGCGGCTAAGCGAAGTTGCAACCAAAAGCAAACAACGGCAGAGACGGGGAATATTTTTTAGCTGAACAAAAAAGGATCGTCGTCTCGCGCTGTCGAGCCTCTCTCTCTGCGGGGTTTCAAAGCGTTCAAAAAAATCCTTCAGCCCAGCCTGTGAAGTCAGCGTCAGCATCATGCAGGTTTTTGCTGTTGCTGAGAGAAAACACAGTTTGTGCCGCGGCCGCGGCCGCGTTTGGATGTGAGCTGTGAGGTTTGAGCGTTCCAAGGAGGCCCAACTTCCCCGCACGATCCCCTTGTGACTCCATCTCACCATCATCATCGTCCTCGTCGACCAACGCCTTCCCTACCATCTTCCTTTCTACTATACCCTTGATCTATTGCGACCGGACCCCCCCCCCCTCCTTGCTTCTTGGAAATCTTTCATCTGGAATCTGTTAATCTCTGCTTGACAAACTTGGATCGTATACTAGGAACATCGACCCTCTCTCTTCGACCTTTTGCTCTTACCTAGCCACCTGCTGTTTAACATCTTTGCTATCTTGCGGGACATCCATACACTTTTCTCTCAACCGTTCCACTCCTTGCGCTCTCTCCAGCAACGATCAAGTTGGAATCACCATCTTTGACACACACACAGCATGCTCGATCGACTCTCTAGATCGCCATCCACCATGCACACCTCAACATTGACATCCAGAGCAACCGCTCTGCTCCTCGTGTCCACCCTCCTCCTCCTCGCCACCTCCACCACCGCTCAAGTATCCAGCGCCTTCGCCGGCACCTCTTTCCCTCTATCCTCCTACTCGGTCTCTCAAACGTTTACACCCGTAACCACCTTCGCCTCGGCCACTGGTGGCAACCCGACCGTTATCGGTGGTCCAGGACCTTCACCCGCAACAGAATCTTATCAGTTCACCTACACGGTGCCCACTCAAACCGTTCCAGCAGTATTCCCCTCGCAGGTGTATCAGAGTCTCGCTTCAAGCGCGGGCTACAATACGGCTCCCGATGCCAAGAATCTCGTCCCGGACCCGAAGAATTTGCAGATCGCAAACACGGCCGACTACGTGATGGCGACAAAAGCGATGTTTGTCACGGTGGCGGCGATGGTGGTTGTCGTGCTGGTTTTGTAGAAAGGGGAGGGGTTTACTGTCCTTACGGATTGGTTTTTTCGGCCGAGGGACCCGACGGGATGGGGATTGTCTTGGGTCCCTCACAACTTTTGGCTCTACTTTTGTTGCGCTATGTACGACTTTCGCTCTTTTATACTATTTTGGAATCGCAGATGGCTTTCATTATAGTGTTCGAGTGTGTTGCTATAGTCTGTCTGATCGGATGTGTTGCGATGTCACACGAAGGATGAGTGTGAGAACTCGACTGCCTGAGTGTCTTGTGAATTGAGAAGCGGTGTGATATGATGTACAAGTACAAGTGTCTGTGTTGTGATGCTTTCGTGAGATCCAATCGTGGGCTCACCGAGACGTCCGGCTGTATCTGTTACTAAACGGTCGATTGATCTTCTTCCTCCTCGTGGCTCACCTCGTCGAACCGTCTACCTGACTCGTCCCCCCAGGCGCATTATTCCCACCCGCAGCAGGCGCAGCAGGCGCAGCATTACCCCTAAATCTCTTCCTCATATCCAACTGTCAACCGCTTCTTATCAGCATTTCCTTCCCTCTTACACTTTCTATCCAGCAAAGGGTGGGGGTTTTCGAACTTACCATACCTCGGCGACACTCGACAAAACTCTTGTACAACTGTTGACATTCCAGCGGCAATTTCGCCATGTGTGAAGTGATGCATTCCTGTGCCGAATTGCCGTGTTTGAGATAGCAGTCGGTTTTGAGGATGCAGTCGGTGAGTTCGGTTCGGATGTGTTGACACTGCGAAGTGGGAGCAAGAGAAGGTCAGTTCAGAGGCCGAGTTGGAGTTGAAGATTGGGAGACGGGGACATGTCTTACAGATCCGACCATCTTGGCTACGATTCCGACCCTGGCCTAGGAAGTCGATATTGAGCAGCTTGTTGTGAGGTGAGATGCGGATGTGGAAGAAGTGCGTGAGGTGGGAATGGAAAGAGAAAGACTTGATGAGCCCAAAAAAAAGAGGAAGTGAGGTTCTCGGGTGTCGGATGCACATCGAAAAGTGGAGAGGTGCAGCTCAAATCTGCGCTGCTTTCATCATGCTCACCACGACTCTATCAAGAATCAACACTCCGTTCTGCCCCCACTCATCCTCATCACCGTCCGATCATTCTTTACGCTCTTTTCTGAACTGCAATGCTATTGAAAAGTAAGTGCAAAAGTTTTTCTAGGCGCTGACGTATCTAATCTTCTACAAAGAACGCTTCACATGAGCAACCGCCGCGTACTCGACATCTCAAACTCGTGCTCTCGGTCGTTGTAGTTGTCGCTAAAGATGAACGGCAACACACTGAAAAACGCAATGATAAACACCACTGATCCTCCAAGCAAAGCAGTCGCAATGATACGGTGTAGCGGTGTTGAATACATCTTCAGCTTCGGGTGTTCTGGATCGTGTCGCGTACCGTTGTGATGCGTTCCATTATGATGCTGATGCTTCGGTCGATCGCCTGGATTGGTGGAGTTGGCTAGCGGCGGGAGCTCGTATTAAAGTCGCTCAAAAAGATCCGTTGTATTGACTTGTCGGCTCGAATCATGGGATAGTCTTGGTGCGATGTCCCGGCGATCACGTCGAATGTCTGGCTGGGCGGAAAACCTCCAAGTCGACCCAACGAAAGAACGAATTGCGAAGCGCGGTCTAAATGGCTTCCTCCCTGCATCTTTGCTTGACAGTGCGTGTCACCAGGTCCAGTATCCGCAAGTCCGGCTGCGTAGTGCACTTTGCGCGAACGGAAGCGCTCGACAATCGCTTCTTTGCTCGCATTGACATCCCTACGTGCGTAGCCGATGACGCTGCTGACATTGCCAAATCCGTAACCCCAGTTGTTCCACCCGGTACACGAGTCGTTCTGGTACGGTCGTTGATCGTCCAACCACGCCCACGAACCTGGGTTGCCGATCCAAAAGTGAACATTGTCATCGTACGGCTTGGTCTTTTTCAGAACCGCATATCGCTGCACCGCCTGCCCGCCCATCGAATGACCGCCAAAGACGACTTGCTTGATCGAAGGGAACTCGCCCGAGTGGAAAATCCAGTCGGTAATGTTGTCCAGCACATGATACGAGCTGAGATTCACCTTGGGCTGATCGTTGCGCACCTTGTGGCCCGACTGCCATTGCGAGCCGTGCCAGTAAAGCTCGCCGTCCTTGACTGCTCCCGTAGTCTTGTCATCCGAGTTGAGAAATACAGGACCGACGATCATGACCTGGTCTGTAGAGATACCGTTGGCTGGATTCGACGCTGCCACCGCAAGTGCGTTGCGAAAGAAGTTGGCGTACTTCCACGAGTCACGCGGCTTACCTGGCATGGTGATGATGGCGCGCTGGATGCGACTGTTGTCACCTCCCGGCTTGTAGTTCTCCGACACGTACATGGGCATGACGAGGCCAGGTAGCACCTGCCACGTGCGGTTGAGGGTGAAGCCCTGAACATCCGGCACCCATTGCCAGCCCGTCTTGCCTCCTTCAAGGGTAGTGACATTCGTATTCGGAGTTGGTATGAACGGTACCTGCGAAAGCCAAGGCGGATTCGACGTGCCACCGTCGTCTTTGATGATGAGCCAATCCGGATTTGGGTCCGAACTGTTGTTGGGGACGTACTGCATGCCTTGAATGTCGGAGGCTGCTTTGAGTGGATCTTGTTCGTCTACGATGTATTGATACTGCGCTTGACGCCGGTTGAGTCGGTCATGATGCTTCTGAGCAACCGCACTCACTGAGTCGCTTAGCAACAGCAAGAGCAGGCTGAGCGCGACGATTAGGAACAAGCTCCGATGTGACCGCATCCTTGCCGTTGGGTGGCTTCAGCCCTAGCGAGTAGTTGGTGGTGAGGATGGCAAAAAAGGGGCTCAGCGGAACATCCGAGCGGCCAAGGGGGCAAAGCTGAGGCCCACTCGAGAAAATGAAGTCGTTCCGCTTCAGCCGCAGGGAGCCATGCAGCTGTGAAATCATGCGCAAAGACGGTGCGTTTGGAGGTCAACAGCGATGCATGCGCTTTCTGGTGGGTTTAAGGAAAAGCGAAGCGCAAAAAGACATGAACGTGCGTAGACGACAGATGTTGAGCATTCTTCGCCTTTCTTTCGGACCGTTTGTTGCATCGAGCAAGTCGATGCGCAGTCACAAAATTGAGTCTGCTTCGAGGTGGGCGAGGTAGAGCATAAAGCTACGAGTACGTGATTAGAAAGCTTATAGCCAACGTCACCGTGATTTCTCAGAGAAGGTTCATCTGGGCAAAGGTGTCTTGGCGTCGCCAAAAATCACTTGCGAAAATTTTCACGCTGCGTAAAATACACGAGGATACGACTCAGCCTTCGCATTCGTTTCGGCGACTTTCATCTTCTGCGCTCCCTTCGGAAGTCACAAGCTGAATAAGTAGCAGGCAATATGAGATCAGTGGGGCCCTGGCAATGCAGCTCTTTGTCTCTTCCTAAACTCAGCCTTGCTATATAACCTCGAACTACATCGCGTCACATTATTTCCATCACAGCGCTTAGGGCCTGCTCTTCTCGCCGAATCGGTCATGGCTTTCACCTGCCTTGTCTGGAGAAAGAGGTCAGCTGCGCACCTCCCTCCCCGGCCGAACGTTCAAGGATGGTTTACTTCTCTCACTGTAGTCATGGCGAACCGCCAAGATTTAGCTGGACACTCTGTGCTGACGTCGAATTTTCAGGGGGCCGTCTCTCCAAAAAGGAGGTGGGATCGTCGCACAACGTCGCCCCTGAGGACTACTTGACACAGCTGGAAATCCTGCCTGATCAAGGTGTCGTTCATCTTAGGCTGTACCGACTTTGGAGAGAGGGCTTCGCCAGCAAGCTCAGGCGCAGTTGCGACCGCATCGATCTGAGCCTGGCATACCATTATCAAGGTCATTACGAGAGTTTCACAATAAGGGCAAGCCTGGTAGACTGAACGAAACTGTTCCCGGCCAAATCACGCCTACATTTACCTGGACTTTCAATCCGTCAAGCCTACAGGTCGGCAGGCTGCTCACTGCTTTTGCTTCCCATACGCAGCTCGTACACATCGCCGTCTACGGAACGGGCCGGTTTCTGGAGGAAATTCCAGTTCTGCATCGGCAGCCCACTCAAGTAGAAAGAACACACCCTTTCGTCTCCATGGCTGCGCTTGTGACCATGATGGACTCGGATTTTATCTACCTCGCCCCAACGTTGCCTGCTGGCGAGAAACGCGTCCTCCGAGCACACCAAGGCATACTGTGCGAAGTGAGCGATTACTTCGCCGCCCTTCTCTCATCGGATTTTGCTGAGGCGTCCAGCGTTCGAGAGACGAAACGACAATGCAATACTTCATCACGGTCGCGTGTTCAGACTCGAGCCTCGATGACGATGTCTTCATTGCATGTCCATGGGAGCCAGAGTGAGACGCCGATCGTCAAGGTCGAAGATATCACTTACGAGCAGCTACAAACGCTTCTGTTTTTCATTCACACGGGAGAAGCGGTCTTCGAGATGCCTGCCTTCATTAACGACCATGACGACATGAAGGAAGGTACGTCCAGCCACAGAGATCGAGACCGTAGCGAAGCAAACGCCAGAATTTCCGCCTTGGACACATCCATCACGAGCACTGCCAGTTTTCTTTGCAACAATTTGAAATGGTGGAATGGCCTTCTCGAACCAGCTAATGCCTTTGACATGTTCCGCATCGCCGACAAATACTGTATCGAAGGCTTGCGCTCGACAGCGCTTCAACATGTCTCCAGAAACATTTGCGCGCCCAAACTCGAGACGGACTTGCAAGAGAGAGAAGAGGTCACCCTTTTTCCCGATGTCAAGGACGTCTACCGCAACTTTTGCAGAGCGTGGTGGTTTCGCCTGGAGAGGCGGCTGGACAAGCTGCTCAAAGAGACTCTGGACTTGGATATGACCGAGGTGCGTCCGCAAAGCTGGGGGATTTGGAACACCGCTAGCGCTCAACAGGGATAAGAGAACAAAGCCAACAACTTTTGCTGTTATCTTATCGTCCTATCAATATCATTTTATCTTATGTCTTTTGTTCGACCGTGCATACTTCCCGCTGTGCGAGACTGACACAAACAGGGTCGGCACCATGACTTTGTAAGACTGATCCGCGCGCGGAAAACCGAAGAAGCGAGTCGTAGTTAGTCTGCCGAGCTTCCCTGACTTGTACTTGAGTCATTGTCGAAAGAGAGAAATCGAGTGATGTCAACACATATTGATTTCAGGCTCGACAGGCAACGTCACAGAACCAAAGAGGCTGCCCAGAAGCGTGACTTGGGAGACGAGCTTTGCTTGAGATCCCATCTCACCGACTGGCTTTCCATCTATGTCGAACAGTGATAGTGACGGCTCGGATTTGAGCATGTGTGCTGACTGCAGTGTTGAACAGTGCAACTTCATAGCGCCGTACCGGCGAGATCGGGCTTGTTTCGAGATTGCGAACAGAAGAGAACGTGCTGAAATGACCTGTTTCGACAAGTTGCCGAGGAAATTTGATCGAAATTCGCCGTTGGTCGCGAGCTTTAGGCATTAGGCAGCACAGCGAGAATCGCTTGTTGATTTTGGCGCTCAGCAGCGCAGAACAGCATCATCGTGCCTACAGAGCTGCCTCGAGTTGCTTACCAGAATCGTGCAGTGACACAGCCTTGGTGCGGTTTCCTCGACGCCGAAAACCACGCTGCCAAAACCCTGGATTGATTGCTATCTTATCCCTCGATGACTTCCGAGATGCCGTTCGTCATCGGCGTCCGAAGTCGCTCGGTCGATTGCCACTTGGCCGTCCGGAAGATTCCTCTGGCCTGGAGATGGCAACAAGCTTGCTTTGCGACCATGATTACCCTGCCACATCCTCACGTTCCGTCCTTCCATAGAATGCGATAATGACGTCGTCGACTCTGCTGCTTCCGTAGAATACCTCGACTCGACGCGAGGGCACTTCCATAACTCATAGACTGCTCGATTTAGACCGGAGTCCGGACGACTCCGAAACACCTCACGATGCTGTTACAGTGTGCCTCCTCATTGACGGCGCTCATGGCGGTTCTGCTGTCATCCAGCGCGGTCCGAGCTGGCAACTACACGCTGCGAGACGAGATCTCAGGACGACAATTCTTGGACCGTTTCTGGTTTTGGTCATACACTGACCCTACAAACGGCACCGTCGACTATGTGGACCAATTCACCGCCGTCGCCAATGGCCTCGCAACCATCGACTCGACGGGCCGATTCGTGATCCGCGCCGACAGCACTACGGTTCTACCACCGGGCAAGAATCGACAGAGCGTGCGGATGCACAGCAAGCGCCCGATGAGCGATGGCGTCCTCGTGGGTAAGTTCTCGTTCATTCCGCAAGGATGTGCGACCTGGCCCGCATTTTGGACATGCACCAACGGCAACTGGCCAGCTGGAGGAGAGATCGACATTGTCGAAGGAGCCAATGATCAAGGACCGCGCAACTTGGCCAGTCTGCATACCACGTACGGATGCCATATACCGGCTGGCTATCGGTCGGATCAGACCGGCTTCACTTCGCAATCGGATTGCTCTTACCAACCAGGATGCTCTGCTTCGTTCACTGCCAACAACTCGTACGGTCCTGCTTCAATCCGAACGGGGGAGGCTACTTTGCGATGCGTCGTGAGACTCGACCTGGCGAACCAGGCATCGGCGTGTACTTCTGGCCCATCTCTACTTCGCCATCTTCGCTACCAGCAGCAGCATCTGCCGTTGCCGACGGCATGTCTGCACCCAAATACGTCGTCACCAACGGCAACGCCACCGGTCGCGACCGTTCGGAACTCAACAAGTGGGGAACACCATCTGCATTCTTTGCCAACACCGCCAACTCGTCCGCCTCCGCAACTGCACTCGCTACCGGCGATGGATCGGTCTGCCAGATGCAAAACTACTTTGGCGAGCACGAGATCATCATCAATATCGATTTGTGCGGATTTTGGGCCGGGGAGACGTTCGCATCGAGCGGCTGCGCGGCGAGGTACAACAATGTAAGCTGCGAAGAGTTTGTACGCAACAACCCAAGCGCGTTCACGGATGCCAGGTTCGAAATCGACTATATGAGGGTGTACGACAATGGATCTTCGTTGAGCGGTCGACCTGCGCTGTTGCTGTGTTGGACACTTGCGTTTGCGGTTGTAGGATATTTGGTCGTATAGAAAGAAGAGCATGTACAACAGCATTCGTAGAAACAATAGATCATGGGGCTCTGTCCACATCATACAGAGCAACGAGCCAAAAAGTCGGAGCTGCTTGCGAAATCAAAAAATAAAGTGGAAAAGAAGCACAAAAAGATGGCTAAAAATAACAAAAAAATGTTCAAAAAAAGAAAAGAAAAGAAACTGCAGCACCTAGGATTCCCGCGTGGTCCCCCACCGCAGTACTGACTAGGCGATACCTTGCTTAACTTCGCAGATCGGACGGGATGCGGTGCTTTCAAGGTTCTATGGCCGCAGATGTTTGTGGAAGCCCAATAGCACTATATGACCCCTGCCAATCGAGATTCAAAACTCGGGCGCATATGCCGAAGATGCCGGTTGGACCGGATGGACGTGCAGCTCCTAGGCCTTGGCAGCAAGGCATCGGTCATTTCTTTGCTATCGTCCGTGCAATGCGATGTGGGGAAAGGGCAAGCATAGTGTCGAGCATTGACTATCGTCCGATAGCAGACCGACCATTGGGATGGTCAAGGCCGACAATGAGGGTCTCTTACGTGGTGGCATGTGGTCACACTCTGCAGTAAAAGTTTCGAAACTTAGTTTGCACTGTGCTCGGGTAGGCCGTTTCGCAAACAGACGAAGCACTGTCGGCTATTCCTGACAGATGCCGCCGTGCCTTCTCATACGCCATTCCGCCTATCACCACAAACTCGCAAAAGTTTCCGACAAGTCACAAAGAATCGCCTAACCTTTAGCCGGAAAGAGTGCAATAGGCTTTGTGTTTGCTTTTCACAGCATTATGGCTCTACTGTATGCCCTCACTTTACGCTTGTTCTACCCTATCGATGCTGTCCGAAGTTGACCGTACTCGGTTGAACATGACGATGGCTGCATTTACGAGATAGGCGACCATCCTGTCAGTCTCCTGTCATTACTCGGAATGCAACCGACCTCCCTTTCTTACAACCACCGGTACAATCACAATCACCATCGCCATCACAAATCACACTCGACTTCGACTCGACATTCATCATCGAGCTTCTCTGGGACTGACCCCACCCGTCACAGTGTGCCTATCACATTCTCGAACGTGAAGTAGTGTGCACACGGAGCCCTTCTACTGAATGCGCATACGACGCTGATCGGCCAGCATCACCCTTGTAACGGCGCATCTTGCTCCCTCCCGACGGCTACTTGGTGACTCTCAACCCTACCCTCTTCCACCATCTATCAACCAGCATACCCGCCCTTCGACTGCGTCTCGCTTCCTTCGGCTCAGCTGTCAAACCTGTCCATGCTGAGGCATCTTGCATTTGGTTTCTCCGACTTCGCCGCTGCTACTCTTTGCGCAAACCCTATCTATAACACAAAGTTAGCTTGCTTCTTCCATCGTCCCCACGTCGACTTCCACTGACTCAAGCTATCACGGGTGACGCCTCACTTGTGCGCTCGAGCACATGCCATAATCACCATTCATCATGTCCCTTACCACACCATCAGCCTTGCACGCTTCTTCTTCTTCTTTAGCTGGAGCTTCGGAAGAGGCCCGACATTCTTCTATATCGTCTTCACCCTCGCGGTCAATATCTTCTTCCACATACCATGATCAGCACCATTCGCCCCATTCAGATCACCAATCGTTTTCAATGACCCAAACAGCCGTCGCAACCCCGATGAATCTCTCACAGGCGCCTACACGAGTAAACTCGGTCGACTTCTCGGCAACAGAGCAGATGCTTCACAAGCTTCATGCTCAAGTCGAGAAGGGCGATCCCACCGCCATTGCCGAGTACGAGAAGCTCGCTCATCTGCATAAGCTACCTTCGTACGAGCAGCCCAAGCCCCATCTACATCATTCTCATGCTCACAAGCACAACGATTCGGATCCTTCCTCTCCGAATGATGCCGCCTTGGAAGAAGGTCGTTCATCAGAACAGACAGAAGACTCTCATTCAGAAGACAAGAAAAAGGTGCCTTCCGTCTTCTTGACAGACGATGAGGATCCGACAAAGTGGTCCAACCGTCGAAAGTGGGCCGTCACCGCTCTTGTCTCTTGCCTCTACTTTAATGCCACCATCACCTCGTCCGTCGCCACTGGCGCCACTCTCCAGTACATTCACCAATTCTCCATCTCTCAAGAGGTCGCAGCGTTCGTTCTTACCATTTATATGGTCGGCTTCTGTATCGGTCCTCCGCTCTGGGCGCCTCTCTCCGAGCTCTATGGACGTGTGATCGTCAACTACATTTCGGTCCCAGGCTACTTTTTCTTCAACATTGGTTGTGCTCTTGCACCCAACATCCGCACACTGCTCGTCTGCCGTTTCCTCGTCGGCCTCTTCGCTGCTGCGCCTCAGGCTAACTCTGGCGGTACGATCTCGGACATCTGGCTGCCGAGGGTTCGACTTTGGCCCATGTTTACCTACTCGTTGTCTGCCTTCATGGGTCCAACTCTTGGACCCTTGGTGGGCGGCTTCATTGCCGGCAGCAATGCCGAGCCGCTTCGTTGGAGGTGGATTTACTGGCTGTTGTGTCTCATCTCGGCAGTGTCCATGGCATTGGTGATCCTCATCCAGAAAGAGTCGTACGCCCCCGTGCTCCTCAAACGCAAAGCACACCGCCTGCGCGAAGAGACGGGCCGTACCGACATTCTTGCACCAGGAGAGACACTCGACGGCGATGGTGCTGTGGCGCCCATTTCGTGGTCAGAGATTTTACGGGTTCATGTCGGTCGACCCTTCCACATGCTCTTCACCGAAGCGCCGCTCATGTACGCCACACTTTGGACGTCGTTCTGCTACGCCATCATCTTCATGTTTTTCGAGGCGTACCCGGTCGTCTTTTCGGGTATTTATGGCTTCAACGCTGGCGAGGTGGGTCTGGCCTTTTTGGCTATTGGACTCGGCATTGCCCTCTCAGCTCCCATCGTCGAGTACTTCAACAAGCGTTCGATCAAGGCGCGCATCGCTGCTGGCGGTAAACCTGTACCTGAATCGCGCTTGCCTCAAGTCTCACTATCAGCGCCACTGTTTGCGATCGGCTTCTTCTGGTTCGGCTGGACGGCGCGCTCATCGATCCACTGGATCGTGCCAATCCTGCCGGTCTGCCGATCGGTATCTCACTCATGCTCGCCTTCAACTCGTTGGCAACGTATGCTGCCGAGTGCTACCACATTTACACGGCGTCGGCAATGGCAGCTATGGCCTTCTCGAGGTGCTTGTTTGCTATCTTTGTTCCGCTGTTTGGCAGGCAGATGTTCGAAAGTCTGGGAGCAGGATGGGCGTCAAGTCTGTTGGCCTTTGTGTCGATTGTGGCTATTCCGGTGCCGTTGATCTTTTTGAAGTACGGCAAGGCGATTCGGCAGCGCAGTAAGATGTGTCTCGATGCTTGATCTGCTCTGCTTGTTATTTGTACTGTATACTATGCATTCGTCTCGAAACTCATTGTATTCTCTCACGGCATCTTTTGTCGCTTCTCTGCTTGCGCTTTTAATAAGTTTCGATATTTCCGAACGCTCTCAACGACTTGCACACGTCGCAATGCATCTCACACCTAGTCAACCATATCAAAGTGAATAAGTTTCCATTCAAAGCCTAAGAAAGCAAAGAGACAATGGGGGTATATACAAGCCTCTAAGCACCAGCCTTACGACCCAGGTTGCCCGAGGTAGCACGCCAGAACGCCTCGGAAGCGATGATACTCCAGTACTCGAACGTATAAGTAAACGCAATGCAGAAGATCGTCAAGAAGATGTAACTCGTCACAAACACCACCATAACCGTCGCAAATTAATTCACGCCCTCGGTCAGCATGGTCACCGACAACCACGCGCTCCAAGTCCAGAAGATGATCTCGTGCAGCAAGAAGTAAGCCATCGAGTGTTTACCCAGGAATGACCAGACTCGCAACCTGAACAGCTGGCGGAAGGCCGCCGAGTGATCGGCGAGGATAAAGATCGACATGACGAAGAACCAGGCCGATGTTCGTGGGCGTTGGTACTTGTAACCGAGATCGTTGTTCCACTTGTTAGGACGCGAGTTGTAGAAGTTGGGATGAACGCCGACGTCCCAGAGATCGAAATCTTCAGCGGGAGAGTTGGGGACGTAGGCAAACCACTCTTGGACGCAGCAAGCCAAAAAGAAGGCCTAGGCTAGCACTTTGCCCTTGAGCGCAAACTTTTGACGAATGCGTTCGGGAATGCGAAGCAGCTTTGCGTAACCCTTGGGGAGAAGAGGGATACCCTTCTCCTCCCACTTGCGGTATTTGAGATTGATATCGAGATCCGCAATCACCAATCCGGCCATAAAGAAGAGATCCCACGTCTGTGCATACCACGAAAGCAAGAGACACATAAAGTAGAAGAAGAACCTCTTCCACGTCGTCTTGATCCCGTGGGCAAACACAGCACAGAGCATACACGTCCATGCACCCTGCACATTCACTGGAATGGTCCAGAGAACACCAGTAGCGTAGCGTGTGACCAAAGCCGGCTGATCGGGAGGAGAACCCCACCAGAGCGCAATGAACGAATCGATAAAGTCTAACGCGTTGTCGTAGTTCTCCCAGTAGGACCAGGTGGACCAGGTCAACGAATTCATCCTAGCTACCCACTTGTACGCTCCTACGTCGATCATCAAGTAGTTTGCAAAACACGCACCGGCAGCTGGGATAATAAGACGAGGCATACGACGTACCGAACTGTCGGCTAGTGACTGTACACCTCCCTTTACAAGGTATCGCGAACCCATCGTTCGCGAGGGAAGTAGGAAGAAGATACCCAGCACCAAACCAGCGTTGATGATGATGGGACCCAAGATGACTCGAATCCAGTATTCAAACTGATAGTAATGGTGAGGACCGTAAAACTTGACCATCGAGTTCCAGAACATCAACATGAAATGGCCCAACGATACGAAGAGACAGGCGAACCCACGCATACCGTCCAGATAGTCGATACGTGCGTCACCCGAAGCCGTCTTCATACCGTCACCGGAAATGAAGAAGAAGTTGTACACCCTCTGGTAGATCACCGTGAAGAACGAATGTCCTGCATTAGGAGCCGGGTGGACGACCGTCGACAGACGTCGAGCGGCGTTCTTATCACCCATTGCCGGCTGGGCGAGCAGACCAATGATAATATCTACACCCATGCTCTTTCGTTTGTTCCACTGAATGATCTTGGGTTCGGTCTTCCAATCGATGTTAATCGAAGACGAGTAACCATGGCTTGCTCCTACGCCGTTGTTGTTGCCTCCGCCGGAACCGGTGTAGTTGAGCAAAGAGGCGGTGGAGTGGGCTGTGGAGTGGACACCACCAGAAGCAGCGTACTTGGGAGCGATGTAAGGCAAGCTTACGTTGCTGCTGCTGTCCTGGAGATATCGCTGGGTGCGTGCAGCGTCGTGCGAGTGGGTGGGCACTGCGATGTCGGATTCGTACGAGTCGAATCGGCTGAAGTCAGGACAAACGGGAGGATAGCTGCTGCTGTTGCCGTTGGTGCTGCCATCGGCGACATCTTCGTCAGTGTACTGGTTGAAACGCGGGCTGCTTCCCACACCGCCAGTGCCGGCAACGTTGCCCGCACCAGTGTTGTACGGGTTGTTGCGGTTCATTCGCGGGTTGGCCATCTGCTGACGCATGTTGGTGTTCTCACGGGGAAAGTTGGGACGGCTGACCAAGTTGAACCGGTTCATAGCGGGAACACGGTTTGCGCTGTTGGTGCGGGCATGCCCGCCAAACCCAGCTCCAGCGTCGGTACGAGGAGAAGCACCGTTGTTACGAGGAGGGAACTTGAAGTCGTCCAAACTCTCCACGCTAGCAGTCGGCTTCATAGCAGTGGCATCCTCAAACTGAGGCAGACCCGGCTGTTGCGCCTCACGGTCTTCTTTGCTACGAAGCACATCAACCGACTCCCAGAAGCGTTCATCGTCTTCGTCAATTTCGCTGTCGTCATCCGAACCCAGTCGTCCATCAACTCGGGAACGGCCCAAATCTGCTTGTACGGCTTATCAAAGTCAGCGACTGCTTTGGAACGAGGAGAATCGGTCTGGTCGTCGATATCGTCGTACTGCAACATGGCTGCTTGTTTTTCCTCTTCTTCGGCCAGTGCGAGCGCAGCAGCTTTACGTTTCTTCTCGGCATTTTTGATCTTGCGAATGTACAGGCCGTGAACCAGCGTCACCGTCAATACGAGCAGGAAGAAAAGCTCGATCACCGCCGCCCAAATAGGCACATGGAACTTGTCCTTCTTCAGCTTGATCTGCTGAATCGCAGCCAAATCGAATGGCGTACTTGTTCGCAGCGTAGGATCTTCTGTACTGCACACCGCTTTTGCGGACGCCGCAGCAGCAGAGCACTGCTGTACGAACTGTTCATGAGGTTCGATACGCGACGAGTTGAAGAAGAAACGCGTATACATGACGCGCACTACGTTGGGCTCGTACCTCGGAGGTCCCTGAGAATTGGACGGCTCGCCATTGGCCCAGGCCTGCAAAGAGACGGGTGCGGGAGTTGTAGGCAAGTTCTTGGTGGTTTTACCTTTGATGACTTCGTGAAAGTTGACCGACTTGTTCTCGGCGTTGTTCTTGTACTGGATCACCGTGTTGTTGAGCCATTCCATGCGGTGCTCGAGAAAGATGGTCAAGTTGGTTTGGGTAAAGTTGTGGAAGTAGGTGAGATTGGTCTTGAAGGGATCGTCGTTCCAGCATGCAGCCGCGTAGGACCAACCGAGAGTAGAGTTAGGCATGAAGTCGTTGGTCAGGATGTTGACGTACATGTTTTCGGAATCGTTGTACGCTACAGCGAACTTGAATTCTGATCCGAAACCGTAGTCGAAACTTGGGGTCTTTTTGATAAACGGAGGCTTCACGCTTGCTCGGACCGAACCGTACAAGATATCACGTCGGCGAGTGACAATGCTCGATCCATTGACGACGTGCGTCTTTTCGTTAGCCGGCGAGACTTGCATAGCAAGACCCTCGGTACGGTTGTCAATGTACGTATTGTTGTAGCTAACCGCGCTGAGGTAAGTAGCACCAAACGACTCCTCGTACGGGTTGATGTGGTCGCCGACGGCAGACCAAGTCTGTTGACCGTCACCCATATCACCGGCGGTCTGACCACCGTTGATCTTGGGCGACTTGGCAGGGTTGATGACCAAATCGTCTAAGCCGGACTCGTTGAAGTAGGTGAAAGCTGCATCGGTCCAAAGATGGTTGGTGGAGGGATCCAAGTAGCCACACTCGCAGTCTGCTTTGACGCGAAGCGTCGCACTGGACAGAGCCAGGATGGCAGCTATGAACAGGGAGAGCGCCTTGATCATTTTAGCGATTAGGCAGAGGTGGGATTAGGGAAGAAGGAAAGGAGAAGATCGATTCTCGCTGTGCGAGAATTGCTTGATGCGAGGACGACCGGGGTCAAAGAAGCGCTGCTTGAAGAACGCGAGTTCTTGAGCGAGCCAGAAAGAGAGAAAAAAGGAGTGTCGCTGCTGGCAAGTGAGATTGGTTGTTTGCGAGTCTCTTGCCTAACGCTTGCTGTGCGCTGCGCGAACAGGAAGTAGTAATGGCTATGGCGAAGGAGACGAAAGATTCTTGATGATGATTGTTGAAGAAGTGGACGAGGTGAGGATGACCTTGACTCGAAGGAACAGACAAGGAATATAAGGGATCCGGCACAATCAGTTCAAGCTGGCTTCACCAAAATCGGGCAGGCCGGTCGAGCGGACGGACAATGACGATCAATCTCAGTCAACTCTATCGTGGCAAGCAGAAATCGGCACATGTCCAAAGTGTTCAACGCCTAACCGGAAGCAGAACATCCAAAAAGGGCGGTTTTATGAAGTCATGCTGCAATCAGTGGCTGCAGTGCGAGCGGCAAGCTTGTAAGAGATTGTGTGGTGCACCTGCACCGTGGCGGAAGCTCTTGCGAAAGCGGTGAGACATATGCGGAAAGAGGCAGGGAGCCTCGAAAGCAAAGTGGACTTCGGTGTTTGACAGGTCCCACGAAGCTCTGGAACGTCGTTGAATGAAGCGAGGCGACGAGCTGTTGTGAACAAATAGATTCAGATGGGAAAAAAAAACAAAAAAACGTCCGCTTCAGATTGCTTCCAAGCCGGGCCCTGACCCTGATGCCATCTAGCTTCCGAAGTGTTATAGTAGTCATGCTCACTGGCAATTTTCCCAGCTGTAGGCACAGCGATCACTCAATCATCCTGTAAATTGATGCTGACCGTCATGAGTGACGGAAGCAGAGTAGAGTTGGAGCCGGAACCAGACACTGGCCGAGAACTCGGATAGAGTTGACGCCAGATAGATTGTGCAGGCTGGGCGTCAATAAGTTGACTGAGGCCTGAGAAAAAAGTGCCAAAGTTGCTGCAGAGTCACAAGCGGAGAAGACGAAGTGCAGCAGCCAGGTGGCGAAGAACAAGCGTATGCAGACTTTGCTTGAAACATGGCGGAAAGCGGAGTTTAGGAAGGAGGCGGTATTAGAACAAAATAGATTTTGGAAAAATGAAAAGCGGCTCCAAGCGTCGCTCGAAAAACGATCTTCCCGGAGCCGGTGTGCCGATTGCGAGAAAAGATGAAGTAATAAGCCGGTTTACCCTTATTCAGCGTCTCTGACCGGAGAACAACGGCATGAAACTTGATCAAAAAGGCTAGACACATGTGCCTGGAAAGTTGAAGAGATGATGACTTTATACCTTCCGCAAGCGAGTGTCAAGACGGCTCACAGTCGTGGCTTGGTGGATGCGAGGATCGTAGTCAAGAAAAGAATTCATTTTCATACAAAGCTCATCAAACAATAAAAACGGAAGCGCGTGTCCAACGATGGAGGCGGCTAGTAATTGTTTGTAATTGTTTCTTGTTAGACAGCCCAGATTTTCCAAGCTTGCTTTTGCCACAAAGACTCGTGGCGTGCCTTGCATTTATTAAGGCGGGTAAAGAGATTTCTGCTGTTCCGGTTTTTTTTTTTTTTTTTTTTTTTCTTGGGCAGAAAAAGCTAGCTGCAAAAGGCTTTAGGGCGTGTGACTGGGTTCAAAGTTAATCAGATCGTCCTTACGCATTCGGGTCAGCGCTCCACCTAAGTCGTCCGACCATCTTGCTTGCTTTGTCGATCTAACGTTCTTTGCACCGGTCACTTATCAGCTCACTTCCAATAAAGAGTCTGGAGCAGGGGCGATCCATAGATCTAAAGTACAGGAAGAAAGGTCGGACAACTGCGATCACATTCGATGTCATTTTATTCTTTTCGATTTTCTTTTCCACGCTGCATGGCAAGTCATTCGCACGCAGACGTGTCTCACTTTTCGTACCACTGACACCAATCTGAAAAGCCGGCTGAAACCTCGCTCCCCCTTACCTTTCGTCTTTGCCGCTGCTGTTATTTCCATCGTCGATGTCGAGTCGATGGCTCGAGTCTTGTGGTGCAGGCACAAACGTTACACGCACACTTCGGGCTCCGCAGTGCCGCTGTCTCGCGTGTTAGATGACCAAACTTGGCTTTCTTTCTCGTGACAGAATTCCACTGTGACTTGACGTGGCATCGACGCAGTGACGGGCATGAACGGCGACCAATGGTGTTGAACGATCCGTTTCGAGTGCGCTAGGAAAGTCCACGAGACAGCGATGCTTGCGTCGAGGAATTGTCGAGGGAACGGTCGACTTTGCCTGCCTACTTTCGGACAGAATTTAAATGGTTATGGGGATGGTGTTGATGGAAGTAGGCTGGGTGGACAGGGCAGTGTCGCCAACGAGCGGGGCTTCAAATCTCAGGTACTCGCGGTTGGCAAGCCTTGTTCGAGAATCTGCGCCTCGCCATGCGCACAAATACGTCTGCAAAGCCGCATACGTAAAAAGTAATTATTTGCCTCCTTCCGAAGTGTCACCAGCGGGAACTCTCTCCATCAAACGTTAGCCGCCCATCTCTGCGCTTTTGCCACTCGTTTTGGCGTTCGAACTTGAAGCATGTCCCGCAAGCAGAGTTGCAACGCAGTTTCAAGCCTCTCTTTTTAGCTGCCTAGCCGTTGTTCTGCTATGTAGAGCCAGTCGGTACAGTTCTGGAGTTTACTTCCGGATTGTGATAGCGCCGCATGCCTTTTTCCAGAACCGATCGTAGCTGTGCCGCCGACGCCGCTGTCGTTTCACTTTTCGGTGTTCAAGCCCAGACTCGAAGGTGCATCTTGGACGCTTACTGAGCAACTCTCCCATATCTGTCATAAGGCTCGTAGTGAGCAGCTCTCTCTCATCGCACATCCTTGACCTCCTAGCTTGACTCGCCGACTCTTACCATCCCAAAACTTTGTTTTTCGGATTGTCGCAACGATCATCGAGCTCTCCTCAAGACTATCATCTTTCTTCCTCGACCGACCCTTTCCCTCCTACAGCCATCACCTTGTTAGGTCCTTCAAGACTATCATTACATCCTGCGTTGGCATCGCACACCAACGCAACACGCCGTCGCTGTCTTTGTTAACGGGCACAGAAGGCCAATCGAGTTTGCCCACGACTTCACCCTCACCAAGATCTAGACAAGATGGGCGGCTCTTCTTTCTCAAAGCTGCTCAAGCAGGCTTCGGCGTGGTACTATGGTTGGACACCAATGATCATGCTCGTCTGCTACAGCATGCTCTCGTTCTTCTTCTACCTTCTCATCCCTGCTGGTTTTCACCGAGCGATCTGGTACACCTTGGTCTCCTTGCAGACTTTCACCGCGCTGTCCGTGTCCACCGAGGCGATGCAGAGTATCCGTCCTTCCATCAACGCACGGAAAGCTTGGCGTTACGCAAAGGTGCACGGATTCAAGCTCGAAGACGGTCAGGAATGGCGGTTGATTGATGTCGTCCTCGTCGCTTACCTCCCCAACGAGCAAGAGATCATCATGCGTCAAGTCAAGTACGCCCTCCGTGAGCTCAACTACCCTGCTCACCGAATGACCATTAATGTCTGCTACAATACTCCTTACCCCATCGAGCCCGTCGAGACCGAACTGCGCGAGCTCGCCAAGGAACGTTCCAACGTGCGTATCGTCAAAGTGCCCAATTCCACCTCCAAGGCCGACAACATCAACCACTTCCTCACTCTCGAATCCAAGGGCGAAATCATTACGCTGTACGACACGGATCACTACCCTGAACCCGACGCGCTTCGATAGGTCGCCAAGCGCTTCATACAAGGCGGTGTCGACATCATCCAAGGCCGTTGCTGTATCTACAACTACTCCGAAACCTTCATGACCCGCTTGATCGCTTCCGAGTTCGACCTCATCTACGGCGTCATGCACTCTGGTCGTGCCGAAGTCCAAGGATACGGATTTCTCGGTGGATCCAACGGTCACTGGAACGCGTCCCTCCTGCGTACACTAGGGATGCAAAAACACACGCTCACCGAAGATATCGATTCCTCCATGCGAGCCATCATCTCTGGTGCTCGCATCGAATACGACCTCAAAGTCCTCTCTTACGAACTGGCTCCCGAGACGCTCCCCGCCCTCGTCAAACAGCGTCTCCGTTGGTCTCAAGGTTGGACCCAGGTAGCTTTACGACACGCCATACCTGCCATTCGCCGTGGAGCTTACTCCGATAACAACTCTTGGCGCTCTCGTCTCGGCCTCTTCCAGCTCCTGCTCTACAGAGAGGCTTATTTTCTTTGCAACTCACAGTTAGTTTTCATGCTTGCTTCTGGTATCTGTTACAACATCCCTACCCAAGGGTTGACGAGGTACTTTGAAGACTTTGGCGGATAGGCGCTGTCGATGTTTGCGCTGGCGGTGAATTTGATCTGTTTGGGCTTGACGGTGTGTATTCAGGCGAGGAACAGGAGTCATTTCACGAGGATCGGGGGGATCATACTGTTTGCGCTGTGCACTCCGATTTGGTACTCGGTGACTTCGTTGATGGCCATCTTCTGTCACTTTAGGGAGTTTATCAAGTTTGAAAAATGGGACCCGACGGCGAGGACTTCGGCTGGTTCCAAGACGAATACGTCGGCGGCGAATACGCAGGCCCCTTCGAAGGCGAACAGTGTCCACGAGTGATGTGGGAGGCGGCGTCCACAAGTGATCCGGGGGTGTCCCATGTACATGACACTCTTTTAGGCTTCAACTTACCAGGCTCTTCGCAGTCTCTCTCTCTCTCTCTCTCTCTCTCTCTCTCTCTCTCTCTCTCTCTCTCTCTGTGAATTAGGAATCGGTTCATAAGATCTATCATTACGTGTGTGGCGTGTGCCATTCCGGGAAACTTAGCTTCGAGGGCTGAGTTATGCGTTCCGTCCTGAAACCTTATTGGTTTCAATTCCGTACCTATTCATCTCTTGCTCGATCAACTTACCCACATCAGCAATCGCATCAGCCATTCTAATCCCTACATCCTGCCACATCATCTTCTTCTCCACCGCGCTACTCGTATCGTCTCGCCAGATAGCCCGGCATGACCAAACATTTGACCTGGCGGCGTATTCAGCCCCGAAATAAAGCCAACAATCGGCTTGACAAACTTCTTCCCATCCTCCGTTTGCCTATATTTGGAATCAGGATCATTCAGCAACTCGTACACCTCTTCTTCCATTGTACCACCGATCTCACCAGCCAGTACAATAGCCTCGGTATCGGATCGTTGAACAAAAATTCTAGCGCTTCCACTGTTCTCGTTCCAGGATAAAAATCGCCTCCAAGCCCCAAGATATACGACTGACCGATACCCTTGGTGGCATACGCAGCTTCGTACGACAATGTCCCCGACCTCGAAGCGATCCCCACCGGCCCAGGCGCGCAAGTGATCATCGGAGAAATACCCATCCTACACCCT
This sequence comes from Anthracocystis panici-leucophaei, assembly GCA_014826065.1. Classification (NCBI taxonomy): domain Eukaryota; kingdom Fungi; phylum Basidiomycota; class Ustilaginomycetes; order Ustilaginales; family Ustilaginaceae; genus Anthracocystis; species Anthracocystis panici-leucophaei. The sequence goes on from CP060301.1 coordinate 1,253,591, forward strand.
CTCGGGTTGCAATACCCTGGACTATTCGCTCCCAGCAATCTCGATTTAGACTGCGAATGCAAAGCTTCCATAACCCGAAACTGATCTCTAACAGGTACACCTTCAGCAACGCTCACGATCAGCGGGATTTCGGCGTGGATTGCTTCGATAATCGCATCTGCAGCGAGTGCGGGTGGCACAAAGACGGAAGTAGCGTCGACGTGGATACCGGCATCGAGGATTTCGCAGACAGAGTTGAACACGGGTCGACCGTTGAGGTGGAAAGTACCGCCTTTGCCGGTTGATACGCCGGCGACGACGTTGGTGCCCATGTCGAGCGAGATCTGCGTGTGAACGGTGGACGCTTTGCCGGTGAAGCCTTGGACGATGACGTTGGAGTGTGGGCCGACGGCGAGGTTGGGGATGGTGGATGAGTAATCTCGGGGGTGGGCGGTGGATGACAAGGTTCGCCGCGAAGTCGGAACTGTAGGAGGTATCGAGGTGGTGAGGACACGAGCGAGCCGTGTGGCCGTACGAGTGGTCTTGAGCATCATCTCGTCAAAGGAGCGTTAGCTAGCTAGCATGCAACGAAGATGATGATGCTGTCGTCGTGTGATGAAGGTTCCAACTCTTCCAAGATACTATGTCTATAGAAAGTCCTTTCGAGATTCGTCCGATCCGATGATGAGCTTATGGATGTCTAATAGTTCCTCTCCGTCCGTTTGTGATAGTGTCTCCTGTCAAAGGGTGAACGAACATGCAAGGTGCAAAGAGATGCGGCGTCTAGCTCTCGACGCACACCGCCCTGCTGTTGTTGTCTGCCGGCAAACACAACCCGAAACTCTGGTTGGTGGGTTGACAGTTGTTTGTGTGTGGGGATGAAGTGATTCGATATCCGGCGACCAAAGTTTGTACGACACAGCGTATAAATAAGCGTCGTAATTGCGCATCACCGGCGGGCGTGATGGATTTATCCCCGCACGTATTGGCCAACAATGCGGCCTGAAGAGGACAAAGCGCTGGTGAGGTCCGCTATACTCTTTCGCGCTGTCGCACGATCAACCGTCCAAGCAGGAGCTAGACTTGCTTCTATTATCCATCAAAGTTAGACGTCCACACCATCATATCACGGTTCCGCTGCGAACCGGAAAAAAAGCTTATCGACGACCAAACATTAACCATGCTATCCAGAGCTTCGACGCGAACGATGATGGCCGTGCGGCGGCTATCAGCTACCCGCAGTACCTTTTGCCTCAATCGTACCCTACGAGACTTTCATCTAGAAGCAAAGGACATACCCATCTTCCTCTCCAAAGCCGGCTCAACACCCCCCGCATCAGTCAAGATCGAAACCACTTCCTCACCTCGTTCTTCCGGGAGCGGTGAAGGCATCGCAGTGCTCATCTCTGCCGATCGTGATCCACAGCCATCTTGGCCAGGCGGCAGCGCTGACTTGCGGAAATTCTATGGACCCAGCATCCTCTCCGCACCCCTCTTCTCACTTTCAACCCTCGACAAGACATACTTTGGCAGAGGCGGACTAGGTTTGCTCAAGTTACGCCGACAGTCGCCGGAACTGATCGCTCATGCTGCTGTACGATCCAACACTTCCGCTCTTCCTCCTTCGCAGCTGCAGTCGCTTGTTCATAGCTTGCCTGCTCCAGCAGCTGCCGAAGTCATAGAGGCGATGTGGAGGATTTTTGACGAGCATGAAGGACTCTGGTTCAGCTTCATACTCATCCCCACCGACGGCGGCGGAGTGAAAATCGTTCAGCCGTATCTAGAATTCGACGACTTTGCAGTGCGTCGTCAACCTTTGCTCAGACCGTACTTCGAATCTCGCCCTCGCAACCCAAACACAGCGAGGGCGGAAGACGGAGGGCTGTTCTACGTCAAACTTTCCGACGTGGATGCTCCTACACCGACCCAGTCAGACTCGGGCAAAGAGTTGCCAGAAGGCAACGTGGGATGCTTCGGCTACGGCGCAGGTAACGCAATGGCAACGATGGACGGGCTGAGCGTGGCAGGTGGTAGACCAGCCAACTTTTTGGATGGCGGAGGAGGAGCCAACAGGATGAATGCAAAGTTGGCCGTGGAGACATTGAATAGAGATCCAGCGGTGAAGGCGATCTTTGTGAATACGTTTGGTGGGATTACTAGGACTGAGTAAGTTTGAGCTGCGACTCTAGGCGAAGAATCAAGCAACAGTGCTGACGAATTTGCTTTGGATGATTGGATGCAGCATCGTATCACAAGGCATCATTGATGCAGTCAAGGACGACAGGATCACTAAACCCATCGTCGTTAGGATGAAGGGGACGGGCTCGGAGGACGCTGTGAAGGTCGTACGTATACGGATCAGAGGCAGGTTTTTTGTGGATAGTTGCTGACGTTCCGACCTCTTTCATACACTGTGCACAGCTGCAAGCATCCGGACTCGAGTTTGCCTTCCACGACGATTTCAACGCGGCTGCTGGCCACGCTGTCAAGGCTGCCAACCAGGGTCATCTCTGATCCGAGGCAGCCGCTGGTAGGTGTTATGTGCAGAAAAGGACTTGTCATTAAACCATCATCAAACCATAGTATATAACCCGCTTTGCCTTCGAGTGATGCAGCGATGCTCCAACCTGGGAGAGCGACCGAATTGGGATATACGATGGGTGAAGGCGCACTTAGTCGAGCGAAGGACCGAGAGCAATCAAGTTGAAGTTGACCTCGTCTGGGTTGAGCGCCATCTGTTACATGTCCGTCCAAGGGAGCTGAGCGTCAGTATTGGAACTTTCCATGCTTGTCACGCTCTGGAAGGTCAATGATGCACTTACATAGTTTTCCTTCACATACTGGACCGCGACAGGCAACAGCTCCTCTTGCGAAGCCACCTTTTCCCTGTTCAGCGGACCCTTCCTACCACCCGACCCATCCAGCTCAACCAGCTCGCCATCTTTGCTCCTCACAAAGCACACAAAGTGCAGAATCACATTATCCAAATCTTCCGGTGCCTGGCTCTGACCTTGACTCGCCGTCGCTTGGTGCACCGTCTGGAGCTCTCTGAAGTTGACCAGAATATCGGCTCGTTCGTCTGGATCCTGTGTTGACCTTGCCTTTTTAAAAAGTGTATCGAGCGGTGAGTCGGGTCTGATGGCGGAGGCAGCGGATGAGTTAGCGAGCGCGTGCAGCAGACCAATGGTACCGCATGCGTTTCCGATGGTTTGCTTGAACCACAAGATGTTGTCGTCCGAGGGCGCAGGCTGTGCGGAAGCGTTTTCCGTCTGACGAAGCTTCTCCATAGCTTCAGTGATGGGGAAAAGGAGGAGGACAGCAGCGACTGGCTGTGGCACCATAGCAAGCAGGTCAGGATCGGTACCGTAAATGTCGTGGAAAGCGAGCTTGGACGTGTCCATGCCCATGGATGAGCACCAGCTCGTGAACAGGTCCGGGTTGGATTCCAGCGGCACCCATTTCATTCTTGTTTCGGTCATCGGTGCTGCAGATCCTTGAGGGCGTTGTGAGACCTGGACAGAGGTACAGTACTCTGTTGAGGTGGTTGTGGAAAGCGAGGTATGGACAAAGGTGGAGGAAGATGATCCATGCGAGACGCTTCCCATTTTATTCGGGCTGAGTTTGTTAGACTGCACAGCTCAAAACGGATGGAGCTGTCAAGAGACCCTTTCGCTCCCACTTCGACCTCAACCTTGGACTTCGACGTCCACATTCAGCTCGTGGATCGGACGACAGCGTCTCTGCGACAGCCTCTGCAGTCCAAACATCAGAGCAATCACCATGTCTTCAGCAGCAGGCAATCGCAGACCACGCCAAATCACACCAACATCTCCCTCTCCCTCTCCCGAACCACAACCAGGCACAACCAACGGCTCTTCTTCCCGCAACGCCGCTCTCCCACCTAAACCTCAACCACCGCCCTCCGAACCTCACACAACTGCTCCAGTTGATCCAACAGAAGCAGTCCGTGCCAATCTCGAAACACGCGTCCGATCCGTCGTCGACTTGCTCTATCAGCTCGCAGTCTGCTCCGCCGACGTGCAGGAAGGTTCGCAGCATCTCGTCGCGAATAAAGTCAACGAATGCATTCAGGCTCTCGCCGCGCTTGATGCAACAAAGGAGGAGGTGCATAGAGCCCACATGATGATCCCGCAGGATGTATTGGAGATGCTAGATACGGGTAAGAATCCGGATATCCATACGCGAAACTTTGTCAATCGGTTGGCGAGCGAGAACCAGTACAGCTACGGTCAGCACAAAGCCGTGGAAGCTATAAGAATAGGTTGGACGCGGCGTTGGATCAAGCGTTTCCAGAGCTGAAGCAGGCGCAGAGCGAGACAACGGAGTAGAATAACAGGGAGCGTCAACTCAGTATACCCTCGCCGTCCAGAGGACAATGACGACTTGGGTCTCTCTTCAATGCAGGAGGTCTCAACTCGATGCACTCGCACAGGAATCATCACGCACACACGCACGGACACGAATGTACTTGTACCTCCAGAGACACAAACGACAGAACAGTTTCCGATCAAAGTGAAGCGAAACAAGGAAGCTTGTCGGGACGATTCCTTCCATAGAAACGAGACGTTTTAAGGATCGAAGCTCCATGGACCCTCGATCTTACGACCGTACAGCATCTCTGCATTCTCGAGCACCTCTTTGCGACCTTTCAACTCCAAGCCCTTGGGACCCATCTCTTCCAACCTGAACCCGCCAAAGCCTTGGATCGGCCCGCCCTTCTCCGCTTTACCCTGCAGCTGCCCTGGCACAGGAAGCGTAACAGGCATCCATCGTTGCGCGCCTCTCCTATCCTCTTGCTTCAGCAGACCAAGCGCGATCTTGACCTCTTCAGCAAACCACCCAGCCGAACGCGGGGGGTAAGGGCGCGAGTAAACCGGTTCGTTTTCGTACCACGCCAACTCCATTCTCCAAGCTGCTGGTTTGAAGCCCTTTTCGCTAGTCGTCGCAGTCGCGGTGTGATTGCCGACGGGACACACCTTGCCGTCCTGTGCACGAGCACCCGAAGCAGGACAGATCGAAGGTATACCAGCCGAAAGCAGATGTTCGACGCTAAACACGTGTCCACCTTCATCCGCTGCAATAGGCATGTTGCTCAGTGGTTTACGTCTCGGCAACACCAGTATCCTCGTCACCAGCGCTCGAACCTTGAACAGCTGATCTTTCAACGCGACAACCCAACCCGGAGCCACAGGGTATCCCATCGCCTCTCTCAATCTGTCATCCATCAACGACGCTATCAAGTTCTTCGCAAACCCATGCAAAGCACTTGGCAGTGCATAGATGAGCAAACCCGTCGTATGATTCGCAACGTCTTTGTTGCACTGTTGGAACACCATGTCGGTTTTCTCGTAGTTTTCACTCCATTCTACCAGCTCTTGCAAGCTTTCGGGAATGTTAGTGATACCCAAGCATCGACCAATGTGATAAAAGAGAGCAAACAGTGCTTCCTTTTCGAGCGCCGAGAGGCGTCTCCATTCGTACCGATCGATCCATTTGGGGGGTTCGATGATGAACGTGCTCAGCGTGTAAAGCAGATCGTCGTTGGAGATTTTGTTCTTCCAGCGACCGTGTAGAAAGTTGACTCGTGCGAGGGCGATGGATGAACGTGGATCGTGAGGGTCTTCGCCAAAGTGCTCCCAACCGCTGTCAGGGGTGGAGTCGGACTCGCCACCGTCTTGCAGATCAAGACGGGGGACGGGGAAAGTCATGAACGCCTGAATGAGGCCTGCCGTATCCACGTACCTCCGGCCAGCGTTTTCGGCTTTTCCCAGTTGACCAGTGTGCAGAAGAAGCGAAGAGATGGTGGGTATGCCGTAGGTTCGGAAGAGTGCGAATTCGAGCGATTTGGTGAAGACAAATGGGAAATCTAGAGCCGCTGAAAGCCGGACGATACGTTGTGCATCGCGAACGCCACGGTAGGAGTCGATCATCCGAGGTTTGTCCAGATTGGCACCGGTGCTGGGGAGCGAGTAGCGAGAACCATAGCGTTTGTGAATGTGTCGATAACAAGAGAGGCGTTGGAGTCGAACGCGGACTAGATGGATGACGAGCAACGCAGCTGCTGCCCAGACTAGGTAGCTCTGCATTGTGGCGGTTGCGTGGGCTGAAAGAAATGGTGGTGATTGGATTGGAGATGGATGATAGTTCGGAGTGTCATTATATGGAGGTCAAGCGGAAGTGGACCATGCCACCATCTGCGTAGCAGGGACCCTATCAGAGAGCCCAAATTTGTGATTCAACACCAAAGGCATCAAGGGTCTCGCTTCGGCTGGCTCGCAATGCACAGTCATGGCGAGCGCTCGCAGTTAGGCATTGTCAGCTGGCCTCGATGCACCTTGCTGTTGCATTCCACAAAGCTTGGCGAGGAGACGCAATCCGCGGTACACTCCCTCTCAACTCGGGCCGACCTTGCCGAACGGACAGCTGGACACAGTAAAAGCACATGCATACAATCCAGTAGATTGGGAAGCTAAACTTTTCCCCGCATTTCTCACGCTTAATCTTTTGTTGTAGATATCAAGGGTGCCGGTAAATCTTACTGCTCCTTCCCCAGGTTTCAGCATGGACCGCTTGATACTGCAGACAATGGCATGTGAACACCAGTAGCCAAAGTACTTGCAACTGCGTGAAAGCCGAACGCTGTTATTGTCCTTGCAGATGCTGTGAGCTACGTCGGGGAGGGCAATTCGGGTTGAGAACTTTGTGCGGAACGTGAAAGATCAAATCGACGAAAAAAACGAGGCGTAAAAAACTAGTTTCGAAATGCCAACTCTGCTGCAAGTCATACAAATGTGCAAATGCTCCGTGCTCGTGCTCGGCATCAATCAACCAACGACCTACAAGGTCGAGATTGACTTCAAAAGGGTTTCTGCAGATGATGTTACAAGGTTTGACATTATCGAATCGCGCAGAGTGAAAGAGTGTGGCGAACGATTCCCAATCGTCCAGTGGTCCAGTAGTCCAGTGGTCCAGTGGTGGTGATAGATTACACAAAAAGCGAAACCGAAGACAGAGCGTGACGCTGGTCCAACACAGCAAGCAGCGAAAGGCAAGAGCAAGAAGAAAGATTAAGAACCTTTCGCATCAGAATCCCGAAAAGGTATGCGACCAAGCACCACCACCGCCACTCGCACTGCCAGCACCGATGCTGCTGGGCGTACCAGCATTCGACGGTGTCACATAGTCCAAAGGCGAATGGTGATGCGAGTGATGACCACCGACATGATGTTGCGCTGCATGGTGGTGTCCATGATGCTGCTGCTGGTGATGGTCGTGGGGAGTATGTGGTGCGCTGTGCTGATGTGTGTGCTGATGCGAATGTTGCGCGTGATGAAGGTCAGGTTGCGACGAGTGTTCGTCTGCCGATGTGTCGTGGATCCAGTTGGCCATGCTGCTGCTGTGTGCACCATCGACAGCGGTGTGCGGGATGTTGAACAAGTCGGATGCTGTCGCTGCTGCTTCGGCTACCGCCGCGGCTGCAGAAGGGTCTGCATCGCCATAACCACCCGAGAAGAGGTGATCCTCATTGGCTCCCGATCCATCCTGCTGCTGCCTCCTACTTGCACTCGCAGCAGCACTCGATCGACCCACACTTTTGCCTTCGCCCGTCTTCTCACGCTTAGCCGCACCTCCTCCGGGCAACCTACTACTCGGCACACTTTCATGTCGAGGCACAATATCGATCAAGAAATCAAACAGATCCGATCTTCCAATAGCACCTGCAATATCCGACCTCTGAATCGTCCTCCTCTTGTGCTCTTCCGCGATCAGGAAGGCGCGGCAGGTGAGATCAGAGATGAAAATCTCACAAGCCCGGGCAAACAAGATGGGCGCTTCGGCAGAGATCATCTTGACCTGGTCGTCGGACTTCATGACCTTTTGATACGCGCTAGTGGCAGTTGACCTTGAGTAGGTAATCCGGACTTGAAGTCGACGATGTTGCCATCAGCGTCTCCGCCTTGTTCGACGAGGTCCATCTGGTAGCGCCAGAACGAGGCTTGGAAGTCGTCGAGGTCTTGTGATGCGTGGACAAGGGGTCCAGAAGCTGGGAATGAGTTGTCAAGGGCGCCACTGGATGAGGCTCCAACACCACCGTTTGTGTCCATGTTGAACTGCTTGAGCGGCTTGTGGTCGTCGGAGGCTGACGAAGAGGCTCGGGATCGTTTCTTGGGTGACATGACGCTCGAAAGTCGGTGAGTTGTGCGGGGTAAGTGCCGGCGGTGACAATGAGAGCTTCTTTGACGGCAGATCTGATAGTTCTATGACGCCAGCAGCAACAGTGACGGAGGAAGACAGTCTTGTGGTCAAGCTTGGATGATGGATGGGCATGGCGATGAGGTCAAGCACAGCGTAGCGCCGCCCACCATCATTTGTACAAAGAAAAGTTCGCTGCAAAATTTTTTTTTTTTTGGAGGGTATCCCGAGTTCCGAGTTGGAAAAAGTGGGCGATTGTGGCTATCAGATAGCGAGACATGCAGCTTGCATCTGCGACCAAAAAAAAAAAAAAAAAAAAAAGCTCCGTGGGTGTTAGGATCGCGAGTTAAACATTTGTCTTGCATTTCCCGGATCGACTGGCTCTGTCGCATGGTGCATCGGAAACTGCTCGGGATGCAGTCACACGGACGTTTGTCTGTTGAAATGAGTGAATCAAGTGAGTCGTCCTCGTGGCTGGATGCCAAAAGCAGTCAGCAAAAGGATCCACGCTGCAGTCATGACGGCTTGGCAGATCGGCGAATGTGGACCGACTTGCTGGCCCGCTTGTTCTGCTCCGCGGCAAATCTTGTCCAACACAGATCCCATCCCTGCGGCTTTCTCTGTCTAACGTTGATTGAATTCCGTTCGAGCTAAGCTTATAAGAAAAGAAGCTCGGATTCCTAAATCCGCGTTCGGAATCTTGGAGCCGGTGTACAGTAAATTTACTAAAGTTCGGATTCGCAAGCAAAGTGACGTCGACCCGCACTTTTTTTGTTGCAGCGAAACAAGGGATCGGAATTCACCCTCAAAGTCGCGAGCGAGAGAAAGAGAAGGAAAACTGCTCCAATCGCTGACTGGTGAGGTCACTCGGATGTTGCGTTCCTCTTGGCTGGTGCCTGTCTCAAATTTGTGATTACAGTCGTACTGTACCTCTCAAAATGAACCCTTTTTTATCTTAAAATTTTCGAGATGACTTGATTGTATCCAGCTTGTCAACAGGATCAGAACAAGGATATGTAGGTCACAAGTTTCAAGCCTTCAGGCAGCATATTATACATATGTTCTGTGATAATATTTTTATGTCACATTATCTTACCCCATTTTTTTGACACTTAGAAAGGGTTCATTTTGAGAGGTACGACTGTAACCTTTCTGCTCTATCGGGGTTAGGGCCTCGTCGAAGCGGTCCGTTCGCAAAGTGCCAAAGTGACTCAGCCTTGTCAGCGAAGCAAAGCAGAGCAAGACGACAGGCACAACAGCAGAGCCAAACGGAACTACAACAAGTTTCGACAGTCAGCAAACAATGACAATCAAGCCACGCTAAAGTATCAGAGAGCTGCCAAAAGTAAACCTGCGGCTATTGGCATCCGAGCCTGGACTCGCCTAAAGCCAAGTTTAGAATGCAAACGTGTCGTTCTTTCGTTACCGTCGCTGCCATGTCCAGGACGACCATACATCGAAGCATCTCTGATACGGGCTTTGTATCTACAGACCAGGAATGCTCTTCCGACAATATCTGTGCAGTCCTTCACGAGGGGAGAAGGAGGAGAAAAAGTGAAAGGGAAGCGCAGAAAAAAAAAAAAAAGGGTGGTGTCTCAAAGCGGATAATGAGTGATGGCATGCCTTTTTTAGAGAGGTTGACGGCTGATGTACTCTCTCGCAGGGTTGTCGATTGCTCATCATCACTGCGCTTCGGATGAGAGAAGGCTTTTTCCCTATCTTTCCCTTTTAGTCCATGTTCATGGCCAAACTACATGCAGGATCGAATCACAGAGACTGTATCAGTCACTCTCTTTTGAATCCACCGACTTTTCTTCCTTCTCTCCTTTCCTCCATCTCACCTTAACCTTGCCAGCTCGGTGTTACCTCGACGTCCAGTCTCGACTGTGTGGGCTGCTATCGCCGCGACTCTCTCACAAAGCTCCACAACACCTTCCTCGAGCAACTGCAAACAAGCCTTACCTGTACGCCACTCGATCGCATAGAATCGACTCGCAACCATGTTGAAGCGCGCCGTAGCCACGTTGACCAAGGACTCGTCCAACGGCGATAACGGTCACTCGAAAGCTTCCAGCTCGCCTGCAACCGGCCAATCCACTCCCAATCCTCCCTCAGCCAAGTCCACCATTGACTCGAACAATACCGGCGCCGAGACTCCTGACAAGAAGTTCCGTCTCTCTCACATCTTTTCCGGCCATTCGCTTCCAGGTACACGCAGATCCACCTCGCGTGCAGGCAGCCTTGACGAACCGCGTCCTAGCGCAGTCAAGAAGGCACAGCGAATCGAAGAAAAGGAGCGCAAGGCTATCGAGCAGGAAAAAGTCAAGGAGAGGATCGCAATGGCACGCAAATACTCCGATTTGCGAGCGGCTCAGATCGAAACACCGGAACAGCGCGCACGCTACGGTGGCGAGTATCCGCTCGAGTGGAACAAGCATCACGACGAGTGGGCCAACATCATCACCATCGGCGACGATGCTCAGATTGGCGACACGGTGACGCTGCGTGCTCGTATTCACACCATTCGAGACGTCAGCTCCCATCTCGTCTTTATCGTTCTCCGACAGCAGATCTCGACTATCCAGGCGGTTCTTGCCGAGGAGACCGACGTCGTCACAGGTCACATGGTTCGATGGGCCAAGAGGCTGCCGCTCGAGTCCATCGTCTTGGTTCGCGGCAAGCTGCAACAGCCACGCGAGCCCATCACCGGTGCTACCACCCAGCAAGCCGAGATCAAAGTACAGCAGCTCTACCTCATCGCAGCCCCTAAAGAGACGCTCCCTTTCAATGTCTACGACGCCGAGCTCGTTCTCAAGAAGAGCGACGACACCGACAGCGATCTTGCCACCGACTCGGACGCCGAAGCTTCTCACTTTCACTCTCGCGATGAGAATCACGCTATCGAGAGGCACGAGACCGCTGTCATCACTCAGCGTGTTCGCCTCACCAACCGCATCATCGATCTGCGTACACCCACCGCTCAAGCCATCTTCCGCATCAACGCCGCCATCTGCAACGCCTTCCGTTCGCACCTCGACAAGAACAGCTTCATCGAGATCCACACCCCCAAGTTGCAAGGCGGTGCCTCCGAGTCTGGCTCGAGCGTCTTTATGCTCGACTACTTTGGTCGTCCTGCTTTCCTGGCACAGAGTCCGCAGCTGTACAAGCAGATGTGCATTGATGCCGACTTCAAGCGTGTTTACGAGATCGGTCCTGTCTTCCGTGCCGAAAACTCCAACACGGCTCGTCACTTGACCGAGTACACCGGTCTGGATATCGAGATGGAGGTGGTCCACTACTACGATGCTATCCGTATCATTGACGGTATGCTCAAGAGCATCTTTGTAGCGCTCAGAGACAACTTCAAGGCCGAACGCGAGCTCATCAAGCGCCACTTTCCACACGAGGACCTGGTCTATCCCGAAGACACGCTCATCCTTCCATTTGCGCAGGGTGTGCGTTTGCTCAAGGAGTCGGGCTACGTCGAAGAAGACGGCAGCATCCCCAAGGAGGATGAGGACCTTCATACGCGAGCCGAGATCCGTCTTGGTGAGCTCATCAAAGAAAAGTACAACACCGACTACTACATCCTCGATAAATTCCCCACCTCGGTGCGACCCTTTTACGCTATGGAGGACAAGGACAATCCCAAAGTCACCAACTCGTTCGACATTTTCATCCGAGGCCAAGAGATCTGCACCGGTGGTCAGCGTATCAACGACATTGAAGAGCTCGAGCGCAAGATGCAGCGTCTCTCGATCTCGCCCAAGGGTATGCAGGAGTATCTCGAGGGTTTCCGACTCGGTGCACCTCCTCATGCTGGATGCGGTATCGGTCTCGAGCGTTTGGTGATGCTCTATCTCAACTTGGGCGATATTCGTTACGGTACGCTCTTCCACCGTGATCCTCGCAGTCTGCCGCTGCAGAAGAAGGATGATGATGAACTGCGTCATCCCGAAGCGAGCACCAACCCGCCTCCTTGGAAGCATCCGCGATTGGCGCTCAAGGCGGATGGCGAGAGCGAGCTGCGTGACATGCAGCCTCTGGAGAAGCTGATCGCCAACTACGGTGATGCGTCCAACACGGCGTGGCTCGACGATAGGTACAAAGTGTGGCGACACCCTGATACCGGTGCTGCGGTGGGTTACTCACCGTTCAAGGGCTACGCAATGATCATTGGCGATCCCCTTTGCGACAAGACGCAATTCACGCAAGTGGTGTCGGCGTTCTTGCAGTTCCTCAAGAAGGAAGCCAAGCTGAAACCCATCTGGATGATGACCTGCGAAGAGGTCGAGGAGATTTTGGGTGGAAGGCTCAACTGGTGTTCGCTCTCGGTGACGGCAGAAGAGCGTATCGAGGACCCGGCCAAGAACCCAGCTCGGCACGATCCCGACATTCAGAAGAAGGTGCGCCATGCTCGCAAAGAAGGCGTCAAGATCACCGACTACGGCCTCAGCGAAACCGTTCCCGACGAAGTCGTCCGCGAGACGGACGAGCGTATCGAAGACTGGCGCAAAAACCGCAAAGGCGAACAGGTGCACATGACCGAGGTTCACCCATGGCAAGACATGTCGCACCGCGTCTACTACATTGCGCGTGACTCGACGGGCAAAGTGTGCGGTATGGTTGTGCTTCACCAGCTCTCACCGCAGAACGGATGGCATATCAAGTGGGCGCTCGACTTCCCTGGTGCGCCTAACGGTACGATTGAGCATGTCATCTTGCATGCGCTCGAGAACAATGCAGGCAGCAGGATGACTTTTGGTGCTTCTGCGACGGCGACATTTGTAGCCAAGCATGGGTTGAGCAAGGTGACGACCAAGTGGTTGACGAAAGCGTACAACTCGATTGCTGAGCACAACAGGTTGACGAACAAGGGCGAGTTTAGGCAGAAGCTCGGTGCGGTCGAGGATAGGGTGTATATTTGCTACCCGCGACACGGGCTTTCGCCAGCGGGTATTCAGGCTATCATTGGGTTCTTTAAGCAGTAGACGGAGATGTGATTGTAGATAGAGATGGCGACGTGGGAAAGTTTTTGGATTTGTGTGTTTCTTTTGTTGTGTTAATGATACCACGTTGATACTTTCTATGCAGGTGCATGGTTTGCTATTGATCTGCGACTGGACCGGGATGAGTAGTTGACCGATCGGTCAATGGTAGGATTGATGTGCGTAGCTTGACACGGTCTGTCGGGCTGGATGGTCGGGAATGTGATTCTAGATTGAGTGGGGTTGACAGGCTTGTGGTGGGACGATGAGGGTCGGAAGGTAGGGCTGACCGAAGAATACAGTGGAAAGCTCGGCGTGGACGAATCGCAGGTTGAAAACTTGAGCACGTTTTGGGTTTTTGTGTCGAGAGAAACGCAAGTGCGTCGTAACTGGTTTCGCTTTTCTGCATGAGCCGTTTTGTGAAGCCTGGCCTGTCAGGCAAGGCTGTACCATAAGGGCTTTGTCGAAACTTTCCAGGCGGAGATGGAGACGAACGTCGGTCAAATTGCGATGCTTTTTGTGTGGTGCATAAGGGAAAGGTTGTGAAGAGCCGTGTGCTTTGCGCTTTCAAGGGTCTTGGTCTTTGTATGCATGGTTGAATCACGCACACCATCTCTCTCTTCAGCCGCCTCTCCGCTTACGCCTCTGGTGGTTTTTGCCGTCGTTCAAACCTATCACGCACAGTAGACCTTTTGTCTGTCTCGGCTACGCTGACAACTTTGTCGGTAGGATTGGTTCCGTTCACACCGAGCTGAACCCGCACGTGGACCCTGTTGCGCACCTCAACACCGACACACACGACTCGTTCTTCTGCTCGCTGGTCGAGTTGGAACATACATAAATAGAGATCAACGTAAGTGCTCTTTGTCGATATCGGCATCCTCTCCATCACTCACTCACACCTGCAAAGCTGGTCATTGCTGCCAAACGTTTGACAATGGTCTCTTCATCTGCTTTCCTGGCTCTCCTAGCCGTCGTCGCTTCGGGCGTTCAGGCTGCCCCTGCTCAGGTTCTTCCCTTCTGGAATCCTTTCGCTATGCAGGCCAAGTCGTATAACTTTAGCGTAAGTCGCAACCGCTAGCCTCGACAACATCACCAAGCTCGACACTGACTTCTTTTTTTTTTTTTTTTTTTTTTTTTTCTCTTCTTCTCTACCTTTTGAACCCTCCTTCCACAGACGTACACCGGCTTTTTCCAGTACGACACTGTCGACGGCATATCTCTGCCCGCCGTTGCACCCAACTTCGGTCTCCGTGACAACACCACCTGGGCCGACCTCACTCGTACGCTCTTCAAGCTCAACGCCGAGGGAGCGCTCAGGGACGGTTCTTCCTACAAACTCTTGTTCGCCGGACGTCACGGTCAAGGATTCCACAATGTCGCCGAAAGCAAGTACGGTACGCCTGCTTGGGATTCGTACTGGTCCAAGCTGTACACGGACGGCAACATCACCTGGGGACCGGATGCCAAATTGACGCCGTTGGGCATTCAACAGGCGCAAGCAGTCAACGCTGGATGGAAGGCGATGCTCAAGCAGTCGGATTCGGCTCCTTTGCCGACGAAGCTGTTCTCCAGTCCTCTCAGCCGTGCGCTGTCGACCCTCGAGATTTCGTACGATGGCATCCTCGTCAAGGATTCTAACAACACTGCCAATGTTGCTCCTTCTCAGCCGCAAGGTGGCCTGGGTGGGCTCATCCACGACATTGACAACACTTTGCACCACCGTTCTGTGGTTCCTGAGGTCAAAGAGCTGTTTCGCGAGGAGTACGGCGAGCACACATGCGATCAGCGAAGCACCAAATCGCAAATTCATCAGGCTTACCCCAACGTCCGATTCGAACCTGGTTTCACCGAGCAGGACACCCTCTGGACGACCACCAGGGAACAAGACAGCCATTTGGATGCGCGTATTCAGCAAGCGCTGACGCTGATGTGGAACGAGGCCCAGGCGGATCAGGTTGTGTCGTTGACGAGTCACTCGGGTGTCATGCAGAGTTTGTTTAGGGTTACGGGACATTACCCTATCAAGCCTTCGACGGGTGCGCTTATTCCGCTGATCATCAAGGCTACTCCTCAGAAGTGAGGTAGGCTTTAGCGTCACATCCTCTCATCACATTCGCACACACACATACACATCTCAGCTGTATAAAAAGGAAAGGACACTTTGCTGTTTTCAATTTCCATTTCGTCTTTTGACAATTCACTTCCAAACCTTCTTGCCCTCCATCGCCTTCTTGAAATTCCACCTCTCGGCCCTCTCGGTATCAATCAGCACCGCCACTTTCCCCGTATTCTCACCCGTGAACAGTCGCAAAAACGCATCCTCGGCACCGTACACGCCAAAAGTCACATCCTCGCGGTTCTTAATCTTTCCCTCTGCCAACATTTGCGGAACCTCTTGCATGAACTGACCGATCCATTTGGGGATATAGGAGCTTACGATGAATCCCTGATACTTGATTTCCTTGATGATGATGTTGAAGAGGTTCTTTGGGTAGACGACGTCTTCGGGTTTGTCGGCGTTGTAACCGGAGATGTAGCCGCAGGCGACGATGATGCCGTAGCGCGCGGCGTTGGAGATGTAGGCTTCGAGTTGGTCGCCTCCTACGTTGTCGAAGTAGTAGTGGATGCCTGTTTCGCCGGCAAAGGATTTGAGTTTGGCGGGGAGATGTTGGGTTTTGTAGTTGATGGTCTCGTCTGCGCCTAGGGAGCGGACGAAGGAGCACTTTTCATCGGATCCAGCTGAAGCAATTACCTTTATCCCAGCTTGGTGGCAGAGCTGTACGACCAGCTGTCCGACGGCTCCGGCTGCACCAGAAACGAACATCTTGTTACCTGGTTTGAGGTCTCCGATGATCTCCTTGAGGGACATGTAGGCAGTCATACCTGCCATACCAGCGGCTCCGAGGTACGTCGTGATCGACAATCCATTCTTCAATTGCTCAGGGTCAAACTTGCGGAATCCTGCAACCGCAGCAGCTGGGTGAATCGTGTATTCCTCAATACCCGTAGACCAGACCATAACAATGTCGCCTGCAGAATACCGATCCACTTCCGAACGAACCACTTCGCCAATCCCAATAGCCGTCACTGGTTTACCGACCTCGTAGGGTGGTGTAAAGTATGCAATGTCTCCCTTCATTCAGTTGCGCATGGTGGGGTCGAGGGAGACGGCGATGTTGCGGGTAAGGATTCCGCCGTTGAGGGGGACATTGTCGAGGTCGAGTTCGGAGGAGCCGGGGCGGGTGGTGATGCCCGGTTGGGGTAGACCGGTGGGTTGGACCTTGTTGAACAGGATTTGGTGGTTGGTGACCATTTTGAGCGACAAGGTGATTGAGGTGATATGGGAACTGCTTGCGGAGGATGGTCTGGAGGAAAGGAGGGGCAGGTGCTTTATAGTCAGCTTGCTTTTGCCAAGGCCGTGCTAAGCTTGGACGGAGGCCATACGGCAATCCACAGCTTCATTTCGGACTTTACACTGCGAGTGCCGTCGCTTGAACAACGAGGCATGTGCTCTGACGTTGATTGGATTCCATGCCTACTGTACTTCAGTCTTGCTTCGATGCGGTTCATTAAGAACCGGGTTCAAGTTCAGCCGTGTTGCGATTGGAAATACGGTAAAAGCGAAACGATGACACATCACGTTCACACAGCGTGACGAGCAAAGAGGAAACTCATGACCGATGCATTACCCATCCGATCCTCCCTCCACTCGACCATAAACGCCGAAAGCCGCAAATCCAGGCTTGTTAAGCCGTTGTCATCCTAGCCTTCCTTCCGTTTTTTCCGTCGTATCCACCTTTTTTCCTGATCAGCACGGACGCTGAGCTTTCTTTCTTCCATCCGAACCATCACGATACCAAGCTTCCTTTCCACCTCCATCGCACATCGACACCCGGTTGCTCAACGCAGCATCGCATCGCTGCACCATGTCCGCCTCACCATCCTCCTCCAACAACAACAACGCCGCATCCACCTCCGAAGACAGTCGCTGGAAACGATGGGGCAACACAGCATTCAAAAAGTCCATCGTCGTCTCTGACTGGGCTTCTGGCTATGCCAACTCTGCATCTGCCAAGTTGGGCGGTGAGCGATTTTGGCCAAAATCCAACGATTTCCCGGAAGAGGTGGCTAAATGCGAACGTATCTTGCGCGCATTCACCGTTCAAGGTGTTGAAACAAAACCTACTCCGGCGGGTACCTCGACGAGCGAAGCTGATGCAGCAGCGACAACGACGACCGTGGTGGAACACGGTGCCAAGAAGAACAGCTTCATACATAAGAAGCGAAAAGTGCTGCGCAAGATTCCACCGTCAGTGATCAAGAGAGCCAAAGGCATCGTGATCTACACAGCTATGCGCAGCGGTATTGCTCCCTTGGGCGGTGCTGGTGGAGCAGGACTCATGCTTGCTCGTTTACCCGATGGCTCCTGGTCCGCTCCTTCCTCCATCTCACCCAACAACCTTGCAGTCGGCCTGCTACTCGGCTTTGACATCTTTGACGTCATTCTCGTTATCAACACGGATCGAGCGATGGAAAGCTTCAAATCCCACAAAGTGACCTTGGGCGCAGAAACAGCCGTCGCAGCCGGACCCTTTGGAACGGGTATCAGCGGCGAGATGGGTATCGATCGTAGTCCCGTCTTCTCGTACGTTCGATCGCGTGGACTGTACGGTGGGATTGAAGCGATGGCGCAGGCGTTTTTGCATAGGTTCGACGAGAATGAAAGGATATACTATTGGCCAGGTATCACAGCGAGGGATATCTTGGAGGGGAAAGTGCGGAAGCCGCCAATCGTCGATCCGCTCTACAGGGC
This sequence comes from Anthracocystis panici-leucophaei, assembly GCA_014826065.1. Taxonomy (NCBI): domain Eukaryota; kingdom Fungi; phylum Basidiomycota; class Ustilaginomycetes; order Ustilaginales; family Ustilaginaceae; genus Anthracocystis; species Anthracocystis panici-leucophaei. Next base: position 1,271,588 of record CP060301.1, read on the forward strand.
GCTGAGGGATGCCGAAACGGGTGTAGCGCAGGGCGATTCGCTAGAGCGAACGGTCTACGAGATGGTCCGTGCTCCGCCAAATGTTGCTGCAAAGCAGTTGCAGGAGCAAGAGTCGGCAGAGCTGTTGCAGGATGGCGAGAGACTCAAACTTCCACCGACACCGGAGCAGTTGGAGGCGATGGAAGAGGCGGGCATTCCGGATGAGTTTGATCTGGCCTTAGAGGAAAAGGAAAGGGAGGAAGCGGCGAGGAGGGCGGAGGAGGAGAAGAGGGAGATTATGGCGTTGCCGCCGCCGCCGAAGCATAAGAAGGTGGCGGGGTATTGGCAGTCGAGGGGTAGTAAGCCAGGGGACAGGAGGAGGGTGGCTCCTTCGCCGTTGGAGGTGGAGACGAAAGAGGATGGAAGGGAAGAGGAAAAGATGGATCTGATCGATTTGGACGAGCCGAGCAAGCCACCTCTTCCGCCAAGGAGGGAGGAGAGGGTGGATGAGGTGGTGGACGATTTGGAAGGGACGACATTGGACGATTCGATGGATGCGCGTACAGACGGTATCGAAAAAATGACCGATGGCGAAGAGGTATCACTCATCGCTACCGAGCCAATCTCAGAATCGACATCACGACCAACCACCCGGAAATCAGCCGTACCTGCCGACCTCACACAATCCACCGACTCTCTATCGCGCTCAACATCGCTCACCCGCCCCTCTCGACCACCACGACGAACCGCAACCACCGCACCCCACACGCCCACCACTCCATCCACCACCGTCACCACCAACACCACCGACACCGCGTCCACCGCCGACACCGCCGCCACCACCTCCGGCACCTCCGAACCAAGCCTCCACCTCTTCTTTGACTGGGACGAAACCATCACCTCTTTCGACACGCTTTCGCTCATCGCCCCACCTCCTCCCACCCAACACGGTCCGCCGTTCTCGCACTACACTTCGGCATACCTCTCGGACCTTGCCGAGTTCGAATCGTCCTTCGGCGATCGCAATACGTGGGATCGACAGCTCGACTTTCTGGCTGGGATCGATGCGGTTGAACGAGCTTCCGTCGCGCGTGTTGAAGAAGGAGGGTTGTTTAAAGGTATGTCGCAGGCATCCATGTTGGAACGCGCAGAGAGTCAAGTGCAGTTCAAACAGGGTTGGAGAGAGTTCTACACTTGGCTCGCTGAACAGGTCAAAACAGGTTTGGTGGATGCCAACATTATCAGCGTCGGTTGGAGCTCGACTTTTATCCGGCATGTTATCGAGCACAACTCGCCCGCCCAAGTGATATCTACAGTGTACGCAAACGAAGTAGAAACCGACTCGTCCGGTTTGGCCACCGGAAAGCTCACGAAATCCACCGAGCAAGGAGGCATTCGAACCGCGCTCGACAAGCTACGAGTCATGCGTTCCATCGCCAAAAGGGTCAGGGTGTACGTAGGCGACTCGACCACCGACCTCCCATGCCTGATCGAGGCAGAGTTTGGGCTGATCATGAAGCCGAAACACGAGTTCGAAGAGAGCTCGATCGGCAAGGTCATCAGCCAGTCGAAACCGCCGATTCACAAGCTGTTCGAAGACCACCAAGATTTCCTCGACAGAGAAGCGCAGAGTGGCGAAAAGGGCACACTGATCCGAGTCGACGACTGGACACAAGCTTTGCAAGTTATACAGCACATTCAACGGATTTCTCTGTAAAGAATCATGCAAGTCAATGATGAAACCCAAGCTTGGAGAGAATCGCCTTACCTTTACCCATCTTGTCGTTGTTTGGGCTGCTTTGCGTCGCTGGCTGTGACGGTGATACTGGCCGACTGGGCAGATTGGGTTTCGACGGTACGTCCAACCTCGTCTTAGCGCTCTCGGGTGTAGCAGTTGCAGCCTCGGACTGCTTCTTGGGCTCCAACTCGGCAATTCGCTCCTTCGACAGAATGATCTTGAGCTTACTCGGTGGTTTATACACTGTCACTTTCGGACTCGTATTCCCTTCACCACTCTCTGGACCATTCAACTTGATCACCCTCTTTTTCGGCATCGTCTCCACCGGCTTGGTCTCTGGATCCTCGAGAGTCTGAACATACTGATACAGCTCTTCCTCTATCTTGCCGCTCTGCGACCTCCCATAGACTGTACCCTTCGCGTCATCCGGTAGCCTATAGTAAGCTGCTTTGATCACGGCTGCCACTTGAACAGCTTTTGGCGTAGTCTCCACCGAGTCCGAAAGCAGAGCAATGAGGTACATTGACTGGCCTCTGCCGTCGGAACGAAGCAGCTGCAATGCATGCTCTACGTACTCTTCTGTCGACCCCCATTTGGTTATGAGCAGCTCGTTGGGTTCCAAGTTGGCAATCCGATCAACCGTCGCCGCATCAATGTCAGGCGACCCTCTCGACTCTCCCCCGCCTTGCACTACCGTGGGCGATCCCGTCGTACCCTCACCATGCCTCGCTTCCACCTCCCTCCACGCCCCTCCAAACCCCTGCGCACTCAAATCCGTCGGAATCCCACTACTACACACATACACATTCCTCTCACCCCTCGCGGCCAACTTCTCATCGTACTCCTGATCCAGTATCGCACTAATCGTCATGACCAGCGCCACTTCCAACCCTTTCTTATCTTGCACATCCAGCCGGTTGATGTTGTAATCCATCAACTGCAGTGTTCCCGGTTTACCTTTTGACGAAGGCGGCCTGTACTGAGCAGCCAGAACATTCGGATCTGGTTTGCGAATAACTTCGCACTCATAAGCCGACTGCGTAGACGAACCTCTTGAAGACCCGGATTCGCGCTTCCACGAAAACTCTTCGGCGGTGCAGGAAGAAGCATCGCCGAAGGAGAACCGCCAAGCTTGTTGGAAGGTCATACTGCGCTTCTCCAGTTCGAGTTCGCTGTCGGGGTTGTACAGCATGATTTGTTTCTTCTTGGCTGTATACGGCTGTGAGATGGAAGCGAGAAGACAGTCGGGGATGAGTCCGTCGAGTAGCATTGTGCTGTACTGGGTGTGATTCGTCGCTCGAACTCGTGTATAGCTGGGAGTTAGTTTGGAGAAGTCGATAGACTCGATAGCGAGCGCTCGCTTAGCAGCGACGTCGGGTATTGTGCCTGTGAAAGCGGTGGGTCGGGAGGATGAAGCATCAGAATCTTTGGAAGGTACGGGTGGCGCTGTAGAGTGGCTAGGACCAGAGGAGGAAGGGTAGATGTCGACGATCCATGGTTCGTTTCGACGGCGAACAAAGTGAAGGGTGAAGAGCGCTGCGTCTAGGGTCATGTTGGACGCTGAGAGGGAGGTGTTGGTGGTTGGTAGTGAAGAGGGAGGGTTGGTGATGTCGAGGCAAAGCCAAAGGGTCCATTTCGGCAAAACGCTCCGCACAGCCCTCTTTGCTCAACTTAACACTTTGAACTTTTCCGCTTTCCTCCACCTCGAGCAGAAAAGCTTTGAATGAGACAACCATGCTCTGCCTTCTTCTACGACCTTTGTACTCTCTCCCCATCGACCTCGAGCCTGCTCTCACACTGCCCAGGATCAGTGCAGCTGAAGATTATACACAATGCTCCCATTGACATCACGGCACGCAACTCTGGTCTCTGCGCGGTCAATAGCAGCTCGAAGCAGTTTGTATTCAACAGCAGCCGAAACATCCCGATCACGACCCCAAGCACCCAAATCTCAAGGCTTGAATCAGCCCAAAGCCATCTTCTGGGGGTAAGTCCCTCACTCTCCTGATCCCTCACACTGCTCACGCTGCTCTTTATTCACCCTTTCCCCTCCACGACTTCCGCTCTTCACAGCTGGGCAGCACTGACCCTCCTCGCCGGCTTCGGATACTTTACCGTCAAGTCGAACAACACGGCCAAGAAGCGCGAGTTTATGATCAGGCAGGGTCAAGAGCTGCAAGCCAAGAATGCTGCAGATGGAGAACCTGTAGCGAGCTCTTGGCCGGTCCGTAAGTGTTTCTTTTCGACAAGATCGAGTGGGAAAGAGTGGATGGGATACGGAAGGCTGACAGTTCTGTTTTGTGTTGTGTTTCGTGGGAAAGTGATGTCGTCGAGCAACCAAGAGAGGTACGCCCAGTCGCCGTTGCAGAGCCTGGCTGCTGTGCTGAACAGGCAGACTACGCAGCGGTCGAGGAATACGGAGAAGGCGGCGGGTGAGTCGGGCGAGTAGAAGGAGGGCAAGTTTTGAATCGATTCTCTGCTCTTAGAGATTTATTCGCTGTATCTGCTAATGTCATCATGTGCATCGCTGTCTCCGGTCTGTGTCTGTTCTGACGTTGAATGAGATCCTGTAGAAGCATGGGTTGATGTTCGGTGAGAGATGGAAGAGCACGAAGAATTGCCCGATCCGCCTCCCGATCTAGCAGCGCCAATGGATTAACCGGCTGACGGCTTCAAGCCTTCCCGAAAGATTGGCGCACATGCAACCCGCCCTTCGTCCTTCCACCATCACTGCTTCCACTCCTACATCCTATCACTACAGCCACAACTGACTCTTGATCATGTCATACCCCCAACCCTACCCCACTTTCCCCAACCCGCAATACCACAAGCTCACCCTCCCCGCCGACGGCGTCCTCCTGCTCTCCTTCAACCGCCCGCCCGTCAACGCCTGGATCGATCCCAAATGGCGCGAACTCGCCTCCATCCTCCGCATCGCTCGCGATGACCCGCTCGTCTCCGCCATCGTCGTCGCCGGCGAAGGTCGATGCTTCACCGCCGGACTCGATCTCAACAACCAATCCCTCACCTCCGTCTTGGCCGACCAACCCGATGCAGCGCGAAGAGCCTTGGGCATGCGTGCGCACATTCGAGATTTTCAAGAGGCAATCTCGTGGTTCGAGTATGTCGAGAAGCCCGTGATCGCTGCTGCTCACGGTGTGGCTTTTGGGCTGGCGGTGGACATTATGAGTGCCTGTGATATTAGATATGCTGCCAAGGGTACGAGGTTTAGTATTAAGGAGGTGGATGTGGGGTTGGCGGCGGATATCGGGACGTTGCAGAGGTTCCCGAAGATCGTGGGTAACGATTCGGTGGTGAGGGAGCTGTGTTATACGGCGAGAGAGTTTGATGCGAATGAAGCGAGGGAGATTGGGTTTTTGAGTAAAGTGGTGGTGGGGGCGAGGGAGGAAGTGGTCGGTGAGTAGCCCCGAAAACAGCGGAGTGTGCGAAAAGAAGAATGCTTTACTGATGTTCCGTTGATCGTGTGGGGTGAAACAGCTGCTGCCGTCAAGACCGCCGCCGAAATCGCATGCAAAGCACCAGTGGCGGTGAGAGCTACCAAGATTTACCTGCTGCACAGCCGAGACCATGGGTATGTTACTCTATCTCTTCTTCGATCCCTTCCTACCACGCTCATCACTAACGCACGCTGTTTCCCCTCCCTGTTTGGGTGATGAACAGCGTCGAAGAAGGCCTTCGCTACGTTACAGCATTGAACTCGGCGCTGCTCCAGTCGGACGACATGCCGGTTGCTATGCTGGCTGTGATGCAGAAGAAGACGCCAAAGTTTGCCAAGCTGTGAGGCTGCGCAAAACTCCGCACTTTTTGTCTTTTATTCTGGAATGAATTCGTTTCGTGAGATGCTCGGAGGTGAGAATGGTTTAGCGTGGTGTGTGGTTGTGTGAACCAGCTTGGAAGATGCAAGGTGAACGATGAGAAAGAGTGAGTGGACCCCTTGAAAGCGTTTGTCTGAACTGACGAGATTGCGCGTTTGCTTTCATCTTGGAAATTCTTCTTGCTCAGCCTTGATCCTCGACCCTTTGCTTCATCACCACACACATCAACCACCGCATCAACTTACCTTGCGCCCGACCCACCATGGGCGATTCATCCTACAAAGGCGTCTCCGCCACCCAAGACTCTCGCTTCACCAACAAAGAATCGCTCCTCCTCCGCAAGCTCACCTTCCCACCGCACTTGAGCACCAAGGTCGACATGACCAAAGTCGAGCTTTCTGTCATCCGGCCCTGGATTGCACGTCGCGTCACCGAGCTGTTGGGGTTCGAAGACGACGTCGTGCCCGAGTATGCGGTGGGGATGTTGGAGGAGGAGCGGTTTCCGGATGCGCGGAAAGTGCAGATTCAGCTGATGGGATTTTTGGAGGGGAAGACGGCCGAGTTTATGAGTGAATTGTGGGAGTTGTTGGTTTCGGCGCAGGAGAGTCCGGGTGGTGTACCGAGGAGGTGTGTGGAGGAAAAGAAGGAGGAGTTGAGGAGGAAGAGGGAGGAGGGGGAAAGGGTGGTTAGGGAGGCGAGGGAGAGGGCGGAGAGGGCGGCTGGGAGTGAGGGTGCGGGGAGGAGGAGTGCAACGAGGTGGGATAATGGGGGAATGGAGAGGGATACGAGGCCGCCAGCGTACAGGCCGAGCGGGAGAGACGAGTACAGGCCAAGAGAGTATCGTCGTAGAGATGCCGGTAGAGATAACGGTAACGCTGGTCGAAGTAGAGATTCCGGATGGGGATCAAGACCTCGTCGTGAATCCGCAGACTCGAGGTATGCCACTAGACGCTCACCATCGCCACCACCGCGCAGCAGACGATGCTCACCCTCACCTACTCGCTCACCACCACCACCACCACGCGATCGTCAACGCTCACGATCCCGCTCCCTCACACCCGACTATCGTCCCGCACTTCGTGATCGCAAAAAGCAAAGCACCTCCGATCGAGCGCCCACAGACGAAACATCACACCGTGACGAACGGCAAGAAACCGAGCGGGAAAAAGAGCTGCGAGATAAGCTACTTCGCGCCAAAGATTCAAAACGACGTTCTGGGTGACGACTTGGGAAAAAAAAAAAAAATCAAAAAAATCACAATACCAGCCTCTGGATGGCTTTTGTTTCGATCTTGGCGAATCGATTGCTGTCTCGTATAAAAAACAGAGTGTTAAGTGTGTTGTAGGGTATATATCCAGTGTCGAATCTGAGGAGCATTCGGGTCGGCAGTTTCGACAGCTACCGGTGTCCTTTGCGATTCTTTCCACGGCCAGGCTTGAGCGATGATATCTTCCCAACGAGCCGAGCTGTAGCTGTGACACAGCCATAGAGCGTCTCGCTTCAGGATGGAGCCGAGATGAAGGCCGAGCATCTGCGGTGCTGCTACGCCCTTTTCTGCAGCGCTGTGTTGTGTCGCTAGCTGTACGAGTGATGGGTGGTAGGTCGATGGTGACTGGGTAATGGTGGTGAAACGTGTATCTTGGCCGGTGGATATCGAGTCGGTCGTACTTTTGTCGAGCACCACATCGAACCAACCCCGACCCAACGTGGCCTTCACTTGTGCCCAGTTCAGCAGATCCAATACGTAGTACTCCATCAACTCCTCCTCACTCTCCCCGATCTCTTCCAAGAATCGCTTCTCTGCGTGCCTCTGAAAGTCTATACTCTTTGGCGAAAAGTCAACGTTGACAATGCTCTTTGCTCGCACCTTCCAATCCTCCGGCGAACGTTCGCGGAGAATCCGCACAAGATCCAACGAGAGTTTTGATGTCCCAACACCGATGTGTAGTATTCGCGTTGGAGGAGTGCGCAACAGTAGTGATGGCGGGATGAGGTTGACAAGTGACGAGGTGGAAGATAGCCATTCGAAGCCGTGGGTTTCGCGAGGATCGGTTGAGAAGCGGTTGTTCCAGTAGTCGGGTGAGTGGTAGGAGAGGCCGGAGGCGGTGGTTTGGCGGGCTCCTGGTGGTGACTGTGGATCGGTCATGGTGTGAGTTCAAGTGATGGAGGATAGAAGGAAGAGGAAGAATGGGAAGAGTGGAAAGGAAGTCGACTTTCAGGGTCCAACTTTTTCTTCTTGCAAGGTCATCATCTCCACGGCAAATCCAGCATCACTCACCTCTCACACCGACAAGGGTCTGATACGCTTTCGATACACAAACACTTTGCTATCACATACATCTAAGGTTCATTGTACAAATACAAAGATCAGCTACCTCCATTAATCCTTACCATCCTCTCCACCTCCAGCCCCACTCGCAAACCCACTTAAAAAGCTCAAATCAACACCCCCGCTCCCACCCATTCCCGTATCACCACCACCACTAAGACTCGAGAAGTCAAAATTGCTCAGATCCAACCCGCCACCACCCGTCCCAAACATATCCGCATCTTCCGTATACCCGCCCGTTGCTCCTCCAAAACTTCCTAGCGACGAAAGATCGTTCAGCGCTGTAGACGATGCATCGTTTGTTGTCGAAGAGGAACGATGGATACCCATCATCTTTTCGAGATCGCTGAAATTTGTAGCGGGTGCAAGGGCGGCAGATGGATCGCTGGAAGAGGTGAGGTGGGTAAGGGAGGGTATGCCGAGCGAAGAGAGGTCGGTGAGGTTGGAGAGGGAGGACAGGTCGATGCCTAGTGCTGAGAGGTCGATGCCTGGGATCGAGGGGGCGGCTGGTGCTGTTCCGGTGGATGTTGATGTTGGGTCTGGCTGTGTAGCGGCGGGATCGCATGGCTGTGTCGAGGATGAGCCAGTAAGGTCAGGTTTGGGCGCATTTGCAAGAGCTGGCGATTCGGTGAGGTCGATCGTCTTGGACGCGCCATCCGAGGGACCTGGTTTGGGAGCAAAAGCGAGCGGTACGTCGTCTTCGTCATCGCCATCGCTGTCGATTACAATGGCATCCTTTGCCGCTCTACCAGCGTCTGTTTCTTTCGCATCGCTGCTCTTGTCTGTCTTGCTCTCTGCTGGCAATGGCGGAGTTGCAAGCCCGGCCATAGAGTCGTCTTGCTGCTTACCGTCCGCTTCTTGCGCAACTGCCGCTGCATCCTTGCCCGACTCCACTGTGCTCGCGGTGTCTGCGGGTTGTTCGCTCTGTTTTCGCGCTGCCTCCTCCTCAGCCTTCTTCTTCGCAGCCTCCTCGGCCTGCTGTTGCCTCTTCAACGCCTCAGCCGCCCTCTTCGCCTCTTCCGCCTCCCTTTGCGTCGCCGCCTCCAGCTCTATCTCTAAGGCAGCCTGCGCATGCAAAAGATAATCTCTCAATCCATGTACTAACGACAGATATCGCGTGCATTCTCCTGTCAGCTTGTCCAGGCTCGAGTTTGCATCGTCGATACTTTCCGCTGCTACGGCTGCTGATGTGGCTGATGATGAGGCTATCGTTGAATGAAGTCGTGCTTGCTGTGTTCTAGCTCGCAAGGTTGCTGCTGTTTGAAGGACGATGGATTTCAGAGCGTTTCGGATCTCGGTTGCGCGCTGAGAGGCGGGTGCTGAGGATCGTGTTGATGGACCAGCTTGTGTGCCGGGTAGAAGAGGTGCCGACATCGCAAGCACAGGTGAGGGAAGAAGGGGAGAAAGGAACGTGATGGAAAGGAGGAGGGCAAGGAAAGCTGTGAGGAAAGCGCAGCTAAAGGACGGAGCCGAATTGCGCAATTTTGAGTGGAGAAAAGCAAAGACCAACTGGCGTCATTCTTCAACTTGTCTAGGATCAACCTTGAGCTTTTACTTGTCGTCCACATCGATTGTAACCTAGGTGCCAGACCTAATCACCTCTGGATCGATCCGAGCACCAGTGAAGAGCAGTAAACATGTCTGGCTGGATCCTGTAAGTCTCGCCCTCAAGCTGGTCGCACTCGAGAAGCCGCCAGAAAGCCTGATCCTGACCTTGTGCTTCTTGCCTCTCTCTCACGACAGTATACCCTCGGTGCTCGTACCGCTCATCATCGTCGGCGCAGTGGCATCACGCTTTATGGGCAGCAACAAGCGCAGTGGATACACGGGCAAATATGATCCCAAGACAGGACTAGGTCGCGGTGCACCTGGATTTCGTACGTATCACTTGGCCTCACCTACACTATTCACATGAAATCAGCACTGACGACTCTCGCTTTTTCGGCTGCTGTGCCGATAACAGAGACAGGAGTGAAGCGCATGGCGGTCACACCCGAGATCGCAGCAAGGATGCGTGCAGGAGAGCAGGTGTCAGCCGAAGAGATCGAAGCAGCCGTGGCGAAAGCACAGGCGCAGGAGCAAGCCAACTCGACGGCGATTCGCAATCCTAACGTCGACCGAGACTGGCTGCCACAAGGACGCAGCAGCCCTGCTGGCAAGAAGAGCAAGCGACGCTGAAGCCACTACTGGCCATCATGCCCGATATGTGTTGTGCTCTAAATCTCAGGCGTCGCTCTTTACACGTCGATGGACGCAGCTCTGGGAGTCATGTTTGGCTGTGCTGGATGATTTGATTAGGCAATACGGAGAAGTGGTGCCTATGAGTGTCTTGGCTTGTCCAGATCCTCCGGCCCAAAGCTCATCGGCAACAGATACTCCAACGTGACCACCTCGACGTTGGGCTCGTTGAGTTCTTTGCCACCCTCATCTTTGACTGTGCCCTGAATCGTCTGTGTCGCCCAAGCTTTGCTCCAATTGCAGCCGACCATGAGAATACGGGCTTGCAAGCTGCAGTGCTCTCGAATCACCTGCCTGCAGATACCGCATGGACTGCAGCTGCCTTCCAAATCGCTTGCTACCGCTACAGCAATGATGTCGCCACGTTGGATCTTTCGTGCCGAGTTCTGTTCCGAGACATCGAGTTGGTCGGATCGAATGAGGGCTTTGGCGAGAGCGGTGCGTTCGGCGCGACGGTGCCGCCGTAGGAAGCGTTTTCGTAGTTGGCGCCGAGGATGATTTCGCCCCATTTGGTTAGGAGGGCTGCTCCGACGCGGAATTTGCTGTCGATAGGCAGGATGCAGTATGAATGGAGATCAGTATGGATATTGCCTTGCTGGAGGAAGTGACGGTCAACGAGACTTACCTATATGGCGAATACGAAAGCTTCCTCGCCTCTTGCGCAGCGTGCAGCAGGTCATGCTTCTTGTTGGCGAGCAGCTGCAGGTCTTTTGGATCCATAGCGGGTAGTCTTGATGGTCGAGAGCGTGTTGATTGGTGGGAGAGAGGATCGCTGCCAGCTCTGTGCGGTCACAAGACATCAATGAGCGCGAGGCTATCAGTGAGAGCATCCTATCTCGGCGTCTTCCGAGCATCCGCAGGGTCTACTCACTGTATCAAAGTGACACTGGGCCGTGCGTGGAATCTTTGAATCAGCAACTCGGTAGACCCGATCGAGGGAATCGGCGGCTATTCCGACGCAATTTGGAAAAAAAAAAAAAGAGTGCGCTGATCGGGATGTCAGCGCCGTCAAACGAACAGCCGGCCATAACCTGATACATGGAACAACAGGCTTTGCACTAGCCAAAAGCCGCGCAGTCAACAGCAATTCCACGCTTTGCTCTCTGACACTATCACAATCAGAAGCAGAATAGGCGAAAAAAAAAAAAAAAAAAAGTGACAATGGAACTGAGCGTCGTAAGTGCTATGCGAATCAGCCAAGGTCGCGGTTATCTTGAACAGGAAAGCGCGACAAACTCGCTCGACTCCACTTGTCACTTCGGTCGAGGGTCATGCGCCAAAAAGGGTCCTTGAGAACGACGCTGCTGCTGCTGCTGCTGCTGCTTTGTCCGCAAAATCGCCCTCCGTGGCAATCGAGTGTGTTTGAGTGCAGGTTTGAGCAATCAATTCATGCTTCTGTACTTGTTATCACCGGCTGTCTGCTTTCCATTTGACCAGAACACCACGACCCTCGCTTTGACGCTTCCTCTCTCTCAGCATTCCTTCTGTACTCCTATACTCCATTCATCTTCCAACACGACCAACACGACGAAAGGGTCGCTGCTACAAGTCTATTTCCAACTAGACCACTACCACACGCAATGGAACAGTAAATCGCGCTGTTCTGCAGATTGTACGACCATGTCGAGCCCATCATCATCGTCGGCCTCGGCAGCCAAGCCACCTCACCGACTCGTAGTCAAGCCACTCGGTCAACAGCTCACCATCACTACCACCATCAACGGTCGCAAACGCACTCTCGTTGAAACATCAGATGCTCTCCAGCTAGCAGAGACCAATTACCCGGTTCGCTTCTACTTCCCGAGACGCACTCCAATGGTCTTTTACCCTCAAGCCTAGCGATCACAAAGATACCTATTGTCCGTTCAAAGGCTTTGCTCAGTATCACGATGTCGCTGAAGCCGGATCTCGCATCGACGAGCTCAAGGCTGCCATCTGGTCCTACTCAACTCCATTCTCCACCAGCCATGCGCTTGACATCAAAGGCCATGTCTACTTGGCAGCTCCCAGCGAGCAATTTCAAGTCAACATCAACGGTCGCAATATCACTGTCGACGATGCGCGCAACATCAACCAACAGATCCTTGCTGCATCTCCCTCCGAGGCAGCTTCGCCTTCGCTGCCTCGTCAAGTTCTCGAGGAAGAGCGTCGTTCTCGAGCTGCTACCCGTTCCACTAGTGCGACTCTCCAACCGCCGCTCATGAAACGCTCCATCAGCAACAGCTCCCAAGCACCACCCGAGTCTTTTCCGATCGCACGCCCGCTCGGTGGCGAGCTAGAAATCGACTCCACTAACCCTATCGTCGCCGACATGCTGTATCGCTTCGACGACCAAGCACAACACGATGAGCGTCACCCAGGTGAAGCCAATAGCAACAGCAACGCTGCCGATCCCACAGAAGGAGCCACAACAGCCGCTGTTGACGACCACTTGCTCTGGTTCAAGGACGAGCCTTGGTACCGCAAACCTTCGGAAAAGTGGTTACGTCCCTTTGCCTTCTTGATCGCCATGGCCGGAGGAATGTGTATGGGTCCTAAACTCGAGCTTCTCAACATGTTGGTGTGCGAAGACGTCCTAGGAGACACCTACGTCGGCGGAGGCCATGTCATCGTTCCACAGCCATTACCCAACACTACGATGGTTCAAACACAGCGTGTACGCTTTGCGACCCAACAGAACATCCACCTCGACAGCTTTCAGCCTTGGACCGACTCTCACGATGGACAGACCTCCGATCAGGATACCGTCACAGACTACTTTGCAACACTCGACCAATCCAACTCGACCGGCATCCCCGTGCCAAGGCGCCCCAGCAAGGCGTGCTTTGCCAGCCCAGAAGTTCAGTCGTCCCTCGCCACTTTACAGCTGTTGATGACCTTGTCTATGGGCATTCTTGCCGCGCTCACCACAGGCTTCTGGTCGAATCTCTCTTCCAGACGTGGTCGTCTGCCCGTGCTCCGTATCTCGATGGCCGGTATCGTCTTTACCGATCTTGTCGTTCTCACTGCCGCGCTCGTACCTCGCTCCAAGCTTCCCTTTGGCTACAGCTTCCTCGTGCTCGGTACCACTGTCGAAGGACTGCTTGGGGGTTACAGCGCTGCTATCGCAGTTCATCAATCATACATCTCCGACGTCACTCCGAGTGGCACTCGTGCCCACATCTTTGCACACTTTATGGGAATCGTCTACGCCGGTCTTGCCGTGGGTCCCACTTTGGGAGGTCTCATCGTCAAGCACACGGGAAATCTCCTTGCGCCCTTCTGGTTCGCACTCGCCATGCATTTGCTCTACGTCGTCGGAGTCTTTTTCATCATTCCCGAAAGTACGAGCAAGGAGCTGCGTGCAAAAGCGGCACACGAGTACAAAGAGTCGCGCGCAGCCATGAAACGCAAAGTCGAAGAGCGCAAGACGGCCGAACAGCAGCCTCTCTTGGGATCGAATGCAGGCGGAGCCGAACAAAAATCGTTCAAGAAACGCGCTTGGAAGCGGGTCAAGGTGCTCTTCATGAGCAGCGTCTTGTATGCTCCTTTGGAACCGCTCACCTTCTTGTTACCTAAAAAGGTCGTCGTCGACGGATCGGAAGAGGCAGCAGACCAGGCTGGTTCATCGGGTACAAGCACACCGCGCAGCAACGCTCTGGCTCCTCCTGAAGCCTCTGCATCCCACATTTCGGTTTCGCGAGTGGCACCCAAGACACGCTACGACTACAATCTATCGTTCCTCTCGCTCACCTACTTTACCGAGACGTCCATCTTTGGTATCATGTCTTACAAACTCCAATATGCCCAAGAACAGTTTATCTGGGGCTCGGCTGAGCTAGGCATGTACCTCACCTTCCTCAGCGTTGCTCGTGTGCTTGCACTCACCGCCATCTTGCCTCTGGTCATCAAGCTGCTCCATCGACCCGTCAAGGCGCTTCGTCTGCCCCAGGACGGGCCACCTGTAGAAGAAGAGCAGACCGTTGCGCCTGATTCACGCCGTCACTCGACTCTGGACGATCAAGGCAGACCGCATCGCAGAATGAGCTCTTACGGCGCTACCGGTTCCAGCACGCCCATTGACGGTGAAGACGCAGATGAGCATCTCGAAGACGACGACGGCGAATGGGACGAAACCAAAAAATCAGTCGAAGAGCTCTGGACACTCCGTGCAAAACACCTCCGCCTCATCCACGACAGCAAGTTCGACCTCAAACTCGTCAAGATTTCCGTTTTCATCAATGCGCTCTCCTACGGAATGTTGATCTTCTTCAACACTCCCCAACTCTTTTACCTCGCCACCGCCCTCACCTCTCTCGGCGGTGGTGGAGGAGCAGCCATGTCTTCGCTCGCACTAGCACTGCTCAAATCCCCGCAGACGCCGGCAAACTCTTCGGCGCTTGGTCCATCACTTCGGCAATCTCTGGAACCGTCGTGGGACCGATCCTGTTCGCCGAAGTGTTTAAGCGGACGACCAAGACTTTCCCGCCGGCGATCTTTGTTGTGGGTACGGGACTGTTTGTGGTTTCGCTCGTACTGCTGTGGGGTCAAGGTGAGGAAGCCGATCAGTCTGCCTGCGCTGCCGGCGAGGCCCTCATCCTCCGGTGGTGGAGAGGGAAGCGGAGGAGAGGTGGATGGGACGACAAAGTCGGCGTATCGCAGCTCGACGTTTAAGGGCGCGTTTACGATGAAGACTGCGAAGCGCAGTGATGGGAAGGCGAATTCGAGTCGGCCCGGATTGCCTGCTTTCGAGTAGATTGCGTCACACAATCAGCATAAGATATACGGTTCTGTTTGATGGAAGGAATCAAATCTTTAGGAAAAGATGGTTGGGAAGTATCGATGTTTGTGTGATGTGGTTGAGCGACAAGATTTGCCTTCGTGGTAGGCGATGGGAAAATTTGACCTCTGAGTGACTGTGAAGAGGTGAAAACTATATATATAAAAAAATTAAAAAAAAAAAAAAAAAAACGCCGCTTCAAATGAACCTCAAAGTCCTGCGCTGAGAAGACCTCGTCGACTGGGCATCCTCTCCCACCTCTCTTTGCACCTCCCTCTCACCCGCTGTCCCCGCCTCCCTCGTCTCCCCTTTCTCCGCCTCACCCTCCACCTTCTCACCAACCCCACTGCGCCTCAGCATCTCGGCCAACCGCCTCTGCTCCCTCTCTTCACCCTTCTCCCAACCCCTCTTCGCCTCCGTCCTGGCTTTATCCCTCTCGGCGTCCATCTCTTTATCAAACGCCCTTAGGATCGCGAATCTTCTTGGGCTGACTGTTCTTTGCAGCTTTGCCATCGCTGGTTTTTCCTCCTGCTGCGGTATCGAACTCGGCTTGCTTGCCGTTGTCGGCAATTCCAACGCAGGCGGAGGCAATCGAGGCTTGAGATGCTCCCCATCCGCTCCGACTTCGTTCACCGCACGCGTTGCTGTGTCGTCTTCCACACTCCGCTGTTTGACGGGTTTCGAAGGAGCCGAGATCTCCGCCTTCTTGTCAGCAAACGAGTGTTTGGACGGCGAAACGTCTTTACGCCAAAAACTGTCCTTACGCCAAAACGCAAACACATGCACGCTCCAATCCGCAACAGCAACGAGTGGGTTCCATAACGGTTTACCGCTCTCGTCGAACCCTACATGACCTCGCGAAGAGCCATGCGACGAAGACGCACCTCGACCAGGGTCTGAATTGTCCGACGAGCCTTCCGGTGACCCATCCCGAGCGTGGGAGACTGTGATGGTGTTACCCCGACTCATCGGACGAGAGAACGTGATGGATCTGGTTTTGGTCAACGTAGCAGTCCGACGCATAACTCCAGGGCCGAGTTTCGAGATGGGAATCGTGATACCGTGAGTCAGGACGGAAGAAAAAACCATGAACAACACCACCGGTGAGTATAGAGCACGCAGCCGATCACGCGTCCCATCGTCCGGTAGCTGCTTGAGCGCTACTTGAATGTAAAACACCGCACCGACACCGATCGGTCCAAACCAACCTGCAAAGGACGACTCCTTCAAATCCCTCAGCGCAGGGATCGCTTTCGTCGCTGCAATCACCCACGGCGGACGACGCAGCAGCAACACCGTGATACCCAACACAACCACTCTCCACCAAGTCAGTTGCAGTTCCGGGTTGGAGTAGTCATCCCACGGAATGATAGCACCGATATAGACAAACACGGCCATGTTGAGCACCGTATCGATGATCTCTTGAAAATCATTGTCTTCCGTGCGAATCCTAAACCAATCATCCCAGGTGAACGAGTTGCCAGCGATGAAACAGGCCAAAATATCGTCCGAGCCAAACAACCCCGTCGTGCCGAGGGTGAAGAACGCCAGTCCCAGACCGTAGGCGAAAAAGTTGGCTTTGTCAATGTACGATCTGGACTCGGCCCATTTGAGCGATTTCCTGGCCAGATAACCGATGAGCGAGCCGAACGCAATCGAGAGCAAAATCTGGTACACCACAACGGCGTATACCCAGCGTCCGACTTCGGTGCCTACACTGCTTCCCTCATCTTCGCCCGTACGAGCCAGCAGATAGATCGCGAGGTAGAGAAACGGAAATCCCAACCCGTCATTGGCACCGGACTCGGCGACGATGATATTCCGCACATTGGCAGGGACGTGCTTCTCCGCGTATCGACCGGTCGTAATCGAATTGGCCAGCACCGGATCCGTCGGCGTCACAGCTGCAGCTATGCAGAGACTCTCCAAGAAAGTCAAATTCGGAATCAGACCCCAAATCAACAGCGCTGTCGCAAACCACGCCGTCGTCATAATGCCGAACAGCAGTATCGTGAGCGATAGCTTTTCCCTCCATAGATATGCTTTCGGCAGAGATATTCCGCAGAACAGCACCTGAATGCCAACAACAATACGGGTGAACGTGTAGGTGACGTAGTTGGTCTCTTCAGCGGTACCCCACCTGATCGAATCGACCCAGTTGAGCACGTACGGACCAACAATGATTCCAGCTGTCACGGCGAGTAGCGGCTCCGAAAGGTACAGCCGTTCCTTTACAACGTACGAGAGCAGGCCGTAAATGACAATAAAGCCACCAAGCACGGCGAGCGACTTGGAGACCTGGGTCAGGTCGACCTCGATGATGTGAGCCGGCATGACTGCGGCACACTGACGACCGCGGCCGATCGAGGTGAATTCGCGAGTATGAAAAAAGGAGCTGAGCTGGTATGGACTAGCAATCAGCCGTAATCAAAAGAAAAGGATGTCACAAAGGACAAAAGGCCAATGTCATTGACCGTAAGAGATGGTGTTACGGCCGTGCAGGTTGACCGTGAGAGCGTTGGCAGAGACGAGGCGCAGAGAGGGCTGCATGGGGAGACAGCTGAGCTTGCTAAAGCGGACTTCAGTGCTTGGTGATGACAAGGTCTTGGTTTTGCGTAACCCAAGATCCTAGTGTGAGCTGAGAAGAGTGGTGTGACGATGATTGTCGATGATGTTGGTGATGATGATGAGAAGGAGGAGAAAGGTTGAAGGAGAGGAGAATGTTATCGAATCCCTTTTCTTGTCGATGGTGCCAAGAAAATCGCCCGACATGCCCGATTGCAAAAAAAAACCAAATGTTAGACCGTCGTCGTCTGGTCCAGCGTCAAAATGCTCGGCAATCTCGACCAGAAGCGTGGCGTCGGCAATCTTTTCGCCGACGTCACTCTTCAAGAAGACCGGCGACCTCGTAGCCCCTTGTGTGTTGTGCGGGGATCCTCGTCCAACACAACGGATCTTCGCTCTCACTGTACATAAAAGACAAGACCCCAGCCTTCATGTCGTCCCTTTCCTGTCTTTCGAACGCTTCCCGTGCACTCCTTCTCAAGATGGACGGCAACGCACCACTCTTCCTCGGCCTCGACGCGAGCACCCAAGCGCTCAAAGCTTCGTTGCTCGATGTCGACCTCAACGTCCTCTCCGAGATCGAGGTTCGCTTCGATCGCGATCTGCCCCACTACAACACCACCGGTGGAGTCTCTGCTCCCACAGCTGACGACGATGAAGGCACCGTAGTAGCCCCCGTAATGCTCTACGTCGAGTCGATCGACTTGCTCGCCGAGCGGATCAAGTCTGATTCTTGGCCGCTGGCTCGCATCCGTGCCGTTTCAGCGGCTGGTCAACAGCATGCTTCGGTCTACTTTTCGCGTGCCGCACCGCGCATCTTCACCACCTTGTCTGCTGATAAATCGCTAAAGGAGCAAGTCGATCCGGCTTTCAGCAGGAAAGTCGTCCCCAACTGGCAGGACTCGTCCACCGTAGATGCATGCAAGGCGTTCGAACAGGCGGTCGGTGGAGCAGACGAACTGGCAAAAGTGACCGGTTCAAAGGCGCACACGAGATTCACCGGTCCCCAGATTTACAAGTTCAGAACGCAGCAGCCGGAAGCTTACAAGGATACGGAGAGGATCGGTCTGGTGTCGAGCTTTATCACTACCATGCTGTGTGTGGGAGATGGCCAAGATGAAGCGACAGTGATCAAGGGGATCGACGAATCGGACGCTTGTGGTATGAACTTGCTCGATATGCGACCTGCTTCGTCCATCTCCGCTACAGAGACCAGAGGCAAAATCGAAACAGGATGGAACCAAACACTACTCGCTCTCGCTTCAGGTGAGAGCCAAGGTGCCGATGCATCTCTCGGTGGAGCAGCTGAACTCGAAAGGAAGCTCGGTGTCATCTATCGCGACGCTGGAGCACCCGTGGGAAAGATCGGCAGCTGGTGGACAAAGAAGTACGGCTTCAGCCCAGACTGTCAAGTATTTCCTGGAACAGGCGACAATCCAGCCACTTTCTTGGCCTTCAGCTTGGCCGAGCGTCAAGCCATCATCAGTCTGGGCACCTCGGACACGGTCATGGTCGCCACGCATCAGTACGTCCCCGACCCGGACTTCCACGCTTTCTTCCACCCAGCTAAGCTGCCCTCGGGCGGAGATGCGTTCTTCAACATGCTCGTTTACAAGTCCGGTAGTCTGGCGAGAGAGTGGATTCGTGATCAGTACTGTTCGAGCAACTGGGCCACGTTCAATGGTGATGTGGAACAGTTCAAGTTGCAACAGCAGAACGGAGAAAAGAGGACAGGGTTTTACTGGTTGAGACCGGAGATCATTCCTTCTGGTGCATCTGGTGTTCATCGGTACACAAAGCCAGCTGCTGCCGGTGGCGAATGGAACAAAGTCGACGACTTCTCCGACAAAGGCATGAACGCAAGCGCTATCCTCGAAACCCAGTTCCTCAACTATCGATACCGCTCGTCGTCCATCGTTGCCGGACCTTCGTCCTCCTCCTCTACCACCGTCGACACATCCACCCTTCCTCTCGAAGCGATCTACGCAGTCGGAGGAGCCTCTTCCAACTCGACCATCACCCAAACCATGGCAGACGTGTTTGGATGCGACATTGTCAAGCCCGTCCAAGCTGCTGAGGATGGCACAGGTTGGACTCCTGCCAATTACAACTTTTGCTCCGTCGGCGCTGCCTACAAGGCGGTTTGGGGTTGGAGCAGGTTGCATCTGAAGCAGGGAGACCGAGTGCCAGAGTTTGATGAGTTTGTACACGCGACCAAGACTAGACAGGCCAAACAGGCTGGTATGGTGGGCAAGGGAGTCGAAGGCGGTGTACAGGTGATTTGCAAGCCGAGAGAGGGCAGGACGCAGGTGTATACCGATGTGATTGGCGAATGGAAGCAGCTCGAGGAACGGGCTCAAAAGGAGAAGTAATTTGCAGCCATTTGAGAGATTCCTGGTAATACAAGTGCATTCTTACTGGACATAACTCTGCACCCTAGAAAGCGCTTCGATGGCTTCCTCTGTGATATCTCGTACCACTTGTTTCGCCGGCACGATGGCATCGATTGCACCTACACCCGTACCCGCCCAAATCACAATTCGATCCGTATCGTTCTCTTTAGCAGCCTGCTTGTACCTCTCCATCCTCCTCTTTGCGCCTTCAGGATCCTCTTTGCCCGCTTTGACTTGTTCCTGCAGATCGTGCTCATACTCTTCGACCGTCTTATTGCGCAACCCCCTCCCATCTGTACCCTGTGGCCAACCAAGCGTACCACGTGCGTCGTCGAATGCAAACGTACGCAGTGTAGCCGAGCCTTTGGCTTTGACCAGCTCTTCCTTCTGCAATTGCGAAGACGTCGATTCGGGAGTCAGTACGAAGCGCGTACCATACACCCCGCCTGCGCAGCCTGCCGCAAGAAGCGCTGCGAGAGACCGCCCATCGGCAAGACCGCCAGCACCTAGCAAAGGTGGCGTAGAGTTTGTCGCATTGTTCGGCTTTAGAGACGACAGGCGTTTCAACACGTCTGCTAGCAAAGCAGACAAAGGTGGAGCTTGCGAATGTCCATGACCTCCTGCTTCACAGCCTTGAACGATGAGTACGTCGCAACGACATTTCTCGACTGCGGCTTGAAGCTCTTGCTCCCTTCCAATCATGACGAAGTACTTGATCTGTTCGTCTGCGTCGGCCTTCAAGTCGCTATTGTGCTGCTCGTCAAGATCAGTGATGACTTTTTGCCAGCCTGTGAGCTCCTGCGCATCACCAAAGCTGAGCCAGATCGCTCGTGGTCGTGCTTTGACAATGACGTCCAGGAAATCGATGACAGTTTGAGTGGGCTGTGCTTGATCCGGTTTCTTGCCGTCATTAAGCTCGGTCAGTCTCCATACGAGGATGCCGATGCCAAAATCGGCTCTCTTGTGGTTGGAAAGCAAGTCAGCATGGGAAACTGAAAGCTGTTGATACGCCTTGTCTACTTCAGCTTGTAGCGTGGTCGGTGTGAGGTAGCCAGCTCCGATGAAGCCAAAACCGCCTGCCGAGGAAACGGCGCCTGCCAGTTGACCGCCTGAAGCGCCTGCCATGGCCCCGAGGACGATCGGTGTCCTGACTGACGGCAATACGCGTGTGAGCGGTGTTATGATGGCTCGACCGGTCATCTTTGAGCGGTATGGTGTTTCAGAGTTGTGGTGGTTGAGAGACAGAGAGCCGTCTTTGATGACATCGGTTGACAAGTCCGAGAAAATGCGGGGAAGAAGCTGAACTTGGATAAAATCCGAGTTAAAAGCCGCTTCAACCGCACTCAAAGAATCGCAATTTCCGCATTGACCAACACGGAAAAAGAAGGCGGCAATCGCGCTTGAATCGGCTTCTGCTTACCGACCATCATCTTTGGTGCCTCTTGGTACAAATAAGACACCACTCGAGCAGGCCGCAGCATTCGTGCAAGCACAGATACACACAGCCTTTTTTCAAGATGCAAGCGATCTCTGGCGGCGTCCGATCGCTGCTGCGGGAGCAGGCGAGTAGAGCCACCTCAAGAATGGTGGCTTCAAGAGCACTTGCGAAGGCGTCAACTTGCCTCGCAATCACCCGTCGAACGACAACGGCAAACCCGCTCCAATTCGTCTCTGGGTACAGGCGTAGCTTGACAACCACTCAGGCGAGATACTCGCTCCCAGTCTCAGATGCTCCATCCATCCCACCACCTCTCAAGGGCATTCGAATCGTAGACTTGACCCGTGTACTTGCAGGTCCTTACTGCACCATGCTGCTCGCCGACCTCGGCGCAGATGTGATCAAGGTCGAGCATCCCAAAGGCGGTGACGATACACGTGCATGGCTTCCTCCTTTTGCTCAGCCTCCGACCGGCAAGGACGCACTGAAAGCACCACCAGGCAAGGAAGACTACTGGGCATCCTTACCTCCCGAATCGGCCTACTTTCTCAGCGTCAACCGCTCCAAACGATCCATCACCGTTGACCTCAAGTCAAAAGCAGGGAAAAAGATCATCTATGATCTGGTCGCCAAAGCAGATGTCGTGGTGGAAAACTATCTGCCCGGCAAGCTCGCCAGTATGGGTCTCGGATACGAGGACCTGAAGAAGATCAAACCGGACATTATCTACGCTAGCTTAACAGGATACGGTCAGACAGGCTCGTATCGCGACAAGGCAGGATACGACGTGATCATTGCAGCGGATGCGGGGTTGATGCACATCACGGGTGAAGCGGATCGACCTCCGGTCAAGATTGGCGTTGCAATGACCGATCTCACCACAGGCCTGTATGTGCATGGTGCTATCATGGCTGCACTGCTGGGACGCGCCCAGACGGGTCAAGGTGTGCATATTGATGCGAGCCTGTTCGAGTCGCAGATCGCATCACTGGCTAACATCGCTTCCAATTACCTGATTGCCGGGCAGGAAGCTGGACGACACGGCGACAAGCATCCTTCCATCGTACCGTATCAGACTTTCCAGGCTAAAGATGGCCGTATCATGCTTGGTGCCGGTAACGACGGTCAGTTTGGGTTCTTGTGTAACCTGCTTGAGCGACCGGAACTGTCGTCGGATGCAAAGTACGCCACCAACGCAGCACGTGTAGAGCACCGCGATACGCTGATCCCACTGCTGGACGAGCTGCTGCAGAAGAAGACGGTGCAGGAATGGTGCGATCTGATCAACGGTAAGATTCCAGCTGCGCCGATTCGAAACATCAGGGGGACGTTTGACGAGCATCCTCAGAGCAAAGATAGAAAGGTGGTGGCAGAGGTGGATCATCCAAGGGCTGGAAAAATCAAGATTGTAGCGCCAGCTGTGAGGTACGGTAATGGCAAGATGGAGATTAGGAGTCCACCGCCAGTGTTGGGACAGCATACGGATGAGGTGTTGACGCAAGAGCTGGGGATATCGGAGGAAGAGGTGGCTGAGCTCAGGCAGGCTGGGTCGATTGGGCCGTGAGTGTAGATCAATCTTGTATTCAATCATGAGCAGGCATTTATGGGGATCGTATCGTGGCAGTGCTGAGCAACCATTGAGAGGGTTTGACATGATCGCCTGAGTCTGTTTAACTCCTAAAGGAGAGCAACGTTGGAAAGCCGGCCAGCAGAGCCAGCTCAGGGTCCTTTTCTGGTCTATGCACAGCCGAGTCAAAAAAAAAAAAAAAAAAAAAAAAAAGAAGGAAAGTCTCACTTCATTCAACCTCCCAACACGCGACGTTGAGCAACTTTCACTTCCCACCCTCTCATCGTTGTCGCTCGACACTCGCTAGTCTATCTCGACATCCTATACATCAGCACGTCAGCCACGCCTTATCTTCATCCGCAAAGCGATACCTCCCCCTCACACGCTACGCAACAATGTCTTGGTTCGGCAGAGGCAACAGCGGCGGCAACGCATCCTCGAGCGGCAACGCTTTTGCAGGTACCGGACCATCGCGGTGGATCAACATGGACACCAACCACATCAAGAACTTTGGCGGCGAACTCGCCGGCGAAAACGACGCCTTCTCAAAGACGCTTGGTATCGAATTGACACGACAGCAACGAATGATTGGGTTTGCAGCATGCATGTTGGGCGGATTCGTCATCTCGTTACTCGGAACGGTGCTGTTGGTCACGGGCTCAATTGCGATCTTTGTCGTGCTCTACTCTGTCGGCGTGCTGGTGTCGTTGACAGGGACTGGGTTCTTGATCGGGTTCATGAAGCAGTTCAAACAGATGTTCCAACCGGTCAGGATCACTTTTACGTTGGTCATGATTGTTGCGTTTGTCATGGTTTGGGTGTCGGTGTTTGCGATCGATAGTACCCTGTTGGCGATCATCTTTGTCATTGTGCTATAGTAAGTGTAGAGGAGAGCGATCCCGTCAAGAGAGGAAAGGGAGCAACCAGCTGACTTTGTTTGCATACTTTTATTATCTTTTGCAGCGTCGCATTCTTGCTCTATTCGCTGAGTTACATTCCATGGTGTATCGACTTTATCAAACGCATGTTCAACAAGCTTTTCTAGGCGGCGACAATCGCTGAGAAGCAGATTGCTAGCAGCGCTGTGTCAAGGCATGGCGTCTCTATGCTGCCCGAGTATATATATTTTAGGGGCTCCAGCACAACTCGGCTCCTCCTGTTCTCTTAAATTACTGTAACTCTAGTCATCTTCCAACTTGTTCTTCTTTCGGAAATGTAACCTCAGCCACGGCTCTGTCGATGTTGCCTTGTGTCGTCGTATGCCACAATACAGCTTTGAGTGTGTACTGCATATGATTATGGCTGCATGGCGGCGATTTTTCCGCTGTTGTTAAGTCTAAACAGCAAAGAGCAGAGAAATGTTGATTTTAAGCGAGGCTCAAATTCCGCTTCGAGTCGGCAGTCGGCTTAGACGCCCTGCAGCCGCGGCCAACTTGATCCAGAGAGGACCGTGATTGACTCACTCGAACCTTCTTCAACACCATCCAACCTCGTCCTGGCAACGAAACTCCTGAAAGCGGCAACAGATACCGGATTGCAGTCATTATTCTTGCCACTCACGATCTCTCACAGGCTGCATTGTCATCCGCTCGGCAGCATCCATCGACGGCCTCTTCGCAAACTGGCACTCTCAAAAGGGTAGACGACTACCTCCGCCATCACCGTCAAACTAGAATCGAGCCTTTCAACTTGAAGCTGCAACTCTTACGAAGCTATACTTTATACATATGCGCTTGTAGCACTGCAGAACAACACGCCATGTCCGGTGCAAATGGCAACAAGTCGGCTCCACGCCCGGACGCCAATCCTTCATCAGAACCGACCTATTCGTTACCGCCTCATCCATCTACCACCAACTCGCAGCAGCGCCAGCAGAGCCCCGCATCGCATGCTGCAGCCTCCACTCTTGCTGCCCTTGCGTCAAGTCCGCCCGCCACCTCAAGTGGAT
Source organism: Anthracocystis panici-leucophaei (assembly GCA_014826065.1). Classification (NCBI taxonomy): domain Eukaryota; kingdom Fungi; phylum Basidiomycota; class Ustilaginomycetes; order Ustilaginales; family Ustilaginaceae; genus Anthracocystis; species Anthracocystis panici-leucophaei. The sequence goes on from CP060301.1 coordinate 1,296,378, forward strand.
CCACTCCACGGCCTCAGCATGCATCCGCCTCGTCGTCTTCCTCTTCGGCGCCTCGCTCCAGCACAGCATCCATGTTGAATCAGAGCTTGTATTCCAACGCATCGACCCCCGCTTCCAAGGCGTCGGCAGCAGCCGCGACCAGGTCGACAACAGGCTCTCCGCTCAGAAAGCAAGTCGACCTCAGCGCCACGCCGAATCCTGCACCTTCATCCTCCACCTCGACGCCGAACAGACCTGCTTCTTCATCCACAGCGGGCACACCTGCATCGTCATCCGCAAAGGAATCTAGCTCGAGCAAGCGCAAAAAGGCGAATCGTGCCTGTTTGCATTGTCAAAAGGCGCACTTGACGTGTGACGATTCAAGGCCGTGTCAGCGCTGTGTCAAAAAGGGACTCGCCGAATCGTGCATGGATGGTCACAGAAAGAAGGCCAAGTATCTGCTGGATGACGACGAGCTTGAAGAGCTCAAACGCCAAAAGGAGGCCAAGAAAGCGGCAAAGCAAGCGGGACAAGCGCAATCAAAACCCACTCCGAGCTCGCAGCCACGAAAGTCACAAACACCGCAGCAGGACTCAACGCCACCTCAGCAGCCTTCAGCATCTTGTCCAGAAAAGGCGTCGGCGTCGGCTGTCAACAACGTTCTCGATCAGGTAGCTGCTGACATACTCACACCCAGCTCTTCCGGTCATGGTCCCTCTCCGCATCAGCACGACTATCTCTCGAGCAATCCTTTCGACTCTTCGCAAGGAGGCGACGTCGCAGCATCCGCCAACAACGGTGGTGCACCGTTTGACCTCTCCTTCGATCCGTCGGCGCATAACTTTGGCAGTGAGGCGACAAGCTTAGAGTACTCGATCCTTTCGTCGATGCTCAATGGCACGGATCTGCACCTGTTGGGTCCGTCGGGAGCAAGTCCTGATTTCCAGACTTCGCCTGCGGTAGGCGTCATGGATGGCTGGAACATTGCCAGTGGAGGACTGGATGCGATCTTGAATATGGGATTGCACCAGGATCAGGTTCCGGGAGCAGGTGGAATGGACACGGCTGCAGCCACGTACAGTGACACGGCGGGGATGGGTGCCTATGCGGAGCCGCAGCCAAGCACGGGCATGCAAGAGGTGGGAGGAGGAGAGGGTGCATTCAATGCCCTCGAAGTGCCTAGCCCGAAGCCGACCATGGTGGAAGAGCCCAACCTACTGGCGGGAGGCGACGAAGCACAGCAAGCATCTGGTGGTGGCGATGGTGGCAACAGCATTCAAGTCGACCTGGGTTCCTCTTCTCAGCGCTCGGCATCCAACGAACCGGTGGCAGATATCAACAAGGCAATTGCCTCTCGTCGTGTAGCGCGTCAGCAGCAGGACACCATCTGGCGAGCGCGAATCGCCAAGACGTACCGCGACAACACCGCACCTTTCCCTTACCCAGAAGGCTATCATTTCTTGATCAAGTACGTCACGTCCAAGTTCGAAAAGCAAGATGTGCTGCGTATCGTTCGTGCACTCGCCATCTTCCGACCTTCGCTTATCGCGCTTCAGATGCCGCTGACGGAAGAAGACGAGATCTTTGTCGAGCGTTCCTTCCAACGGACGATGCTCGAGTTTGAAAAGCTCATCAGTTTCAGTGGAACGCCTACGGTTGTCTGGCGTAGGACGTGCGAGATCTGCGTGGTTGGTGCCGAGTTTTGTATGCTGACTCAATGGAGCAAGGATCAGTTGATGGGGCGGAGGATCTACGAGTTTATGGATAAGAATTCCACCTTGGATTACTGGGAGAGTTTCGCCCAGCATGCGTTTGAGAATACGACGCAGAGCGTCATGACGACGTGCACGCTGGTCAAGCCGGATGGCAAGTTGGTGCCCTGTGCGTGGAGCTTTACGATCAAGAGGGATATCTTTGATTTGCCTAGTTTGGTGGTTGGTAATGTAAGTGCTGATGAGAAAGAGAGAGAGAGGAGAGGAGAGGAGAGTAACTGACGTTTTTTTTTTTTTTTTTTTTGGCTTCTTGTGTCGTACAGTTTTTGCCGATTCTTTCGTAAACCGGTCTAACTTATGGATGAGGAATGGTAACGAATGGTAGAGTGAAGAGTTGTTTCTTGCGGATGGTGGGTGAGGCGAAGGGTATGGATTGATGATGGACGCAAGTACAGGCGAGCTCCAGTCGTTCATGTGGTCGCTAGGTCGCTAGGCAAGGTATGACGGTACGAGATCGTTCACATTGGCTCGTCCTCTTAGCATGCAGACGAAGAGGACGATAGTGAGTTGAGTGACCTTGAGATGTCCATACTACGAGCATGTGAAGAGTTCGGGAAGCCTTTTTTTGGAACCTCAATTTCAGCCCTGCTTTTCTTTTCCTTCCGGGAGAAATTTTCGACTGACAAAGCGCACGAAGCACCAAAGGACCCCTTATCACTTTCTTGCCTCTGCCTCGTCACCACCAACTCTTCGCCCAATCTCTCCTCAGAACCATGCCAACGATACTCCCAGACGACCCCTCCTACCGCATCCAATCATGGTCGCTCGTCACACTCTCATCGATAGCAGTACAGTACTTGCTCGATAACCCACTTCTCACCCCACTCGAGCTCGCCCGAGTCGCTGCTACGCTCTTTCTCCCAGTAGTCACCTTCAGCCTTCTCTACAATCGTCACATTACACTCCAACGTGTCGTGGCTCTTCGACTAGCGCACACAAAACCGGACTTTAACAAGGCTGTGAAAGGTAAAACGATCCTAACAGCATCCGGCATGTCTACGATCTTTCACATGCTTACGAGCACCAGCTTGCTGTCCAACTTGCCGCTGATTTATCACAGGTTGATGGCCGGGGGTGGTGCCGACGTGGTGGGAAAGGGTGCAGAAGCCGGTGGGGTGGGTTTTCGCAGCGGTGAATTTGACCGTGGTGGTTGTGTGCTGGGCGATGGTGATTACCCAGGGGGAGATGACTGTGGAGTTTGCGGAGGGGTTGAAGGATGATCAAGTGCCGTTGAAAGGCTTGAAAGTGGGAGAGGGGTGGCAGAAAGTAGCAAGCACGTCGAGACGCCATGATGTGTACGTCAAACGTGTTGTACTGCCCAACGATGAAGTAGTTGGCGTGTACGAGGTGACCACGCGGCTGGCGAGCAATCATCCGCTGTACAGCGCCGAGTCGGACACCAAACCTTCAGGTCCGACCTTGCGCATCTCCCTACCCTAGTCACTCCTTCCACACACACACAAAGTTAAACTTGGCCACGTGCCCTTTTCATTGCTCTACAACATGCAGCAATGCTTGATGTCCGAACCAATTGGTGCAAAAAGCATCACACTTCGACCTCATCACAATCCAACACCGGCTGCGATTCCGACTCGTTGACAATGCACACAAAGTCGGTCGCCTGCTTACCCAACGCGATCATCGGATGGTGCCAGATACCGGGATGATACTGGATCGCCTGTTCGGTGGTTGCCAAAAACACTCTGAGAGTGGTCAAGTCTGGACGGTCATCTGTTTTATGTCGCACCCCCAAAAAAGGGAAACTCTCCAATGTCAGTAATCTTCGTTCTTCCAATTGCTACCCAAAAAAAGAGGTGAGAATGTACCTTGACCATTCAAAGCCACGACGACAAGATACCCCTGCTGCTCTCCACCGATCGGGACCATCGGAATGAACGCCTGCGTAGTAAATCGATGCCTCTCCAACAGTTTCACCTCAAACGGCAACTTGACCGCCGGATCACACCTGTACACGTGAACATTGGTCTTGGCACCCGCTTCCTTCGGATAGTTGTTGACAATCTCGGCCAAGTTGAGATACTTTTTCGCCGTGCCTTGATTGACGATTTTAAACGCTTTTACCTGCGCATTTTGCCAAGACGGTCCGTCGATGACCGCTCCATACCTCTCAAAGGCTGGTGTTGTCAACGGCACCGCGGGCAGGAAGCGACCGTGCACGACGATCCCCACCGTCGTCGACGTCGTCGTGGTCGAAGGAGCGAGAGAAGAGGCGACACTTACCGGTGCAAAGGGATCGGAAGTGGCTGAGGGGAGAGGATCTTGAATGTCCTGCGGGACAGGCACTGCGGGGAGCGAAGCAGGGTCGATTTTGGCAGCGAGGATAGGGTTAGCTCGTCGGCCGTGAACACGGAATCGCTTGATACCGCCGTCGGGGTGCATTTTGACCATCACATGGGTGAAGGGCGCAGAGTTGCCGCCGACAAGCGGGAAAAAGTGTCGTCGACCAGGGCCGAGTTTTGTGCGTGGCAACAGCGAGACCCACTGCGCATCGGCGGAAGGGACGGTGGGCGAGGAGTGGACGGTGCCGAGGATCTCGGTGGATTCAGGGTAGTTGCCGAGGAAGTGGGCGGTGTCGACTTCGGCATATGAGAGGAAGCCTGGTTCGCCGCTGTTGTTGAAGGTAAGGAGAAGGCAAGGTGTGTCAGCTACAATAATGAATGAGAGAAAGAAGATTGCCAGGCCAGGATGATGAACTCACAGCTTAACGATCGACCAATTGAAATGACCCTTTGCTCTCGATCGACGAGTCTCCCAACCATCACCCATGTCTTTGCCTCGACCGGGCAAGATGATGTTGCTTCCTACGCCAAAGTGGTTGTCGTCCGTAAACACCACTCGACCGCCGTTCAAACAGTGAGCGAGATCGAGCACATTGTACGCCGCATTCTCCGCGTTAACCTGCTCTCCCTCACCCTGTCCGACAGGCGGTGGTGGGATCACACCATACACTCTGAACCTGGCAATACCACCATCGGGAATCATATGCAGCTTGATATGCGTGTAGATCTTGTCCCCCTTGCCCTCTGCGACTTTGAACAAATGCCTCTGCGACGGACCGCACGGCGAGACGGGGACCATCACCTCCCACCTCTCGTCGTTCTCTGCGAGCGTGTTGCCGATCTGAGCCTCTTCTTCTGGCGTCAGAGCGAGAGCGTGAATCGAGATTTCGGGTGCTTCGTTGCCGTTAAAGTTGGCAGTGTCGATGTCGAATCCGACGAGACGACCGCCTGCGTTGGGGCCAAGGCGGAGAATGACCCAGTCGTACGTGGGGTTGTGACGACGGGTCTCCCAGCCGTCAAAGAGGGCGCCCTTGGGACCGAATTGACCTTTGAGAGAAGGAGCAGGACCGACCTTGAGCAGCGAGGATGCAGGTGCAAACCATTCGTCCGAAGTGCTGAGGATGCGTCCGCCAAGAGCGACCGAGGAGATTTCGGTCGAAGTCGAACCGAGGACGGCGTCGAATTGGTCGAGAGCGATAGCCGTCATTGTTGCGATCAAGACGAAGGGAGATGTTTCTGGGAGGGGAATCACAATGAGAAGGTGGTTGGTGTAGGAAGAAGAGCGAGAAGAAGAGAAACGAAAAAAAAAGGCAACAAGATGAAGAAGGATCGACAAGATCAAACCCTCTGTGACTCAGGGTAAAGTGGAGTGTGTGCGAGAAACCAACACTGCCCCATCAAGCAGTCAATTTGTACCGGTAAATGGGCCGAACAGCTTGGCAGCCCATCGCATCATCTTCCTTGCATTTGTCATGCTCCCCATACCATCCCGCTTCTCATGAGAAGCCCAACATACGTTCTATATATAACATGTATGCCTTGCACTGTACACCATGTCATCAGATGCAAATATCCTATGCATTTTGTCGTCTTTAGCAGCCTCGTATTCGTGCTAGGGTCGCGTTCGGCCAACTCCGAAGTGAGCCCACACACAGACTCGGCAAGAATTCGAAGCAGAAAATTCAATGCACGCGCTCGGTCTCCAGTTCGGCCCAACGGAGACTCGGCCGCTCTTTTTACTTGTCATCAGACGATGAAGCCCCCGATCCCACAACTGGTTCAAGGCTGGTGCTTGTCATCATCGATGCTCTATTCCCCCCTATCGACACATCCATATGAGAGCAAAGCTATCTAGAACGCGTGGACAATCAGCCTTCCAAGTCGGCTACCATCGTCTCCAACCGCACTTGCATCCAACTCGCTCGGTCTCGCTCTACCTTCCTTCCAAATCCTCCAATCCTGTCCATCCTTGTCCCCCTTCAAACCCGTAAACACTCCATCCTCCTCCTCTCTCTTGTCCTGCAAAACCATCCGTTTTGTCACCTCGCTATTCACCTCTAGAATACTCTGCGACGGCACAGTGCCTACAAACTTGGGCATGCTAGGCAGCAAAAACGGGAAATCGGAGAACGACGTATGTTGACTCGCCTTGTTCGTTTGTTCTTGCGACTCTTTGTGATATGTCCATCCTTTGACGGGTGGAGCTTTCGAAGCGAGATCACGCTCGAAGGCGAGAATCTTTTCAGCAATCTCTTCGAGGTTTCTACCCACCACGTCGGGTGTACCGTAGACCGAAGGGCAAGAGTGAAATTCTTCGTAGGTGACCCAGGCTGTACGGAATCCGGCTTGTTTAGCTGCAAAAGTGTCCCACGTGTGCGAGGCGACGAACCAGATTCCCTGATACTCTTTTTTCGCTGCATTGGTATCGATGGGTTCGGCCTTGATGCGACGTAGGACTTCGGTGTAGACTATTGGGTCTGGTTTGGCTGCTCCGATCTCGTCGCAGCTAAAGAGACCGACACCGGCTCCAATGGAGTTGTCCTTTGCAGAACGACCGGAACGAGCAGATTCGCTGTCGAGCTCGGCTCCGTCGCTGTTTCCAAGCACACGGAGGAAAGAGGACCTGCCGAGCTCCAAAGATCCGTTTGTGGCTACCCACACATCCACCTTATCAACCCCTGGCGGCAGACGTCCCTTTCCATCTCGATCGCGGTAGATCTTGGTCAGCGCTTCCACCATCCCTGGTCGTGGTTGAAGCTTCTTGAGTGCGCCCATCATCGTCTCCACTACCACCAGGTCGAACGGGTTCTCAAGTGCCTCCTCTGCCGGTCCATCGTCGACAAAAGATCCAGCTTGCGTGAGTGCTTTACCTTTGGCGTGCTTCTTGGGCAAGATACCTGCTTGAAGCAAAACGCGCGGAAGCGTTCCCTTGAACACCTCGCCAATCGGCTTGTACTGGCCGCAGACGCTCGAGTAGGTGAAATCACGCTGAGTGCCGTGGAACCAGTCCATGATGACCAGCTCGGGAACGATTCTGGGTACACCTTGTGCTTCCTCTAACTGATCGGGAAAAAGCGACATGAGCGCCTCGATGCAAGCCGAGAGGCCGAAGAGGGTGCCAAACATGTCGTGGACAATGACGAGCCTGGACGGTGGTCCGACTTGGGCTGATCCAGCCGCCGCCGCCGCATCCGACTTCTCGGTGCCTTCAGCGCCAATGGTCAGTAGCCAACCTTTACCACCCGTGCTAGCTTTCGACTCGCGTGAGATCGTGGTAACGTCGTTCATGTGCGACTTCCACTGGGTAAAGTCTTCGCTGTTGATCGTGTAGAGCGGCTTGCTGACCGGCACAACGTCAGTACCAGTGATTGGGACAGGTTCGACCCACGGATCGAGCACGAGCGCTTGTCCGAAGGGGCAGTCGGTGTGACGGAGCGTCTGAATGGCAGTCGAGCCTCCAAAGCTGTGTCCAATCAGCCACGGATCTTGTATGTTGAGCTTGCCACTGAAACTCGCAAGGGCCTTGGAACGGTGCCCGCGTGTCTTTGCGTCCTCGCGCTGAGATCGAGTGCACGACTCGACCAAAGCTTTGCCACAGTGAATATCCTTCAAGACGTCAAGAGCGGCAAGCACCTCACGACGACGAAACTCGACCTGAGCACGACGCAAATCCAACGGCTCCGGCTTGCCATCCACTTCATCCGGACGCACATAAATCTTGTTCTCCACACCATTCGGGCCTCCGAGCAACCACTTGAACAGACCTGACGATCCTTGGCCATCTTTCGCGACAGGATGGTGGATCGTTGTCGACGCCGAAGATCCATCTCGATGTTCGACAGCAGCAACGATGATGCCCGATCCTGCGAGAGAGGTGCAGTAGGCTGAATAAGTTGTTCTTGTGCCACCCATGCCGTGGCTGAACACGGCCACTGGAAAGCCGTCCGAGGGCGCGTCTGTAGCAATCGAAGCATCGACGGACACCGGTAGCTTCTGGCCAACGACGCTGTACGCAGGCACGATGACGGGCAGAGCGAGATACTTGGAGATACCTGCATATTTGAGCAGACCGCCGATGGAGCGCAGCTTGGGTGCTTCTAGCCAGTCGAGCGAGCGACCATCTGTGTTTCCGGTTTCGAGCGTCGGATAGTAGATCGTAAGCAAGATGGTGTCTGTGATGAGGATCTGCTTGGTCGCACCGCCTTCTTGGTGAGTGTAAGGTGTGGGTGAATCCTGCTTGATGGGTTCGGCGAGAGGGATTTCTAGGGTGATCGTGGAGATTCTATATCGCGCGTCAGACGGCGGCTTGGGTAGCGACATGGTGAAAACTCGTCTCTACTCGACCTGGAGAGCCAAGAGTGTACAACGTCTATGAAAGCTTGATGGTGAATGTCGATGAAGGAGCGGTGTTACACAAGAAGACCCTTCTTCCTCCACATCGTTGCTGACGCTCGCACTCGAACCCCGGCTTAGAAGAATCAAGAGTCAAGGTTCCCCCGCACTTGCCAACTGCAGAAACGCTCGGCCTCGCGAAATTTACCCGCGCTTCTCCGACGCCGTGCTAAGTTATACGAGCAAGGCACATGACTTTGGAGATGGCATCTCGAGCGATGGGAACCATGTTGCTATGTATCTCTCCGCCGGCGGAGGAATAAAAGGGTCCCATCTTGGTCTCGAAGGATTTTTTGATCATAAGTCATACGAGCGAGGATCGTGGCTGACGATCTCTTCAGAGATCACCGATTGGATCTCGCGAGCGGACTCGGATCGCACAAACATGGTGGCTTTTGTTTGCTGCCGAAAGCCAGACACAGAAGTTGCATTGCCGTGTTCATATATGCCTTGCACCTGGATCCAAAACTGGCTCTCATCCATAGAGTCGACAGCGTTCAGCCCTCCGGCCTAGCCTCTGCCAAGCGGAGTCAGCCCTTGCTGCTCCGGAAATTAACCACGGGAAGCAGTAGCAAGAGATCATCTTGACGTTGCGAGACCCAAATAAAGTTACAAACGCTTGAAGCCGAAAGGAGAGGCTGTCCCATCGCTACGGCTCGAGCCAACACTGCGGAACAGCCCAGCTGTGCACCGAGATCACGGACGATGGTGTGCGCTGTCGATTCGAAGGGCGTTCAAATCGCTTTTTCTCTCGGAGAACGAACAATTGAGAGGAACATCGAGTAACGACTGTAACTGCACTCTATCGAACCGCTCGAACAGCAACTCCCATCTGCTCCGAATCTCGCTTCGAGATCTCAAACGCATGACCTGCCTTCGTCCACGCAAGCGAAGGGTGTGACAGGCAAGTGATTTGCATCTGTCACCGACTAACAATCCGACAAAGAGAGCGTGAGAGATTTTTTTTTTTCGTCAAAGTTCGTTTATTGGTTCGCTTGTTGCAAGCCAACTAGCCGAGATGGATGCTAGCGTGGGTTCTCGAGCAGTAAACAGCTTTGAACTTTTTCTGCAGACATCTTGAACGGTGAACGGTAACAACCACTCGGTGTTCTCCGAATCAGTTTTTGTTTCTGGCTAGAAAGAGTGCACTGTCATCTGAGCCATCCGTTGCTGGTGTTCGTCTCAAAAGAGGCAGTGGGATCCACTGTTCGATGAAAGACATCGCCGCTGGCCGTGGTTAGAGAGAAAAGCCAGTGAGACATCTGAACTCCAAGAGAGGGGCTGCCGTTGAAAAGGCGGGGGTGGCTGGCCTTACCGTATTCGGAGAGTGAAATGTTGCCAAACATGTGGGAAGCATGGTCATGGGTGCGCCCAACTTGTAAGCGAGTCGAAAGAAAACCATCATGCAGAACGTCCGCATGTGCCATGCAACGCTTTAAACTCGAAAACGGAACCGATGGGCTTTCTCACCTTGTTGAAAGAGAACTTGTTAGCCAACCAGAAGACGGCGTTTGGATGGCTCTGCTTGACGACATAAAGGCCTCGTGCTACTACTGTCAGGTGGCCTGTAGAGCGGCTTCGTGAGGGAGCTTCTGGCTGAGAACCCCGCTTTTTCCTGATTCGCTCATCCGTCGGAATGGTTCAATTCTGTTGACATCCCATCCACGCTAGCAGAAAGGCTTCCACACTGGTGAGCAAGCCTTGTGACTTGAACACCATCAGGGCAGCCGAGCACTCTACTCAGGCTCGATTTTAGCAGATGTGAGACACAAGGGTTGTCGACGAGTGGGTAGAGGCAGTCATCAGAAGTTTTGGACGTGCGTGGTTCTCCTGATTCGGCGTTAATTGAATAAGCTTTACTTTAGCCTGTACTTGCTCGGTGCTAACGGCCCATGCTAGACTCGAAGCTTGTCTCAGTGTGCAACTCCGCGAAGCACGATCAAGGACCCTCTTCTGTTTCTGCTTCCGCTTCTGCATCTGCAAGCTGCACTTCGCTTGTATGGGTTGCATGGCAGCTTGCTGTAAAAAGACGATTCCGTTGCATTCGCTGCGCACTTCCGCTTGAAGCAGCCAACGCATCGATGGCAGCTAACTTGCTGCATCAGAAAACGATCCGAGCTGGCCTACAACTGGATGCCCTCTTCCTTGTTTGCCCCAAGCCCTTCCGAGCCGTCCGTCCGTGCTAGCTGCATGGCATGAAATTTGACAGGCCCTACTTTTTTTGCAGCTCGCCAACGCTGCTGACTGCCACTTTCATTCCCCGCTCCTTCGTCGTCGCGGCTAGCTTGGTGTGAGACTCGGTCACTGCTGACAGCCTCGAGCTTGACTGTGTGCGCCCCGGATCTCAGGAGGCGTAGCCGAACTAATCTCATGGGCATTTCTGCCCTGTCAGCGTGTGACAGCGCCGCACTCAAGCTCAATTCCGCTCTTCATTGCCCAAAGTATATATACAGTCACACGACGGTGTTCTCCGTCCTCGAAAAACTTCTCTTCTCTTGGCCGTTCTCTCCGCACTCCTTACCCTGTTATAAGCACCGTCGAGGTCGTCCGGCATCAACGTTCCAACTACTCTGACAGCTACAAAGGGCGAGTCCCTAACAGCATGGCTCGACCTTCTGCATGCCTTCGTAGATACCCGGTGAATTTGCCGATCCGCTCTCGACAGCCCGCAAAACGATACTTGCAGAGCAGCGCAAAACCCGGGCTTTCCTTTTCCTATCCAGATTGATATCACTATGGACTCTCAATCCCTTCTCGACGGCGCAAGAATGCTTCCGCGCGCCGCCACCGCAGCAGCCGCTGCTGCTGCTGCCGCCACAAAAGCCGACCCCGAGGTCATCTTCAACGTGATTCCGCCTTCGGCAGCCAAGTCATTCCTGGTGCTCCTCATCATCATGTGTCTGTGCCTCGGCGCCACTACAATGGAGCTTTTCAACCACATTCGTTTCGACATTCAGCTCCTTCGCAAGCCTGGCTGGACCGAGCCTGCCAAATTCAGCTCTCGAATCGCCTACCTCTGCTGCCGCTACCTCTCGGTCACCTGCTTGTTGTTGGTCGTCCTGTTCCTCTCCCTCAACTTTGACGACTGCAAGGCGATGCCTTGGGCTTTCAACTTGTTGAGCCTGTTCTTGCTCAACTCGGTCTCGCTGGTGTTTGTGCAGCGTACCATGGCTCTGTATGCCTGGAAGCCGAGAGTGGTGCTTCCTCTTTCCCTTTACTATGCTATCGTCCTTGCAGCCTCGGCAGTCTGCATTCCATTTTATGGCCAGGGCTATCGGATCCCGAACTCGCAATTCTGCGCCTACGATACTCGACGACACTTGACTCGCACGCTCGTCGCCAACGTCGTGTACAAGTCGCTCAGCATGAGTCTCGATATTGTCTTGCTCCTGCTCACCCTGCACCGCTTGCTCGATGGCGGTTTGGGTGCGATCCGTCAGAAGAAGCCGCAGCAGCTTTATAGTGGATTGAACGATAGGAGCTTGTCGAGCTTCTTGATCCGTCAAGGCTTTCACTTTTATGTGCTGCAACTGGCCACCGACATCTTTTTCGTTTCGACCTACTTCAGTCTTGACGAACCTTCATACCAGGTCCTCGGAACTGCGTTGGTGTTCTGCATCCCGCCCATCGCTGCTGCGGCGGCTTTCAGAGAGATGGGCAAGAAGGCATCGCTCATCACGGTTAAAAACGCAAACAAGGTCAACGAGATTATGAACTCGACCGCCTCTCCCTCTGGCGACAATTCCGGTGCTCCTTTATCGCGCGCTGGACGCCTCTCCGGCGCTGCACCCAGCGGTGCCGGTCGAGTCGCCTCGACCCACGCCGGCGGTGTCAACTCGTACGTCCTCCAAGCACGCTCCAACCCAGGTGGGTTTAGCGACATGCCATCCCCACTCGAAAAAAACCCGCACATCTCCTGGGGTGACCACCGCACCAACCCCTCGCACTCGCGTCACGATCCCACCGATTTTGACGGCAATGGCGTCACCGTCACTGTCGGCACGGTTTCACGGATGGAAGAAGTGGATGAAACTTGGGAAGGTGGCTCACCACGATACTCTTCCGATAACCCAGATCCCGAAACGCTCGAAATGCAACGTTACTGGCCCAGACTCGCGAGCAAGAACACATCTGAAGCAGCTCACCAGTCGTCAGAGGGTCACAGCTCGACTGAGAAGCGGTACAACGACGGCAGCGTTGGGTCTGGGTTTGAACACGTGTCCGTACCGACGCTGGGAAGAAGACCAGCAGGGTCCCACTTGCACGGATCTACGGATCTCCCTTCGAGTCCATGGATCCCTCAAACGCCGGAGAGTCCGTACCCAGAACAACTGCTCTCACCACGATCGTTTGCGAGAAGTGCGATGGCCGCCGCAGACGGCAGCACAAGGACAAACGGCGTTTCGCGTTCACACTCCAACGGTGCGCATACGGAAGACTCTGGCCCTTGGTGTAGGAATATGATCTAGTCCCAAGGACAGATCTCTGTACTTTAGACACGAACATATTTACTTGTCGTTTTCACCATGGTGTTACATCCATCAGCATGTATGATTATAAAATTGATCGACCGTGAAGACAGGATTGCACAGAGCTACACCTACGCAGCCTAAGACCAGCGGTCAACAACAACAGATCTGACCCCGGCTTCCCATCTCGCTGTTGAGAGCTGCGGCTGGAGAGTCGTATTGAATGCAAGGCACAGTACAAGAAACGATGATGAGAGCAAAGACAACAAATAAAGACAAAACCTAAAACCAAACGCTACTCTCTTTTGCGATGAAGTTCGTCTTGGCACCGTCTCCAGTTCTATTTTCATCTCTCAGTGTCTTAATGTCACCCTCTCAAGTCCGACTCCGCACCACATCAACTTCGTCAACTGAGCATTCCATTGCATGGCGTAGCCTTCTGTCTTGCCATCACTACCGTGGAATCGAAACCCCACCTCTCGAAGCTGCCAATGAGGCCTAATCATGCCAGGTAAAGCAACATATTGAGCTTATTCAAGCAGGACATGGATACTACACCAGCAAGAATTTGTCAAAGAAATTGAAACGAGTACAAACTAGGTATGGTGCATTAACAAAGTAGAGATGGTGCGAAACGAATGTCGAACTCCATCGCGAAAGGACGAATGAGACATGAAGACGAACACGAATGCAACAAACACAAAGACAAAATCACATACAACCTCTCACCAACCTCCGGGTATCCTGGCACCACTTTCCCACCCTACACCCTCTGCACAGGCACCCCCATCGGCACACTCAACGCATCCGACCAGACTTTCACCTCCCGCTCCTCCCTCCGCTTTCCCACTGGCAAATCCGGGAAATCCAAAAAAGTCCTAAACTCGTGCAACGATGCCAAACTCGACCTGTTGCTCGTACCCTCCGACGACTCATATCCGGAACTAGGACTCCTACTCAGCTCCGGTTCGGGACTCATCTGCTCGCTTCTACGCCCGAGCGAAGCCGCAAATTGCTCTCTGCCCAGAGACGCAGGCGAGACAGGCTCCAAAATAGCCGGAACCAATCCAGGCGCCGCATAGATCGCTTTCCTCTTATCCTTCGGACTCGTCGGCACAGCAGGCATAGCCAGTACCACCTCGGCGGCCTTATCCAACGAAAGCTTGCTCGGTCTCCGAATCGACTTCAACGGTCTCAAAGGCGACCTGGTCACAGCAGCGTACAACGGCTTCTCCTCGCCATCCTCCACCGACACGCGACTCTCCGCAGAATAAGTCGACGACGAACGAGCATTCACCGTAGACGACCGCTTCAACGCAGCACCATTCGGCGCAGACTGACCACCATCACCCCCTGTCGCAATATGAACAAAGTTGGTCGGACCCGAAATGCTGATCTCCGGTGTCGTCGGCTCCTCGGCCTTGTTGCGTCGTAACGACATCTTGAGATGCGCCGAGATACTCGTCTTGCGACTCAGTGTCGGCTGCCTCGGTGACAGGCTCGCCGACGTACCAGGTTCGGCATGCTCGTCTTTATCCTGCATCCACTTGATTCTTCTCGTTCGATAAGACGCAGTCGACGGCGAGATCGTAGCTGAGCGCAAAAGCTGCTTCACAGAGTCATTTTGCGTTTCGCTGGTATCTTGAGAGGTAGACGGAGCATCGATATCGAGCAAGTACTGTCGTTGTGGCTTCTGTGACGAGAGCACGCTAGGCTGCAACTCTTGTGTTGGGGTGGTGTCTGACAGCGCTGGAGAGTTGAGCGACTTGGCTGCGAGTGCAGGCCTTGGTGAAGTGGCACCGGGAGTGATGCTGCTTGCGGACGGTGGATGTGGCAAAAGCTCTGCCGGGATAATTGGTACCGGCTTCCTCCTGATCTTGCGTACGCTCGAAGCTGCCGGTTTGACAGCGAGGGTCGATGACGACGCTGTTGGGCCACGCCAGATATTGTCGTGTGCGTCGAATGCCGAAGAGGTGCTCCACGATGACGACGAAGCGCTGGTTGCTGCCAACATGCTGGGCAACCTGGTTAGGTGGTCAACGGTGGTGGTTGAATAGGTAGGTAGCTGAGCGGACTGCAAGTCGATGTGCTGACGATCCTATATACGTTTAATGATCTCCCACTCGGGACGCAATGACTTCGTTGATATAAGTCAAGAAGAAGGCATTGGGGAAAGCGGAGTTTGTAGGTAAGACACGGCCACGGGCAAGACCAAGGAATGACGGGACACGACCTTTTTCAAGTGTGGGGACTTTTCATCCTGTCTGCATTTTGTACTTCATTCGTTTCCCACACCAGCAATCGAGACGTGCTTGGTGTGGCTTGACGAGTGGGACCCGACACAGCCAAAGATTGGAGAGGCCATTGCGGGGCAAGCCAAGGTCAATGCTTACTTGGCGGAGCCTAAAATGAGCGTAAGCGAAAGAGAGAGAGAGAGCAACGCAATGCCGTGGACCTGTACACGCGCTCTGTGACACATTCTCGCTCCAGCTTCTACAGAGAACCCTGCCCGTTGGCACATCACCGCAAGACCGCAAGCATCTTGTTTGGTGCCACGTAGTGCCGATCATCGATAAACGGTGGCAAACAAGGATGATTTGCTCGCAGCCACACACCCAAACTATGAGCCAAAAAGGGGTCCCACTCGATATCGAAAAAGAAAAGCCTAGAAAAAGCGGGGAATGACACGCAACGGCATCAAGGTTGAGAAAAGCAAAGCTTGCAGACCCAATACTGTACAGTACTGTATCTGCATCTGAACCCTGCGTTTTGCCCTGCCCAAGCGAGTGTCTCTGTGTCATTTTCCACTCTGTTCGAAGCGGAAGAGAAGGCTGTGCATGTGCTCACACGCACGCTTCTTCAAGGAATTTCTGAGAAAGGCATGTTCCTGCTAAATGACGCGCGGTGAACCCTGGCCCGAACGAGGAACTGCGGCAACGACTCTCCATAGTCGGGCCGAACCATCCAACTGACGCTCAGTTCCGTGTCCTCTGTCGACGATGGTGAAGCGACGGCGTTTGGTGAGCTCTAGCATTGGAATATCACCAAAGGGTCCAGAAGTCGCGAATGTGGCACCAAGAAAGGCGACAAAATACATGCATATTGACGACATGTGGACCAAAGATTCGGAGGGATCGGTCTTCGAAGCTGTTCCCGATCTGCCGGAGACTGAATCGGGAATGCTATGCTATGTCCCAGTAGCAATCACCCGGTTTACTTGAAGAACGCTATCAACAGTACGAGCGTGACTATCAGAGCACCGAGAATCCATACCATGCCTGTCAAACGGGAAACGTCGCTTGTACACGTTTAGCATCATTATATCCGTTGTAAACCTCTATACATTCGCTCAAAGAAAAAAAAAACTCACCATGATCTCTAAGACTACTCCTCAAACGATCCATCTGATTTGCCGCTCCTCCCAAGTGCAACCCCGTACGATCCATGTCACCGTCAAACTCTTCCAAAAGCTCTTGATGCAGGTCCAGCTCCTCGTTCATCTGTAGACTCATCTCGTGCTGTCGATTGAGCGAGGCGGAGAGTGCATCGAGGTGCTGGTCTTGGTCGTCCCAGTGTTGTTGTTGCAGACCGGCAAGGTCTGCGTTAGAGACAGTGCCATGGTGACTGCCGCTTGAAGAGTCGCGTAGAGGCTTAGCGGTTGGTGTGGAGTGGGAGTCGGCTTCATCCTGGTCGTCCGCAAAGGGGTTGTGGTCGAGCGCTAGAGGGCCGAGTTTCGACATGGTGACTGTCGATTCCGGCAGGTAGCAGCTATCGTTGGTCGTTTTACCGCATCGCGCGAGACTCTGATTCGCCCGTTATGTGATGCTACAGAGCTCGTCGCTATGAAGAACAAGTGGTGGGAAAGAATGACAAGATCAACAAGATCACGGTCGATTTCCTTGAACCGTGCGTCAAAGAAATCCGTCTCGGAATTCGGGACAATCAGATTTGCCGTCATGTTACATCTACTTCAACAACATTTCCGCCCTTTTTTCCCTCATCGGCACCGGCTCAAAGTCGAAAGTCTGCCTCGTCACTTGCATCAGACAATGCAGAGCCTTTCCTACAGCCAAGCACGGAGGCCACGAAAACCGGATCACAATCCGCCGGTCCCACGGCAAATTCGCCGGTTACGTCTGTGGTCGAATCAGAGTCCGCTCCAGTAAAATTGCACGCGCTCCAACTGCATACAGTTACTGGTCCACAGAGACGCTCCATGGAATCAGGCGGCCGCTTCGATTGGAACCACTTGCCTTCTCACCTCGTTTGCGCAAAAAGACACAATTCTGTTCGCGTAGAGTATCTCGATCCTGCTTCACATGGACAAGCCCGTGTAACGGTAGAAGCTCGGAGAGATTTTTGGGTTCGTCGACTCCCTTGCAGACAACCCCAGCTTTGGAAAGGACTTTGCCAGTGAATTTTTTCGCTATGGTGCGAGATTGCCGATGCGAGGACAGGTGTATCGCTTGGAGAGATGGAGGAAGGGGGAAGCTCGTGCTCTATCGGGCCAGTAGGAAAGGGCTATGGCCGAGACAGGAGCATGGACACTACCAAAGAGTCTCGCGTGACCAACTTGTACTGCCTGGGCAAACCTCATTTGTACCTTGCGGCTTGCTCCGTTGGGAAGGCCAAAGCTTGTTCTTTCCAGTGTACTGCATCTCAACAGGGCTGAGCTTGCCCACCTCTTGGACAAGTTGCATCTATCTTAGCCTCTGAGAATTAGACGCCCAAGCTTTTTTTTTTTTTCTTTTTTTTTGTTTTTGTTTTTGTTTTTGTTTTTGCTTCAGTTGGTGGGGGGACAATAGAGGGTCAGGGCAACCCCGCTCTTCATTTCCCAAGCTAACTAAACCTTCTTTTCCTTCGCAAGAGGAAACAATGACAAACACAGACGCACAGAGCCTTGCCGGAAGTGTCGGAAAATATTTTTTTTCGAACAACAAAGCGCGGCGCTTCTAGACGGGACAGTTTAGCCGGAATTGTTTTTGTGACACTTTGCGTCACCGAGTGCAGCATTCGATCTTGCCAAGGTTTCTGCGCTACAGTAAATTTTACTGTGCCACAGGTGCTGTGACCCTGCAGCACAGCGGGAAGATGCTCTGACGAGACGTGGTATCCCTGTGTCCGCGAGGTTCATTACGTGGCAACCATACGAGCCTTGTTGCCGACGAATCAAGTTGCACAGACAAAAGAGGAAGGCTCTTAGCTCGCTACCACCACAGCAAAGCAACAAGAGTAGAGCTTCATTGCCAGCTCGGTCCTCGTCTCCCGAACTGGTTGTAACGGCGTCAGTTTTCTGCTCATCAAGCTTTTTCCTTGCCAGTCGTGGGTCGTTTCGCCCAACGCCTCTTTTTGATTCGGTCTTCATCGTCGCCTTTTTACCAAAGCTTGGTCTTCTTTTGGGACAAGCACGCTCCTCTTGGCGTTGTTCCCACCCGGCTTCATCCAAGCAAGCGAGCTCCGTGCACAACTGCATACTGTAGGTGCACAGACAAACCAGCGGTCAGGAATATTTCTCTGTCTCGCCGTTCCGGTGCCCTTCAAACAAGAGCCGCACAAGGGACCGCAAAAAAGTTTTTCGCTTCCAACGACAAAAAGCTTCAAAAGGGCACGGCTTTCCACTCGTAAGAGGGCCCCCGCAAATCCAACAACACTATCCTTGACCTTCCTCTACCTCTGCAGAAGACGGTCTTGGCCACCATGCGTTCCCGTCGATCCAGCATGACGACGGACCACCCCATCACAACAGCAGCCGACGTCGCCGTGCCCCTGGACATCACCCTTCCTGGACGCGACAGTGTCAGCAGTAGCGCCAACAACAGTCAGCTCGACCTCACTGGACATCAGATTTTTCTCTCCTCTGAACACGCTACGCCTGGTGGTACGTCGTCGAAAAGCGGTGGCTTGTTCGAGCTCAGCCAAGTCGGTGCGCACGAACAGGTTACTGGCGAAGAAGTGGTCAAGGACGTCAAGACGGGTAAACATTATAAGAAAGTTCCGGTTTCGAAACCGGCCTATTCGCTCGGCCATACGACCGGTGCACCGACGGTGTCGGGTGTTGCCAGTCGCTCGACGGGTCGTATTGGGTTGGGTCATGCATTTCCGACGGAAGAGCAGAATAGGCAGTACAAAGCGGACAAGGCGGCGAGGAAGAGCAATAACGGCTCCGGAACACGGTCGCCTTCGGTTGCGGGGGGAAGTGCGTCGGGGCATCGTGCGTCAATGGATGTCAATACGATGGAAGGCAGGACGCAGCTGTTTGCTCAGTTGCGGGAGCTGATCCATGAAGAATTTCAAAAGGTTAACCGTGGGCAGACGGAGGAGCTCAGGAGACACGTTCATCAGGCGCATCTGGAGCAGAGACAGCATCTGGAAGAGCACCTGGAAGATGTCAAGGAGGCGATTGCGGATCAGCCGAATGAGATGGAGGTGGAATCGCACGAGTCTGACCTCAAGAAGTTGAAGGCTTTGGATACGACCGAGACTGCATGGGCTACGACTGATGATGATAAGCTTGGGCTTGGCAGGAAGGGAAGCGAGGGGGCTCTGACGGTGAGCGGTAATGATGCGGTGACCATGGTGCGGGATCCTCAGCCGGTAGAGCGTGGGTACAGCGATGATGGCGTGGACGGCGAGGAGGATGAGTACGAGTTTCCTAACCGATGGGCGGAAATCAGGTATAAGCTGCGCGAACCTTTTGCAGAGTTCCTCGGCTGCTTTATGCTTATGGTCTTTGGCAATGGCATCAACTGTCAGGTGGTGGTTTCCAAGCTCTACGATCCCGAGAACGCAAAGGGAGACTACCTGTCGATTTCGTTTGGGTGGGGTGTCGGTGTTGCGATGGGTGTATGGGTGGCGGGTGGCATTTCCGGTGGTATGATCAACCCTGCGGTGACGATTGCTTTGGCGATCTTCCGCAAGTTCCCGTGGAAAAAGGTGCCAGTCTACATCGTTGCTCAGATTCTCGGTTGTCTGATGGGATCGCTCTGCATCTATGGCTTGTACGTCAACCCTATCCGCGTCGTCGATCCGAATCAGACCGAGGTGACGGCGAGTCTGTTTACGACCTATCCGGCAGAGTTTCTTCGGCAACCGAGTACGCGCATGAGCGCGTTCTACAACGAGTTCTTTGCGAGTATCATCTTGCTCATTGTCATCTTGGCCATTGGCGATTCGTCGAATACGCCGCCTCCGGATGGGTTGGCGCCGCTGGTGCTGCTCTGGTTGGTTTGGGGTCTCGGAGCGTGTCTCGGATGGCAGACTGCGTATGCGGTTAATCCCGCGAGGGATCTGGGTCCGAGACTGATGCTGTACATTGTCGGATACTCGCCCAAGCTGTTGTGGACGTTTAATGCGTGGTACTGGCTGTGGACGCCGATCCTTGCGACGTGTTCGGGGGCGATTATGGGGTGTCTCATTTATGATACGCTTTGCTATACTGGCGGCGATTCGCCGATCAATAGGAAGACGACGAGGGGTGCAGCGGTGCTCGGCAAGGGGTCCAGGGAGAAGATGCCGGCGGCGCTTAGTGAGGCTTGATCGGTGTGCGGTCACTTATGCTCACAAAACATTGTTGTAGTTGTATCGTCAATTTGCATTGCATTGCTGTGTTCAATCTTCGTTGTGGTTGAGATCTTCGACACTGGTCCATGCGTCTTGTACAGCGGCTTTGCGTTGTGGCTCCGAGTCGAGCAGACGGGAGAGGTAAGTATGTACAAGGGCAGTATCTTCGAGCGATTTCTGCACTTTCACTTTTTGGTAGGTATACGGGCAGTCGAAGCTGATGCATTCGACAGGGCCTGGTCGTTCCATTCCTGCGCACGTGGAACAGATTCGGTCGATGGTCGAGGTTTGCGTTTCCAATCTGTGCAATTTGCTTGATATGGCATGGACCCTGTCATCGGGAGACTGACGACAATCGAGACAGACGAGCGACTCGGTGCGTGACGAGCAGAGCAGGCATGTCTCGGTTGCGTAGTGCGAGTTGAGCGTCGCTAATGCCGCCGCGCTGGCGCCCTTTGCTGCTGTTTTGGGCAATGACGATGGCGTTTCATCTACCACATCACCATTGTGGTCGTCTTGCTGGGCAACGACGGCCGAAAGCAACGCTGCGGTGGGTCTTTTGTTCCAATACGCATTGTTGGGTTTGGGCATCTCGTGGAACCAGCTTTCTACGTCAGCGCCGAGCAGATTGAATACTCGAGCTAGCGGTGGGATGATGGTGCGAGTGATGTAATACAGCGCATTAATTTGAAGCTGGGGATTCTTAAGAAACGCCTCCGGTGAAACGGCCTGTTGGTTCAGTTTCGCTCTAGGTTCGCCCTGAGAGATGATGTAGGGCACTCGCTCTCCGTATGGCGGCTCCGAGCGTGGGTCGGCCAGCATGCGTCGAGACGAGACCGCTGCTCCCGGTGGCGGTGCTACTTTATCGCTATACGACCCAAGACGCACCTCCTTGGCAAAGATGAAATCTTGCGGGCTAACACGACCTTCCAGAATCTTTCGCCACTGCCGCTGCAGATAGCTCTTGACGATGCTCAGATCGCGCGATCGGAACAGGATTTGGATGCATGCTTCGAGCATACGCTGGATGGCAGGATGGAAATCGCGTCGTACCGTCTCGATACCTTTTGCATCGAAACCAGGCTCTCGCTCGTCGAGCGTTTCATACTTGAAGCCGACGTATCGTTTCTTGGCCAGCAGCACAGATGGAAGATACACCTTCTCAAACTTGAGCTTGACAGGACGCGGGTTGAGACTCGTCACTTTGTCAGCGATGACGTTGCCCAGCCGAAAAGCCTCCTCCTTCGTTCTACCTGGCAGATAGACAAACAACGAGTCGGTGTCGCCGTAAACAACCTGTGCACCCCACTCTTCGGTTCCGTTGATCAAGTCCATGGCCTTTTCGAGAGTCTCTCTCCCTGTCTGTACGATGGCGTCTGCAATCTCGACGCACGGCATACGGCCTGAAAAGCTCGCTGACGTGTAACCGTAGGTGACATTGGCAAGCAGCTTGAGCGAGAGCTGTCTCGCATTCTGGATACGCTGGAACGACTTGTCTGCCTTGGTGCTCTTCATGGATCCTTTCACCATGACACGTGTGTCGAGAATCTCGGAAAGCATCTTGGCCAGAAGCGACTTGCGCACGTCGGGCTTGACGAACAGCAAGCCGTTGCTCGAGATGTTGACGCGGTCTTGAAGCAGACTCAGCAGTCCTTTTGGTGGTGCATAGTCGGTGACACCAAACTTGCTCGTCCCTTTGAAGCCTGAAACACGACCCAGGCAGGTCGAGTAGCACAAGTTGTACGCGATCATGATCGAAGGATAGAGTGACTGGAAATCGAGCACGATCAATGGTCCCTTGTAGAAGGCTGACTGAGGTTCCATGATGAGCGGTAGACACTCGGCCGCATTCTGCTTTCCCACCTGTGCTCTGCTTGGCGAAATAAGCACAAAGTTCTCCGGCTTGGCTATGCGAAGCATGATGCTTTCCACCTTGAATTGGCTTCCCCTCGAGATGACGGAGAAGAAGTCAATCCCATAGATCCTGGCAAACTCGGCAGTTCGCAGCACAAATTCCGACTCTGCGATGATCTCGAGCTCCAACTCGACCATATCGACATAGTATAGCAGCGCCTTCCTGATCCATTCTGCGCGCCCTGACTTGAACCACTGCGTCAGCGTCCGATGTGAGAATTTGGGTATACGACGATGTAGCAGGTGGTAGCAGACGTTTTCGATCGTATAGAGGTTCAAGGTTAGTTCTCCTTTCATGAGACGCCAGAGGTTGAGCGTGTGCCGACCAGTAATGCGGAGGGCAGACGACTGTGTATATGCGTAGTTGTCCGACTTGCCTCCGGCTCGACCGGTGTTGTGTACGATTGATCGTCCAATCTGAGGAACGAGGTCGAAGTCGTACTCTTTGCTGGCGCGCTCGATGATGTAGCCCCACGAGGAAGAATGAATCTCCCAGCCAACGATGATCTCAGGGTCGAATGCGCGAACGAGGTCGATGATTGCGTTGAAGAGCTCCAGTTCGTCTTCGACCACCTCGAGAGCCAGATGCGAGAGCCCGAGGCGGTCGACGTTGACGTCTTCGCCGGCGACGATGATGAGGCCAGTACGAAGATCTGGCCGACTACCAGTATCTTGCAGATTCTCGTCCTCGTTCTGGAACGAATAGATGACGGCTTGCACAGCATCAAAGGCTGGATCCGGGAACAAGTGACCGCGCGTAGTCGTCAACACCTCGACGGCGAGCGTTGTCATGTGCTGCTTGTCACGCATGACCAGCGTGGTCGCCTTGTGCTGCGAGATCTTGAATCCAAAGTCGTTGGATTGAGTCAGCCTCTCGATCTGGGAAAGCAGTCGAGCGCGTCGCCGCTTGGAGCGTTGCTTTTCGACTACTTTCTCCTTTTGTCGCCACGCACGAGCTTCGAGCATCGTTGGTGGCGGTGGTCCGTACTGCCAGTGTAGCCGTCGTGGCGCCTTATCCGGTTGAGAATGTGAAACGGGATCAGCAGACTGGTGCCAATGCTCGAAGTGGCGCAGGTAAGGCAGCGTGCGAGATTGGAACTGAAACACGCGCCCAGCGTATTCTCTCGGACGAGCCGGAACGTCATTTGGGTCACTGAAGAAGGGTTCAGGATGGACTTGTCGGACGATGGAAAACAGCGAAAAGGTCTCGACGACGGTGCGCACGGAAGGGGCTGGTTCATGAAATGTAAGGAGACGCTTCGTCGAAGCTGAAGTGCTCGGTGACAATGGGCTCTTGTGGTGTTGCGTCCTTTCTTGCGGCGATGGCGAGGTTGATTTGGCGAATCTCACCTTGGTCGAACGGCTGCTCTCCTGAATGTGAGAGGATCGAGTTCCTTTAGTGCCATTTGTACTTGCAGACGAATGATTATGCTTGGCCTCCTTGAATTTGCGCACGCTGTCTTGGTGAAACTCCTTTGACGGCCTGGAGGACGGGCTCGCTGTTGGCGCTGTCGCATCGTTAGCGTGCAGGTCATCGATTCGCCGCTTCTTGGGTGTAAATGAGGGGCTTTTGCTGAAAGTGCTTCCTGTCGACACGTTGGACCGCGAGCTGTCCGTCCTCTGCCACTTGCGAGGAGTGCTCGGAGCATTGAGTTGGCCATCCGCTGACTCGGCGAGGTCCGCATCGTTCGCATCCTCTTCATGGTTTGACGGCGGATCTACATCGGCAGCAACGTTCTCCTTCTCAGTTTGCTGAAGCCGATGGTTGAATTCTTGGCTCTTGAAGAATTTTGCGTCGAACTCATCTGACTCCTCTTTCAGCCTTTGCGTCAGTTGTGTAGGATCCGTCTGATCGGACTCGCCGCGTTGCGATTGAGAGATGGCATGTTGCAGGTCGTACATTTTCGAAGAGGCGGAGGGACCTGTGCGCTGAGAGTACGGATCGGCAGCATGGATCTGGTCCTGATACGGGTGGAAAACCTCGACCGCATCAAAAGTAGTCATGATGTACTGATCCAAACCGGGCCGGTCGGTGAAGTGGTTCGCAGTGCGCTCACGCGGCAGCGTCCTTTGCTTGTCGTCGACAAGACGCTTCTCAAGTAGCAGTCGCATGCGATCTTCGGACATCCATGGTGGAGACTCTCCTGTCGCATAGGACCGCGGATCTCGAGTTGGATCCTCTGTCGGTATGGAAGGCGGCAATCCAGCTGCGCTTCGTCGATTTTTTTCGTCTTGCCATAATCCAGACAAGCTTGGAACAAGAATGCTTTGGTTCGGCGAAGCGCTGACAGCCTCTTCGAAGCCGCTGTGAATATCTCTCTGCTTGAGCCGGCGACGGTTGATGATCCATGGAGCGCTCGCATCCGCTTCAAGTTGGCAGTGCGTCGCTCGATGCACGTCTTGGGCCTGAACGTGGGCGTACGGAATTGAGTTGCGGTTCCAAACCTTGCTTCGAAAGTCGAGCGGAGATGGATCCTCAGTAGCTACTGTGCTTCCCTCCGGGATGGGTAGTCGAAATCGTACATCGTCCAGATCAACATAGTCGCAACCAAAGATGTTGTAATCGAGCATGAACTGGAGCTGGTATCGGATGTGAATCTCGAAAGGCTGAAAGACAGTCCTCATGACTCCTCCAGACTCCAAGATAGCGGCGATTCGATAGTTGTGGGAAGGGTCGACAAAGGAGATCTTGAGAAAGTACGAGTATCCGACGTGATATCCGTAGAAGTTGACGCCTTTGCACAGGTGAATGGCAGCGATAAATTGGTTGGCTTCCGGGTCATCAGCGTTACGACGAAGCGATGCAGCCATAGCAGCATTGAGCTCTCGACCAAGACGGTGGATGTATCTGAGCACATCGTCGGGATCGAGGGAGCCCTTGTATTGGATGTAGCAGTAGGGATAGACGTTGTGAATGTGTAAGCAGACACGTTGTCCTGCAGAAGTAGCGCCAAAGATGCGAAGGATGGGTACTTTGCAGAGAGATTGACCCTCGGCGTTGAATGCGCATTGGATGCGATCTATTGGAGTCGGTAGCGTCAAGACGTGGTCGATATTGACGAGGCGTACGCGAAAGAAAGGATCGGACGACGCTGAGTCGATCTTTTCGGTGCGTTGCGGAGCAGGTTCGCTCTTGCGCTTCACATCCGCAGAGGTCATGGTGGAGATGTGGAAGCCAGTTTGGCGGTAGGAAGTCTCTTCATCCTCGCATTGGCTCGTGTCCTGCTATCATCATGATGGCATGGTGGTTCGTCGTTGGTGGTGGTCGTGAGGATGCCTGAATGCATGTGTCTAGGGTCCAACTCAGCTCGTCTTGGCCGAAAAGTGGAGGTCCCAGTTTATTGTCGCTCTAACAATGCGGATGAAAAAAATACGCGGTACGCGGTGGTGCTGTACGCCACAGAAACCTACGAGACCAACTTCATCTGACACACGCATGCTTCTCACCTCATTCGACTCAGCCATCGTTTCATCAGTCGAGGTTCTCACTTTGCAACGGAACTTGCTCACCATCGCCATGGATTTGGATTGATCATCACCATGACTGTTGTTCAAGCTAATGCTGCTGCAGCAACCGGCGGCCAAGGTCCTTCTTCTTCAGCGATCCGCGCCATCCCTTCCCATGACGTCCATCGAATCACCAGTGGTCAAGTCGTCCTCGATCTGCAGACGGCTGTCAAGGAGCTCATCGAAAATGCTCTTGACGCCTCAGCTACCAATATTGCGGTCAACTTTCGAGACTATGGTGCCGACTCGTTCGAAGTGGTCGACAACGGAACCGGTATCGACCCTTCTAATTACGCCTCTGTGGCTCTCAAGCACTATACCAGCAAGCTCTCTTCGTTCTCGGATCTCGCTCTCGTACGCACATTCGGCTTTCGAGGTGAAGCGCTTTCATCGTTGTGCGCTCTAGCCAAGGTCACAATTCATACGGCCACTTCTGATCAGGCACCTATGGGCACCATCTTACAGCTCAACCGATCCGGAAAGGTCGACAGCGACTCGGGCAGAGCCGCAAGGCAGCGAGGAACCACCATCACCATCGAAGGCCTCTTCAAGTCGCTTCCCGTGCGTAGGAAAGAGTTTGAAAAGAATCTGAAACGCGAATATACCAAAGCGCAAAACCTGCTCCAAGCGTATGCTCTCGTCACCAAGGGAGTGCGATGGACAACGACAAATACCCCGGCGGGTGGTCGCAAAACACCGCAGTTCAGCATCAACTCATCCAACGCAGACAACTATCTTTCTGCCAATGTTTCGGCTCTGTTCGGCGCCAAAGTGGTGCCTACGCTCATGCCGCTCAACTTCGAGCTCACCTTTTCCGTCGCAAGGTCTCGCAGCAAGATTCTTCGCACCGCAGCAGAGGGTGACGGCGATGAAGGTGACGATACGAATACGCCACGGGAGGAAACATCCACAGTGCACGTCGTTGGTCTCATCAGCAAGCCCGTCTACGGCTCTGGTCGTACTTCATCTGATCGACAGTTCTTCTACATCAACGGACGACCGTGGGAAGCAGGTCGAGTCAGTCGAGCCTTTAACGAGGTGTACAAGTCGTTCAACTCGAACCACTTTCCCTTTGTCATTGCGGATTTCAGACTGCCCACCGACTCGTACGACGTCAATGTCAGTCCAGATAAGCGCACCATCTTCCTGCATGAGGAGAGTCGTCTCATCGAAAAGGTCAAAGAAGCACTCGAGGAGTTGTTCGCTCCTAGCAGAGCCACTTTCCTCGTCAACGGAGCTAGTCATTCGCTTCGCAATGGTAGCGGCGTCACGAGCATGAGTGCGCAGTCCAAACTCAGTGGGTTTGTGGCCAGGAATGGAGAAGCGTCTTCAAGCACTGATCAAGTCGATGATTCTGCCATGGACTCTGCAGCCGAGTCTTCTGATGACGAGCAGGTTGACGAGCAGCAAGGTTGGGATCAGAGTGACGATGAGGGCGACTTTCCTGCAGACTCAAGACAGCGCGACTCTGAAACGCGTCGCCTCGAGTATCGCGAGAACTCGAACTCTCTTCCACCGATTTCGGGCCGAGGACGTGCAGAGCCGTTCGAAGACAACAGCAGTGCGCCCGACGTGCCGGCAACACCGGCTCCCCAACCGTCATCCCCCGAGCCTCATTCGTCGAAGCGGGATGCTGACGAGGTGCTCGACACGACTCAAGCATCCTGGTCGTCAGTCAAAAAGCAGCGCACAGCCCACTGTTCAGAGAGACAAGCCGACACATCCTCCTCCGAACGGTCGCGGACGGAAGCTCGAAGTGTCTTGGCTTCGCTACGAACCTTTGCGCTCCCTGGGAGTCAAGCGGGACAGGATTTGCCCGTCTCTACGCGGATGGCTGTGGGAAATCGAGACGAAGAGTCTACGCCGATGGTCATGCCAGCAGAAGTCGCAGTGTCATCTTCAGAGGACGAGCAAGAACTTGATCCGCGCGGAGCCGGAGAAGACGATGATCAGGCCGAGGACGCAGCGGACGAGCCTCTGTCCAACAAGCTTGCTGCGATGCACGAAAGCGTCGTCGCAGACGATGTCGTTGACGACGACGAGGTCATTTCATTCGATATGGGTCGTTTGCAGAGGCGAACAGGGGATCGACGAGCGGCAGCCTTGTCAGCCGGGTCAGCGCCACAAGAACTGCCAGCATCCGGAGACGAAGAGCTGCTGCAAGGTGCTGGAATAGAAAACCATGACGAAGAACAAGTCGAGCGGGCTCTCTCTCGCGTCATTCACAAACAAGACTTTTCCGCCATGGACGTCGTCGGCCAGTTCAACCTCGGCTTTATCATCGCGCGGCGACGGACACAACCAGATGACTCTTCAGACGAGATGGACGATCTCTTTATCGTCGATCAGCACGCTTCGGACGAAAAGTTCAACTTTGAGACTCTGCAGCTCACCACACAGATTCGCTCCCAAAGCTGATTGTCCCACGTCCACTGGAGCTCTCTGCTTCCGACGAGCTCATTGCAATTGAGCATCAAGCGACGCTGCTCTCGAACGGTTTTGAAATCGCTGTATCCGAAACAGGCCTTCCTGGCACAAGGATCAAGCTGGTCGCTCAGCCGATAAGCAAAGCGACCGTCTTTGGCGTTAAGGATCTCGAAGAGCTGCTGTATCTGCTCCGAGACATGACCGCAGGCTCGGAAGCGGCCAAGGGGATACGATGCAGCAAAGCGAGGGCCATGTTTGCCAGCAGAGCGTGCAGAAAGTCGATCATGATCGGCACCGCGCTGAACAAGAGCAGGATGAGCAGCGTTTTGAAAAACATGGGCACCATCGAACAGCCTTGGAACTGTCCGCACGGTCGACCGACGATGCGTCACTTGGCCTGTCTCAAGACGCTCGACGCGGTGAAGCAGAGGGACAAGATGGAAGCCGGTGCGGAAGATCCTAGTTGGGACGAGCTTGTACGATGTCTGGCTTAGCAAATGAAAGCAAATCTTGTCAACAAAACATTGCTGGTAAAGAGCTGTATCGAGCGAGGGTGCCGAAATCTCACACCTTTCAGGGATCGGCGAAATTCGGTATCGTGTTTTCCAAAGGTCTTCCTTGGGCTGAGTGATGAGGAAAAATGGCGCATTCGATTCTTGGTTTCAGCCCCAGATGAGAGGATTGCGGAATTTTGCTCGTGAAATCGCCAGAGTCGCGAGCTGCTGCTGCTGTTTTTGACTCTCTCCTGACATATGCAAGCGCATGCATCGTGAAGCCAAAAATTCAGACATCTCGCTGAGCCGCTGTTCACCACGCCGTGTTTGCTTGTTAGCTATCAGACGACCTTGGCTTTCCTTCGCGATACACCATCACCATCGTCAACTGTTCCCTTACGCAACCATATACCCCGACGAATCCATCATCTCTCCTCTAAAAATGACATCCATCGCCCAAGCAGCAGCGCTTTACAAACCTCCAACGAGCTCCGACGAGTACGTGTTGGATCCCCGCAAGTCTCTACCCGACTACCGACGCGAGATCTATGACCTGCTGCAGTACCTCGACGAAGAGCAGGACAAGATCGAGAAGCAGCTCGCTCGCTACTCGTCCAGACCAAACGCATCTCGCAAACAGACAACACAGCGTCCCTCGACCTCTTCCCAGAGCATGCGCGATTACGATGACATTGCACGCTCGGAATCAGAAGACGAAGCCGACGATGACTTTGTGGTCGTAGAAGATCTCAATGCCTCGAACAGGAAGAAGCAGCTTCTGTCGCAATTGCAGCAGCTGTGGAGGACGAGAGATGCATTGCGCAAGAGAGCAAAGCAGCTCAATATCAGGATTGACAGTCTGGCTCATGGTAAAGGATCGGGTCTGATGCGTTTTGAAGACGATTTGCAGAACGAGGTCGATTTCGGCGCTCACGAGGAGAATGACGAGCTTTGAAGCCTATATACAAGACCAATTCTCATGCTTTTCTCTCCTGCCGGTCCAGCCGCGATTGCAGGAGCATGAGCTCCTGTTTTGATGGCGAACGGGATCCTTTCGCATTCCTTATCTTTCGTTTTGTTTGTCATATAGATTTTCGCGTCCCCACCTTTTTCTTTTTTTTTTTTTTTTTTTTCGCATCGCATTTCTTTTGTCGCCTATTATTCTCTGCTGCATCTTTTCGTTCAATACATACCCCTTTCTGTTGCTGCTCTTTGTCGAATGACTGCCCTGGCTGCTAAACACAAAGCGGTCTTATTCGAGCCTCAGCTCCTTTCTTAAGATTAGGAAGTATAAGGCAACGAAGCCCTTCAGGCTCGCTGAAGAGGTGCCGCAGCGCGATACCCAGTCGGAACGCGTTTGTGGTCTGATTTTTTGACAGGTGGCTTCGGAATTGACAAAAAATCGACCGATTTTCCGCTTGGAGAAGCTTTGTGTTGTTCCTAAATAAAAAATAAAAAAAATAAAATAAAAATAAAATAAAATAAAAAAAAAGGTCAGAAAGAAAAGTAACACTTTTGCTCGCTTTCTTTCTTCTCGTCAACCACCATTGATGCTCATCACTGTCCTTACGTCGTTGTCCTTTTCTTTCTATCTCTACTTTTTGCTCCGTCTCTCATCATGGCATCCCACCGACCTCGCAGCAACAAAGCGACCAGCGGTGCTCCTGCGGCACCCAAGCGCACCTGGGTCGTCCTCTCGGCACTCCTCGTCGGCTTCTGCGCCCTCATCGCCGCTCTCGATTCAATCCGATCCAACTTTTACATCTTCGACCACAAGCAGATCTACAAGGTCGCATCAACCGCTGTCGCCAAGCACCCCGGCAATGCTACCGCCATCTTTGATGATATCTTGGACAACCTTCGTGCCGATCCCAAGCTGGCACCTTATATCAACAAGAACCACTTTAGCGTCGAATCCGACTGGATGTTTAACAACGCCGGCGGTGCGATGGGCAGTATGTTTATCATTCATGCTTCGGTGACCGAGTATCTGATCTTCTTCGGTACGCCAGTGGGCACGGAGGGTCATACTGGTCGTCATACGGTGAGTTTCCACATACGACATTCACGGAGGTTCTATGAAGATACTGATACTCTTTTGGCGCTTTTTTGTGCGATGTAACAGGCCGATGACTACTTCAACATCTTGACTGGAAACCAGTACGCTTTCTCAGCTGGTGCGCTCAAAGCCGAACACTATCCTGCTGGTTCGGTGCACCACCTGCGTCGTGGAACGGTCAAGCAGTACATGATGCCCGAGGATGGTTGCTGGGCGTTGGAGCTGGCTCAGGGCTGGATTCCTCCCATGCTGCCCTTTGGACTGGCTGATGTGCTCAGTTCGACGCTTGATTTGCCTACTTTTGGTGTGACGGTGTGGATCACTGCTCGAGAGATGATTGGAAACTTGCTCCTCGGCAAGTTCTAAGCTTCTGGTTCAACAACGTAGATCATTCGACTGAAGGAGGAGTATGAAACAAAGAACAATTGCGCTGAGCGCACACCAACGCCCGGGGAAGTTGATTTCGTTAGAGAGGGATTGCAGACAGAGACTTGCCATCCCATGGCTGACCTCTGGTGTCGAGCGGTCGCTTTCCGTGCTTTCAGTCCAAGCGATGATCCCACCGATGAGAATGAGCACCTGCTGTGCAACACTCTGCTGCGCTTGTGAGTCTGAAGTATCGGATGCGGTGTGCATCTTGACGAGCGCGTCAGCTACCCATCTTCCGGCTCTTGTTCCTCTACCTTTGCTGGAGTTGCAGTGGAAGATCAGTTTCGGCACCGTCGAGAGCATCGGCAGTAGCGAAGGAAGCGTGGCTGGTAGGGTGTGTGCTGGCAGATTGATTGCTCCGGGTAGGATGTACTGTTGAACAAAGAAATGGTCAGCTTCTACAGATTCGTGGGAGATTGAGGATGAAATGTGACTCACATCGCAATCGGAGCGTCGCACATCAACAACGACAAAGTCCTTGCCGGGCGTCTTGTCGGTGTACCAAGCAGTGAGCTCGTCGACGCTGATGGATCCCGGCTTGGTTGTGGGTTCGCCGTAGACTTTCCACCAGTCGCTTTGATTGATTGGGTGGTCGTCTGCTGTCGACATTGTCTGTGTATGCTTTTGGTGATCTGGGATGGAAGTGCTTTGTGAAGAGCTCCAAGCACGAAGCAATGCTTGGAGAAGATCATGTTGGTCAAAGCTCGAAGGAGAGGAGGAATTTCAAATTCCCGATTTGAGCGTTGTGGGTAGACCCGATGCTGTTAGTGGATTTTCGGCTGTAGCGGTCTCCGTTTGACCGGTTCAGAACTCGGGCCAACGACGCGGTAAATGTTTGGAACCGGGTCGAGACCAAACACGTTCCTACCTTCATACCTCCAAGACTGCCTCATCGACGAGCAACACGCTCACTTCACAACAACATCAGCATGTTGGCTTTGCGACCGAGCTTGACCAGCACAGGCTTCATCGCCGCATCACTGCGTCATTCGACCAGCTGCTTTTCCAGCAATGCTCTCGCACTTACTCAACAGCCATCGACCCATCGCAGCTTGCAACACTCACAACTCTCTCTGACATTGCCAAATCCGAACTTGGCTCGACCTCACCCTACGATGAGCACATTTCCGTACTGACGCTCAACCGCGGCCCTGCCAAAAATGCGATCTCACGGGCGCTTCTTGCCGAAATGGATCAACACGTTGCTTCCTTGCTCACATCCTCCACCGTACGGACACTGTTGATACGCTCATCCATTCCTGGAACCTTTTGCGCAGGAGCAGATCTGAAAGAGCGCAAGGGGATGTCAAAATCGGAAGTGGACGCGTTTCTACTAGGCCTACGAAAAGTGTTCACCAACGTATCGCGATTACCCATGCCCACGATCGCCTGTTTGGACGGGCTAGCTATGGGTGGAGGACTGGAGTTGGCGCTCACGTGCGATTTGAGGATCGCAGGTCCTGCTGCGACAAAGCTAGGGTTGACCGAGACCAAGTTGGGAATCATCCCGGGTGCGGGTGGTACGAGTAGGATGACTAGACTTGTGGGGCCGGCTCGTGCAAAAGAGCTTATCTTTAGTGCGAAGCTGGTCGACGCTGTTGAAGCGAGTAGGATTGGGTTTGTTGATGTTGTTGCGCAGGAGGGAGATGGGATAGCTGCTTTCAGTAAGGGTGTGCAGCTTGCTAGGTCGTTTGCTAAGAATGGTAAGTTTTCTCGCCCGATCTTGCAACACACAGCTCTTTATTCGATGGTTGCTTTCGCTCTTACAAGTTGCAAGGATGGCAGCCTCGTGCGGAGGAGTGATGGCAACATCTCGGAGTCGACGGAAACTCGCTACGTTGAGGAGGGATCATGGTCGTACGAGCTTGCCTTATCCGCCCGCATGTGGAGGGTTCGGAACCTCAGACGAAAGTTTGGTCCAGCAAGGCCTAGCCCAGGGTCCACACTTTGCAGCCCAGCCTTGTTTGTTCACGCTTTCGACTGAGTCTATGACATGCGGCGAACAGCTGATAACAAGCTCTAACCAGTGGAGTGGAGCACAACGGAAGGATGCGGATGACGACAAAGACGACTAATCACAAACAATTCCGCCTAGAGTTGCTCTCCGGAAGCGGTGGAAGCTGTGAAAATGATTTAACATGGTTTTTTTTTTTTTTTTTTTTGCTCTGCAGGACCTCTGGCCATTCGAGCAGCCAAGCTGGCCATCGACAAGGGCGAACAGATGGACCCTGAAACTGCGCTCGACTTTGAACGACAGTGCTACGAGACGATCTTGGGCACCAAGGATCGCTTGGAAGGGCTCAAGGCGTTTGCTGAGAAGCGGGAGCCTGTGTATCGTGGCGAGTAGACCTGCCCACTTGAAACATGGCCAAGAGCGAACTCGGAAGACGGATGATGAGAGCTTTTCATGAAATCTTAGCATCTTTTGCTGCACTGTGTGAAGCTGTGCGAAGAAGAAGCGCTTCTTGATTGCCGCTTTCGGAAAAAATCCGCGCTGGAAACGTGGAAAATCAAGGATCAACGGGGCGCTTAAGCAGGTTCAGGAACTCAAAGTCGGAGTTGTAGAAGCAACAAAATGGAATCGCGCTTAGCTGCTGCTACTGCTGCTGCCCCCGCAGTTGCAAGAGAGTCGGCGATTCGATTCGCAGCGCAAAAAGAGGTGAAACCTGTTTCATATGTATTCTTTCGCCCCGCTCGTCGTTGCAGTAAAAGGTGCTCTGCTTGGACCTTGCTTGTGGGTCTCGCTTGGAGGAAAGCGTGGGAAGTCATTGTCTCTGACGAATGACAGGACCAACAGATTTTCCAGCGCTTGTGGTAGAGACACTTGGTTTTGCTCAGACGATCATTCGTTAGCTGTCAGTTCGCCTTACTGTACCTGAACGAGCTCGTGGCAGTAGACGACGACGACGACCCTGCCTTGCCCTGAAAAGTTTTCGATAGCCCCGCTCTGGCGCCCCACACCACCAACGTTTTACCCTGTCATTCAAGGCAAGTGTGGCTCAGACCATAAACAGTCCTGCGTCTCAGTGACTGCGCTTAGCGGAAACCCACATTCTTGGTTGCGATGCAGTGCCAGTCTCAGTCGCTCTAGGACAGACGATATCGACAACGAAAGCGCGATAGCTTCACGCCAAGCTTCGATCCAACTTTCGCAGGCCGAAAGCGGTCTACAGCCTGGTCGAATTTGGGCAATACGCACTTGACTTGTGGCTACTCGCTGACCATATGTTCGTCAAAGCTGACACTGTCAACACGATCAGGAAGTGCTCGATGCTCAAGCAGGCGCTAGTCGATTGTGACAGAAGAAGATCCAGAGAAGAGGAGGCCAGTGCACAACTGCACAGTGCAAGCCATGCTTCACATTCTTTGAGCGGAAAAGAAAAAAGAGGAGGTAACTGGGCAGTTCCGGATTTTTCCAAGCTGTGAAGACGCTTTCGGCTTTTCCGAGCCGTGACGGCACCGTCAAGAGGTGGATCAGCGGTTGACCCGATACTGCAGCTCTAAACGCAATCACACGCTTTAGTTTTTCCACAATATCACTCGGTGCAGATCATCGTACGGCTCACTTCCGATGGCAATGAAGCTCAGTCAAATGCAGTGATGCGATGGAGGAGTGCAGAATGTGAATCAAAAAGAAGGAAAGCGTGGGAGAATGATGCATTTTGAGATCCATGGAAGCGCCTCTTTCCAAGGCTGCTGAGTCGAAGTGAGAGTCAAAGCAGGGGAGATGCACATTCGCCTGCAGCCCAACTGTCTCGAACTTGGCCTCTCTCTGCCTCTCCTCTTTCCCCATCCGACCTTTTCTCGTTCTCCATCTGTCCATCTCACCGTCGACCTCCTTTCCACTCGTCCTCTCCCACCATCCTCGCCATCCTTGGTCCAGAACCTGTCTTGCCGATCTTTGTGGCTTGGAACAAAGACCTTCTTCTCTTCCGTGCCGTCTTCTGGCCGCCGTGCCTCGACCTCGACCCAACTGCACTTCACATCTACGTCCACCTCCTTAAACCTTCATCCTCGTCAGCGTTTCTCCTCGCCCACCGGGATCCCCAACAGCTGCGCCTAGCTATTGAACCTCCGCTGCCGCCGCGACTCGCCTACGACCTTCAAACATTGCGCCCATCGTCCTCTCCATGTGCTTTGGCTTGGCGCTTCACAATTTCTAAGCTTGACAGCCTCCCTTCCAGTCTCTGTGTCTGTCGTCGTCCAGCCACTCTCAACGACGTTCCTGGTTGCTTTTGTGCAGTGTCAAGTGCACTCTCGAACAGCCAAAAGGTTTACAGCCTTGTACCTGCTTTTGCTCACTGTGCTTGATCTAGCTCTGCCTAACTCTAACTTTGCCTGCCCAGTCAGCTAGGGCAGTCACACTCTCATCCACTCTGTGACCGCCTCAGCCCCATCCAACGGGCCGCTGATACATAAACAGCCATCCCCAACCCACGATGATCGACCAATTCCGCCACTCCCTTTACCGCCTCTCCGACTACCTTCACGGTTTCGTCCCCTCTACAGCCTCGACTCGATCAGGATCCAGTCCAGCTGCTGTCCCGCTACCTCCCTTTTGGCTCTACGTCGGAATCTTTGCTGCCTCCTACGCCACTCTCAAGGTTGTTCGTGGCGCCACGACCGATTACAAACGCAAATACTACATGGAGAAGGACACAATGATCATCAAATCGCCCCACTCTTTCACCGCCCCTACCAACTACACTCTCCCCGAGTTTCTCTTCAAGCCGATCGACATTCCAGCATGCAAGGAACGGGCCAATGCTCCTTTGCTCTTCCCTGCTGATCCCCAAGTCTCGGGTCGTCCTGATGCCAAGCCATTGTCGCTTGTCGAGGTGCGAGAGTACGCCACCAACCTCGCTTCGGCTTTGATTTCCGGTTCGACAGAATTCGGTCGCAAGTACGGTAAAGGCGATGTCGTCGCTATCAACGCCTCCAACCAGCATGATTATCTCGCGTGTGCTCTCGGTGTCATGATGACTGGTGCCAGTGTGGCGCTTTTCAATCCTGCTTACAAGCCGGTGGAGATCGCTCATCAGATTCGAATGGTCCAGGCGACCGCTATCATCACCACCGAATCGTTTTACAAATCCACCCAAGAAGCCGCTCAAGAGGCTGCAAAGAAGGGCGAAGATGGTCTCGAACATCTCTCTTCCGTTCCTGAAATCCTCGTCTTCGAAGAAAGCCACGCTTCGTCCATCACAAAGATCCTCAAGGTCGGCAAGGACGAATTGCCGGAAACCCGCACATTGCTGGACAATGTCAAGGTCGATCCCAAGACCACCACTGCTGTCTTTTGTTTCTCGTCTGGTACCACCGGCGGCCCCAAAGCCGTCATGCTCTCGCACTACGCTATGGTCGCCAACGTCATCCAGTCCTCATACGCCATGTTGGACCGAACCAACGATCCTCTGTTGGACGAAGACAACTGGTACCAACACGGTCGCGAGTACCTCAATGGCTACTTCACCACTCGCGTCGCCCAAACCTGGAACACCGCTGCTGACTCGATCAACGCCGTCACCGACAAGCTTGGTGGCTTGCACTTGGCCCCTCGTCTCAGCCGTGGCGAGTTCCACATGGGCCTGTTGCCTCTTTTCCATTGCTACGGCCTCCTGATGGGCTTTATGAGCCTGCACACGTGTACGCCTTGTATCGTCTTGCCGCGTTTCCAGCTGGACGTCTTCCTGTCAACCGTGCAGAACTACCGTGTTACCTTCTGCTTTGTTGTACCGCCCATCCTTCTTGCGCTTGCTAAACACCCAAGTGTGGACAACTACGACCTCAGCTCGCTCACCAAGGTCAGCTCCGGCGCCGCGTCTCTACCTCAGGAACTTCGTCTCGCTGTCAAGAAGCGTCTCGGCATCGAATCGACCGACGGCTACGGTATGTCGGAAATGTCTCCCCTCGTCTGCAGTCAGAACGCAAAGGACCTCGACCACTACCCCGGCACCGTCGGACAGCTTGTACCGGGAACCGAAGCCAAAGTGATCAACCTGGACGGCCAAGGAGTCGGATTTGACGAGGAAGGTGAACTCTGCCTGCGCGGTCCACAGATGATGCAGGGCTATCTCAACAACGATGAAGCCAACGCGAAAACGTTTATCCATTCCGTCGACTGTCCCGATCGCTTCCTGCGCACGGGCGATATTGTCAAAGTCAACAAGGAAGGCTACGTCACCATCACGGATCGCCTGAAGGACGTGATCAAGTACAACGGCTTCCAAGTGCCACCGTCGGAACTCGAAGCGCTCATGTTCAAAGAGGACCGGGTCAACGACTGCGCCGTGCTCGGCGTACCCGACAAGGAAGGCACCGAGTTGCCGTGGGCGTTTGTCGTGCTCAACCCCAAGATCAAAGAAGAGGTCGGGGAGGACGAGGAGAAGAAGAAGAAGCTCGAAAAGCAACTGCTGGAGTTTGTCAACACGCGCGTCAACGCCAATTGCAAAAGTTGCGCGGGTTGACGTGGCTCGATGCGCTGCCCAAGTCGGCGTCGGGCAAGATCCTCAAGAAGGACATTAGGGCGATGGTCGAGCAGGAGAAGCTTGTGGGTAGGAAGTGAGCGGGTTTGGTACCGGTGGAAAAATCTTATACATATATGTCGCTTTAGTTTCTCAACTGTTGTACTTTTAGTTTCTGTCGTCGTTGGGTTAATTGTTCTCTATTCCTGGAGAAAAAGTCTATGTGACAATCTTGGAGGTGAGTCGGATCTAAGACTGAACGCTTCCGTAGCCCTGTGGACACTGCTTGCCGAGGATCGCCGACCCGCTCTGCATGTAGCAGATCTTGGCGTTGACACAGTCGTCTGTCTCGCACTTTGGACTCTTGGGGCTGTTTCTGCCCTGGTAGACGGTAAACTGTTGGACGAGATCCTTTCTTACAGCCATTTCTTCGGTGAGTTTTGCCCAGAAAGTGGCGTTTAGGGGGGCGTCGGTTGGCCAGATGCCAGCAGGCACTGGATGGGTTGAGTTGGCGTTGGACGCTGTGAAATTGCCATAGGCGTTTCGGGCGGAGTAGAGGTACTCGTAGACCGGACCGTAGGAAGTTTGTGGTAGGGCTGGGAAAGTAGGTACGTTCGTATAGAACTGGTGGTAGTCCATCACTTCGTACGTCGTCGCGTTGACGTGCATGATCCTCAGTGCCGGATTGACGTTGTTACCGGGTGTGACCGAAGGAGCCATGAAAGAGACCGCTTTGGCCTGTGCCGCTGTCTTCACGGTACCGTTGTTGGCGTAAAAACGTTGAACTGATCTTCATGCGTATGGCCGAAGAAGATGTGCGCGATGACGTGGGGTGCAAAGCGATCGACAATCTGATAGAAGAGATTCGTCGGATTGTCCAAGGGATTACTTCCATCCCAACCTGTCAGCACATGGCCTACGATCCATACCCGTTCGCCTCTCTTCTCAGCGTGAAAGAGTTCATCGGTAAGGAATCGAAGACTTCCCGAATAATCCGGGTTCTGCGTATGGATCATGTTGAAGACGTTGTTCTTGTACCAGAAATCCGTATTGATAGCGATAATCCGCAGACCTTTTCGAGGCGTCACCGAATAACCAGCATAGTGCGATCGAACCTGTTCAGCTTGAGCGTGGTCGAACCAGCCTTCGGCCTCCCACAGCCGAGCCAGGTTATCCCAGTCCCACGAAAGTTGATCCGAACGTCCATCCGGTAGCGCTCCCTGTGAAGCAAAGTCGGACGGCGAAGAATCATGGTTGCCAATCGCATTGAACACGGGACCTTTACCC
The DNA here is from genome assembly GCA_014826065.1 of Anthracocystis panici-leucophaei. Taxonomy (NCBI): domain Eukaryota; kingdom Fungi; phylum Basidiomycota; class Ustilaginomycetes; order Ustilaginales; family Ustilaginaceae; genus Anthracocystis; species Anthracocystis panici-leucophaei. The sequence continues at coordinate 1,335,431 of CP060301.1, forward strand.
AGCATGGCTCGGATCGAATCGTACAGACTCTGATGGGTGTATCTGACCAAATCTTGCGAAATGTACTGCGCCAAATCATGCACCACCATGTCACCGGTGTGGATGGTCATATCTACCTCCTCACCGCCGTTCAACGGCGTCACCGCTTCGAGCGTCGACAGAGCCAGCGACCACGGAGCATCGCATTTAAAGTTGCCCCAATACGTCGCGCTCTCGGAAATGTTGGACTTGGGCAACATACCTTGCGTAAAGTTGCCACTGCTCAACGTAGAATTGTACGCATCGGCACGACAACACCGTCCATTAGTACATGCCGCTTCACCGCCGACAAAGAAGCGCGGGTCAACGTGGATATCCGACATATGCAGCACGCGAAGATCCTTACCGTTCTTCGTCAGCTCCCCCACGTTCCTGTTGTACGTCGAAGGAGGCGTACGCTTGCCGTGGAACCACTTGTCCAGATACTCCTCATCCAGATGTCGCGGCTTGGGAAGCGAACAGTTGCTAAACGAAGATCCGACCACAATGTTACAGATGTACTGCGCGTCGGTGCTGTCAGCCGATGTGAAATCCGCATAGCTCAGCACCTGAGCGTATACGGAACCGAGAACTTGGGGAGCGTAGGTCTTTGCGCAAGTGGAAGCGGATTTGTACTTGTGCTCTGTGCACATGTCGACCAGCATACCAGGTACGTCTTGAGGAGATTGACGTGCGAGCTTCTGTGCGGACTTGAGAGCCTCGGTGCACTTGGTACAGTTGGCGGCAGACGAAGCAAAGACGTCAGTGATCTCCTTTCGCACCTGCGCAGCGATATCCGGTGCAGCGGTGCCGGTGGCGAGTGGGTAGACGGCTTCGGTTGGTGATGGTCCGAGGGGCAAGATGGTGGGATTGGCGAGGATGTCTGGGAAGACAGAGTGTCGTTGAACGTCGGTCACAACGGGACGAGGTTCTGCTGTCATGGATGCGGGATCGTTGTAGTAGGATGCGAACAGGGAAGTTGGGAAGGCGCTGGCTGCGGTGTAGGCCGATGTTTGCTGGTCGAATCCGGCAGCTGTAGCAACTGGAGAGGACGACGCGGAGGAGACAGTGGCATTGTCACGAGCGACAAACCGAGCAGGTGATGAGGTAGCCCACTGGACCAGACCCAGCAAAACAGCGAGGGATGCGACCACCTTCATCCTGTACCAGAGCGATTGGGTCCACGACGGAGGAGAGGTGTTGGAGGACGTGTGGAGGGGTAAAGAAGAATTCTTGCCGTTGAGGAAAGGCTCCTTTTGTATGTCGTCCGACATCGAGGGGACCGACATTGTTCTAAGGGAAAAGGCTAGCGAGTCTTGTTCGACAAGCTGCCCTGAGAGCACGGCTCTCGAGTTCGAGGTGATGGTCGGCAAGAAGAGAGAAGCGAGAGACGTCGAGTTTCGCTCTTGGTGCTCTCGGACCACCTTGCTCAATCCATTCTTTGCAGTTCCGCCTTGTTCCCACATTCGATGCACATTCGATACGAACGTTCCTGTGAACACACATGGTTTCAGTCACAGAAGCGAGCTGCCGAACATGCAAACTCTGGGCCGGGCACGTTTTCAGGGTCCATGTCGGCCGTCGATACCGTTTGCATGCACGTTTTTACATTGGGAATTGCGGCGATCTGCACAAAAGGAGCGAGCGGCTCAGCAAACGTGCTTGCCTAGGACGTCAGATCGCAGTTGCATTACCTTCTTCTCTACTCCCAAGGTGGACCGACGGTGAAGCGTTGGTTCGCAGCATCTCCCAACCGACGGCAAATCGACTCTATTGCGAATCGGGTTCGCTTTCCTTTGCAGATCTGTGGCTTGAGATCGGCTAGAACAGACCATCAGCAACCGCGGTATTCAAACATCTTTGTAGAGGCGTCTTTCGCAAGCGATGTTCCAGCACAGACGTCTTCTGACATCGACTCTCTCCTCAAGCCTTTATGACCAACACCATCGCAACAGCTTTCCCGCAACATGTCGCAAGTAGGCCAACCCCGACCGATCCGCATCGACTTCCCCTCCGCAGACCTCGACCGTCTCCAGCGCAAGCTCGACGACATCCGGCTGCCCGACCTTGAGATCACTGGCGGCCTCCGACCGTGGGAGTACGGTACAGAGCTGAACAAACTTTGTCAAATCCTGAACGACTGGAAAAGCGGCAACCCGAAAGACAATCATCGTCAACCCGTTGGCGCTTCCGGTCAAGGTGTCAAAGCGTGGTGGAGAGCAGTCGAGTCGCAGCTCAATCGTTTCCCACATTATACGGTACAGATTGAAGGTGTCGAAGTGCATTATCAGCATTTCAAGTCTTCTGTGTCTGATGGTGAAGCGGGAATGCCAGCGATTCCTTTGATCTTCAGCCACGGTTGGCCGGGTTGCTTTACGGAAGGTTTCCACTTCGCTGCAAAGTTGGTCGAGTCGAGAGCGCCGCGTTTCGAGGTGATTGTTCCGAGCCTGCCTGGTTTCGGTCTTTCCCAAGCACCTCTGAAGAAAGGTTGGACGTTGAAAGATACAGCCAGGGTATTCGATACGCTTATGACGTCTGTGCTTGGCTTCAAGTCGTACATGGCCCAAGGTGGGGATTGGGGTTCGTTGGTTACTCGATTCTTGGCCAACAGTCCACACTGCAAGATTGCGCATATCAACTTTGCCCCGCCTCAACCTCCGGCGTGGAGCATTCCGGCCATGGCACTGGAGCAGATGGGTTACAAAGGAGCCGGCACCAAAGCTCTCCAATTGCTCGGCTATCATCCTCAAGAGATCCTCGGTATTCAACGCACGTTTGAATATCTCGATCAAGGCAGCGCCTATACGAAAATCCAAGGCACTCAACCATCTACACTGGGCTACGGGCTTTACGATAACCCGCTCGGAATCCTCTCGTGGATTCTCGAAAAGTATCATGCATGGTCCGACCCTCGTTGTCCCGCTTTCAACGATTCCGTGAAAGACGCCTCGCCACACTCACTCATCACCGATCAAGAGATCCTCACAACCGTCATGATCTACTACCTAACCCATTCGATCCACACCTCGTTCTTGCCGTATAAAGAATCGCACCACCTCTTTGCCAAGCCGGACTTCAACATGTGGCACGAGGCGAGGCATACGCCATTTGGGTTTTCAAATTTCCCTTACGAGATCGTGGCCGGTCCAAGAAGCTGGTTGTCAAAGTACCGTCTCAATTGGCAGTACTACAAGATGCACGAGTACGGCGGGCATTTTGCTGCCCTGTAAGTATCAATGTCAATGATACTGCTCAAGTGATCACGAGCTGACCATAACTTTCTTCTTTTTGCTGTTGTATCAATTGAACAGAGACAACCCGGATGCGTTGGTCCAAGATATGCAAGAGTTTGCGAATCAACACTGGCCTGGTTTCTAGCTATTGGAGACAATGTTGTACAGATTCGCTGAACACGTCGTGTAACATCGAGAAACGAGTACCATCCAGCCTACGAAGCACTAACAAAGTTACGAGCCTTGATAGCCTCCTTGTTCGCCTTCCTAAGTTCCTTCCTCTTGACTTTCTCCTCCTCTGCCGCTTTCGACATCATCCTTGCCCTCTTCTCTGCCGGACTCAGGTTCGCCTCCTCTTCCGCACTAGCATCCTTTGTCGCTTTACTGTTACCAGCCTTGGCAGCGCGCTCCGCAGCTTTAGCTTCCGCTTTCTCCTTTGCCAACTGCGCAGCACGCAGAATCTTGGATTGACGCTTCTGTGCAGCTCGTGCTTCACCTTTCGACATCCCTGCCATCTCGATGGAAGCAAGAGAAGAGGCAGAGGCGATGGAGGGGTCGTCGAGAAGCTTGAATAGCCATGAGGGGTATTCGTGGTCTTGAAGCGCAATGGGGTCGGGTTTGTCTTTGAAGATGGAGACGCCTTTGAGCACGGTGCCGGGAGGTGCTGCTGATGGGAGCGACGGTGTCTCGGTGGATGTGCTGGACGAAGACGATGATGATGCTGTGGCTGAAGCGGATGCGTATGTGCGCGAGACTGGTGCTTGTCGCAGCGAAGAGCACGAGGCTTGCGTTGAACGAGTCGCTGCTCTCAACATGGTTACAAGGAGTGTATCGTACAGGACTGAGCAGAGAGTTGCCTTTGTACCTTGCTCCAAGTCGAGACAGTGTCCGCAATGAAAGCAATGGAGAGGGAATCGGAAGAGCTAGATGAGCGAGATGAGTGATGGAGAGGACAGCAAGTGAGGGACGTTGAGAAGAAAGCAAAAAGAGTTGGTTTTCCTCTCACCAAAAAGTGTGCGGCACGTGATAAGGCCAAATTCCAATGGCTGTTAGAAACACTTCAGCTGACAAATTCCAATAATTCGGCCACAGCAACTCAAGGCTACATCATCTATCAGACCCGCTGCTTGAGACCGTAGGGTGCGCATTTTGTATTGCGAGCTTAGCGTCTACATCTGGTGTCCAGAGAGAAAGTGTAGAACAAGCAAGTTGGAAAAGAGGCTTTGTCCGCTCAAGTCGAAGCTGATGGTGTTGACGTGTCAGCTAGCTGTGCCCGCCGCAGCCTGCTCTCGATTCCTTTCGAGCATCTTCTTTCTCGCCTCGAGGATCATCTGCTCCTTTCGATCTTTCAACAACCTTGCCCGCTCTTCTGGAGTGGGAGCCCAGCTGCTTGGACTGCCTAGACTGCTGGTGCTGGTGTGCGAGTTGGGTGTCGACGGCAGATCATCTCCTTCCAAGCGAGACTGTAGACCGAAGCGAGAGATGAGATTGGGCGATTTGCTGGGAGTGCACATGCCTGCTGAGGAGCTCGAAGCGGCTCCGTTTGCAGGTGTACGATTGGCATTCTGCGCTCGAAGCGTTGCCGCATTAGATGGAGTGGAGGGTTCGGCGGTACCAAAGAAGCCTGCTGGTGGGGACGGCAGACCGCCTTCGTTCAAGATACGTTCGCAGGTGGCTTCCACGCTACCGGATCGTTGGAGGTCGTAGCGAATCGATGCATCTGGAATGTGGGGGAAAAGCGTCTTGACCGAGTCGACCATGTGTTGTGGCACCTGGCGGGAACGAGCCGCATTGAGTGCCGGTGCTTGGTGACCACCACTCGAGTTGTTGTTACCACCGCCGAATGCAAAGCGTAGAATGGACCAGAGGACGACGATCGCCAACAGCGCTCCGAGACTGTCGTTCATCGTGTGGATACCTTGATGATAGTGAGTTTGCAGATGTGAGGTGAAAGCCTGAGACTGAGCAAGGTCGCTTTCAACGACAGATGACCAGCGACAGGGCTGATTCGAGATGGAGCGACAGCAAGAATCGATGGCTAGTACCTTGCAATCGTAGTGTTCGGATCTTGATGCAATGATGGAAGCAACGATGACGATACGAAGATGAATGGGCTGAGAAGAAAGAAGCGAGTGAGCAGTTGCGTTTCCTGAACCGCACGCACCGCCCTCGTGAGAGACACCGTCGAATTCTAGGTCCGCGGCTCTGCTTTGCAAATCACCTTTTTCGACGGCAAAATGATGTCAGATTCTTGTAAGAGCCTCTTAATCTCAGCGCGAGCCGCCATCATATCAACAATTAGTCTAGTCCTCCAGGGTCGATCAAGAAACCGCATGACTACTGCTTCGGATCATATCATGCGCAATAGCGGTAGGCTTTCGGGCCTGCTGAGGTCCAATCAATAGAGCGACTGTCCGCACGCAAGATCCATGCTGTTAAGTGCTGCTTTCGCCCGAAAAAGCGCGTTTGAAATGTCAGCAAAGAGTTGAAATCCTAACAAACGCTCACAGCGCAGACCGGAAAAGCCGGCCAAGAGCATAACCGGCCAAAGCTCTCTTTCGCAGCTCAGTCTTCCCCAGGTTTTGAGCTCGTGTATCCACACACTCAGCTATCATCAGACCAGAACGCAACCATACAAAAGGCACTAAGAGCGCCCTTCCTCTTTCCTCTCATCATTCAAATCACCTCGAGAGAAAGGCGTTGACGACACCATGCCATCTGAAGACCTCCGACCGGCAGATCTGCTGCCCTCATTAGAACCTCCTGTGCCGCCTCAACGACCCGCCATCCCAACCCTCTCACCCCGTGTCATCTTCACGGCTCCATCACAAGACCCGTCTTCGCACAAGGCACAACAATGGATCTCGACAACACACGTATACCCTGCTGCATGGCCGCGCTCCCACGTCCGCTCGGCCAAATCGAACATCTATGATGCCAAGATCCCAAGCACGTACAGTCAAGGCCCACTCCCTTCTCATCCACAAGCTGCGAAAGCTGAACAGCGTCGGCGAAGGGAAGCTGACTTTGCTCACTGGTTACAAGTCTGCGGTGGAGAGGATCACGAGAATCAGCGCAAACTCATGCGCCAACTGCGCGACGGATGCTTGGAGTCGGGTCATGCTGCCAGGATCACTGAAGCCAGAACTGCCAACGAGGCGCAGCTTTGGATGACCGTCAATCGAGTCGTTCCTGCCAGCTTGGAACATGATGTCGAGACAGGTTCAGCCACCAAAGATACCCGACAAGGAATCACGCTCATCCTGGCCCATGCAAACGGTTTCCACAAAGAAATCTTTGAACCAGCGCTCGAAGCGTTCATCAACAAGCTGCAGACCAAAGAGTGCAGCGGCAAGCACAGGATCGACGAGATTTGGATCTTTGACTGCACTCATTCCGGTCAGGCTGGAAGCATCAACAGACATGTACTCGGCGACGTAATCAACTGGGCGGATCATCCGCGCGACATGCTCAAGTTTCTCCAACATTACCTTCCCGAAACACCTTCCCGTCCGTCCTCCCCTCCGACATGGCTTCCCACTTTCCTTCCTTCGCACAAAGCTTCAAGCCCAAACTCGAAACGCAGACTGGTTGGACTCGGTCACTCGTTTGGCGGTGCATCGCTCACTTTCCTCTTGTACGCCCGACCACGCATGTTGGAAGGCCTCATCGTTGTCGATCCTGCCATCATCCACTGCGACGACGACCATCAATATCAGATCAACAAATTCCCCAACAAAGTACTGGGTCCGCTGCATCAGGTCCCGCTCGCTCGTGGTGCCGTTGCACGCAAAGATACGTTCGACTCGTTCCCCGACGCTCAGGCATACTTTGAGACGAAATCCTTCTTCCAAGTATGGCACAAGAAAGTACTCGACCTGCATCTTCGATTCGGCCTTCGACCGTCGGCACTGCCCATATCGCGAGCTCTTGCGGCAGACGACCTGCACGAAAACGACCTTAAGCGCACACCCTTGGAGCTGAACAACACCAAATGGCACGAGGCCGCCGCCTTCTGCTCGACGTGGATGAGTTACATCGGACGAAAAGGGATGCTGACCACGAACCACGGTGCCTGGATCGGAATGGTCAATATGCAAGGAGGCTTCAACAATTTCCCGCTAGCCGCTGAGATTGACAATCTGGAACGTGGCATCAGCTTTACTATCGAAGGCAATCATCTGGTAGCGCAGGAGGAGCCCGAAAAGTTGGCCGAGGCTCTGGTCAGAGTGTTGGAGATGCAATCGGATCTGAACAAGTTGAAGCAGGAAAAGCTTCATAGACAGGTTGGCAAGACTAAGTTGTAATTGTAGAGTTGTAAAGGAAATCAGTGCGATCGTTCCAAGGATCCACCCTTCCTGCTTGCAAGAGCGGTTCAGAAAAGCTCAAAGCTGCCTGTGCCCTTCGTCACAATTCACTCTATCTCGGCCAAATGAAGTGTAGTGTGACTGTAGGAAGACAGAACAATTGCAACCTTCTGCAGTCCGCTCGTGGCGCACGACGTCCGTTGCTGCATGGTTGCATCGCTCGTCGAGTACTTTTTTCGGATGGAACAAACCTCGTTAAGCGTTTTCAGTCCTTCTATGATCGCCACCTTGCCCTATTAAAAAGGTTTACACAAAATTGATGCCTCGCTTTGGCTTGCGAAGCTTTAGCTTGAAGGCATGCGTGTCTCGATGATTCTTGCGGCTTGGGAGAAGTTTTATCACGGCGTGGACGACCTCGATCAGAGATCTGACACATTTGGAGACACCTTGATTGGACTTTTGACACATTTGAAAGTCGAAAGGCTCACCAAAAATCTCAAAAATGCATGTCATGAACTGCGGTAACGCATGCGCTGCGCAGAAGCCCTTCATTTTCATGCGTGACGACACCCACCTTGCTGCAGCCATCTTCTTTACTTCGGAGCCCTATTCGAGATCGACTTCTCTCCTCCTCCTCCTCCTCCTCTTCCTCCTTCCTCTTCTTGCTCTTGTAGCCGTCTTCACTGTCCCTCTTCCTCTGCAATGGTCATCCACCTCTTATCACCATCCGACGTAGTAGGCACTGCGTCCCTGAGCATCCCTGCGACACCATGTACCAATTCCACAGCAAGCGATTCGGTCTCGTCTCGATCAACAAAGACGACGTCTCCACCTTCAGCTTTGATGTCCTCCTAGACATGATAAAAGATCCAAACTTAAGCAACGACGCTCTCCACGAGATTGAAGCGCTCTCGTCGTTGTGCTTTTTCCGGTCAAACAAGTTTCTGAAGGAGGCGGCAGCGCAATATCAGCAAGATGTGTCTGCGAGGAGCAACGACGTCTTGCATTCGATCCGACACCATGTCATTCTGTACGTTGAATCCCACGCCATTCAGATTTGCCTGAACTTCTTGGAGGATTCTCGATCCCTTGGTCATCCGGTGACTTTATTTGACCTGTACGTCGAGCTTGCAAAGATGGAGCTCGAGTTTCAAGATACGCAAGCACCTAACAGTGCAGCAGATCGCAGTCATGAAGTGCTTGAAGACGGAGTCTTCCGCTTTGTACAGCACATTCGCCCTGTGGTGTTTCCTATTTGGGAATCAGACGTCGTTAGTGGTCACTTGGCCGGGATGACTTCTAGTCATGTGCGAGCTGCAGGATTGGAGGTCTCGACCAATGCCATGCGACTGAATAGCGCATCGAGCCGATTTGCCAACTCATCGGAAATAGCCGGGAGAATCCAGAATCGAGACTATGACGGTACTACGATGATGCCAAATCCATCATCGAGCCGCTCAGCCCCAGCAAACGCCGGCGCCATTTCAAGAATCGAAAAGGGCAAAAGCAGAGCAATTGATACCGCTGTAGGCCCCAAGGCAGGAACCAGTGTGCAGCAATTTAGAGCAACAGTGTCAAGTAAGGTACCAGCAACTACTGGTGTAGCAGCGAGATTCGTGAGCGAGACTCTGGCTAGGGCATCTCATCGTAACGAATGCTCAGATCTCTACACCATGCGGTTCATCACACGTAACTCAAGAGCCACTCGCGCTTCCCCTCTTCCGACCTCAGATCCGCGTCGCGTCGAATCAGCCCTTCCGAGCATGAAGAGAGTCGCTTATCGCATTTTAGAGTGGACGTCGGACGAACGGGCTCTTAACGATGGGCGGGAGTGGCGCCAAAGAAATGATGGCACTGCGAGACTCAGACGCGAGACTGACAGTGATGCGAGATCGTATAGCAGGTAAGACGGATACGCACCATCTGATGGATCAATATCACGCTATAGGCCTTCTGACGTCGGCCGAAGCCGCGAGCCCCAATACAGCGGACAATAAGCAGCTTACAGTCCAGCAGCAGTAACGCGGATAGTTCGAGACCTAGCTTTCGATCTTCACAGGTATCGATGGGAGATTTGGGATCGTCATCACGTGCCTTGCTCGCTCTGCAAGGCAGAGAGTGTCAAATGCTTACCCCAAAGCCTTAAAACTTGGAGAGGCAGGTGCCAGCGCTGTAAAAAAAACAAGCACGCCAGGATGTCACCAGATGTTCTGGCTGGCAAAGAAACGAGTTAGAAAGTGGACCGAAGCAGTCCGGTCAGGCAAGACAAGACTGGAGGCAGACTACATTGCGTACGGCGACGATCGGGAGAAGTTTGGATCTGTAGAAATCGACAAGATCACGGACTACTCGTCAGTGATGCCTAGCCCTCGTCATGCCTAGTTTACACCGCCAACAATGCAAGCGATCTCCCAGCTTTACGGTGCAATCACCAGGATTGATGTTGCATTTCCGACCTCACGTTCAATGCCGCATCTGAGCTAGCGTTTTAGCCCGAACTTACTCGAACGCAGAGAAGCACTCTCGAAGCATTCGAATGGAAGGTTACCATTGTACCGAATGGGCAAACCTGCTGTGAAGGGTCGCAACCGACGTCTCTATGCGACAGATGAATCTTGCACGAAATCACGTAATTCCACCTTGCAAATCGTCGCATAACCGAAAGCTCGAATCGCCGCACAGACACCTAAACGAAATTGGAACTGCATTCATCACAGACGAACTTGAGCGTACACCACTTCCGTCACCCATGTTCGCCATTCTAGAAGGAATCGCTCATCAGCATGCCTATCACGAGGCTGCACAACAAGGCGCAGGAAGGGTGGCTTCCAGTGTACGGCGAGAGAGCAGTTTCGGTCAAAGGGCCATCACCGCGAACTGTGCTTAGATGGGTGGTCGTCTTAGTAGTACTCTTTTGGACCTACTCGCCGTACCCAGCTTCGAGTCCATCACTGATGCTGTTTCGACACTATGGCAGCCGAGTATGGATGCTCGATGCGATGCGAGCTCTTTTTCGACTTGGCGCTGTCGCAATGCACGCAAGCATGCTGAAAGCCTTCTTTCCAAACATCCGCTCATAGACGGTCACGTAGACGTTCCCGTTCAAGCTCGATATCGCTATGGAAACAAGGTCGAAAGCATCCCTTTCGACCAGCCTGTCTTTGGCAACGGAAGCTTTCCGACTCTTGGCCATGTCGACATTCCTCGTCTGCGAGCGGGCAAGAGCGGAGGCTTCTTCTGGTCCGCCTACGTTGTCTGCCCTAACGAAACCACGGTGGGCAACGACTTTGAATACGCAGCCACCAACATTGCTGTGAGGATACTCTGGAGCAGCTCGACGTGATCAAGCAGATGACCGACAGGTTTCACCACGACTTTAGCCTGGTAGGAAGCGTCGAAGCAGCTAGGAAGGCCTTCAAGAGCGGTAAGATGATCAGCTTTATCGGTATTGAAGGCGCCCATTCGATCGGCAACTCGCTCTTTGCCCTGCGTGTCTACGCTTCGATGTTCACCAACTCGATCCCTGGACCAGTGCGATACCTCACATTGACGCATACATGCCACAACGCTTTCGCCGACAGCGCCGGGCAGCAGCCCCCACGATGGAACGGTCTAAGCAAGTTCGCCCCCGCCCTCATTTACGAGCTCAATCGCCTTGCAATTGTTCCAGATCTATCGCATGTCTCGGATGACACAGCTCTGCAAGCTATCGATGTCTCTAAAGGCCCCGTGATGCTTTCACATTCCGCAGCAAGAGCGTTCAAAGACCTAGCACGAAACGTACCCGACACGGTGCTCAACAAGCTCGCTTCTTCCAACAAGGACCACGTTGTCATGATCAACGCCTACCCTGGCTTCATTGGTGGCACTGAGGATCTTGAGCAGTATGTCAAGCATGTAGAGTACGTTAGTGGTATTGTAGGGAAGGAGCATGTGGGTGTAGGTACGGACTTTGATGGTATCATGTCTGTGCCGAAGGGGTTCGAAGATGTTAGACGATACCCTGACTTGGTGGCCAAGCTGGTAGAGCAAGGATGGTCAGATCGAGAGATTGTAGGCTTTGTCGGTGAGAATGTGCTTAGGGTGCTGGAAGATGCTGAAAGGGTGGCCAAGAAGATGCACAAGGAAAGCGCACAGCCAGACAATACAAGCTGGAAGGACATCTTCGGCTCGGAAACGCACCAAGAGCTGTGATAGATACTATCATCTCAATACTCAATACATTCAATTTCACATCTCAAAGTCTTCCGCCCGGCACACATTTGATCCGATCACGTTGAAACGAACTGCATTATTGAGACAGCTAAGAAGAAAAAGACACTCAAAGACCAGCGACAGTGATAGCGTACGCAGTCTGGCCCTTGTACAGCATGGTGTTGCTCGCGCCCTGCACCGATCGCGTGTCGGGTCGGGGAAGCACGACCCAAAGCGTGTTACCCCAAAGAGGCTTGAAGTCATTCTTGACGGCAGTAACCTTGACCGAAACCTGGTCCTTATTCGACGAAATCTCGACCTTGATCTCAGTAGTAACTGGTTTAACGGACACACCATCATCCTCAATCCAGGTGTACGTGTACTGAGCGGGGCTCGAAGCGTCAGCAGGCGAAGGGAAGATTTCGATACCTCTCCAGTCATCGAGCACACACTGACCGCCCTCTTGCTCGGTGAGGATCTTGGTTCCGCTGCAAGTGACGGTGGCGATGCCTTCCGACTGCGTAAGCGTGACTTTGGGCAGACCGACGGGGACGACAGTACCTTCACGAGCAAAGACGGCAAAGTGAGACAACGGCGTCGAGACATTTTCGACCCACTGGCCGGCTTTGTAGACGCCGAAGGGTGCGTGAGTGTCGTAGTACACCTTGGTGTCGTTCTTGCCAGCAGCGGGGAGGTAGACACGACGAGTCAGCTCGTTTTCGTGGTAAGAACCAGCAACGAGAAGCTGGCCGTGACCGATCCAGTAGTCGAAACCTTCGAGCACTTCCTTCTTGTATACTTCGGGATCGGCAGCAAACTCGTTGTATCCGAGCCAGGTGTTCATGGGCTCAGCAGCAAGATGCGAGCGCCAGTTGAGGTTGTTGATGTAGGGAAGCAGCTCGTATCGACGCTGAATGGTGGAACGAATGATATCGACCACTTCGGGGTACATCCAAGGAAGGTTGTTGAGCTTGACGCCTGCTGGGTCTTCTTTGCATGGCTTGAACGAGTGGATGCAGAAGCGGGGCTGTGTAATGCCCGACTGGATCCAACGGACGAACAATTCGGGGCTGGGAAGAGGACCGGCGAAGCCTCCGATGTCATTTCCATATGACTGCAATAAAGACATCTGCGCATTGAGGTTCATAGCAACAGAACCACGGAGATTGTGCCACGAAGTGCGGTTATCTCCGCTCCACGTGCTGGCCGCCCATTTCTGTGCTCCAACGTTTGCAGAACGGGTAAGAACGAAGGGTCGGCGATCAGGGTGATGCGTGGCCAGAGCATGATATGACTCTTGCGCCATCAACTCGGTATTTGTCATTCGACCCAGTGCTCCAATGGCAGTGGGCTTACCCGTACGATTACCATCGACCTTGGAATCACCCGTAAGCTCGTTCTTGCAGACGAACGCCGAGTCGAACAGCAGATACTCGTTGTTGTCGTTCCAAATCGAATCGACACCGAGCTCGCAAAGACTCGTGACGCCTTGGTTCCACCAATCACGACCAGCTTTGGACGTAAGATCGACCCAGGAGCCGAGAGCAGTGCATCCAATACCACTCGACCAGATACGTGTGACGACAGGCTTGTTGTCGTTCTCAGGATCCGTGAAGAGAGCACCGGCATCGTAGAGCTTCTGGTAGTGAGGATGCGACTGCATAACGTATGGCTTGATGTTGGGGGTGACACGAATACCAGCACGGTGGAAGGTCTTGACCAGCTCTCCAAAGTCTGGGTAGCGACGGGTGTTCATGGTGAACACGAGACGGTTGCCTTCGTTGTTGACGGTGTAGCCAGAAGACAAGTGAATGGCAGAGCAGGGAATGTCGTGCTTCTTGCAGGTAGCAGGGAAGCCGGAGAGCAGCTCCTGAGCGATAGGCTCGTCACTCTCACCAAGACCCATACCACTGGCGAGGTATCCCAACCAGTCTCGTGGAACAAGCAGGGACGACCAACGAGATCTGAGAACTGAGTCACGACTTGTTGGGTTTCTGGCCGATGATAACGTACTCTTCAAGACCACCAAAGTCCTGCGCGTATCGCTTAAAGATCCCCAGGGCTCGTCGATGAAGCGACCGACATCCCAAGTGCCGTCCGAATTGGAAGCCGAGTAGATACCAACGACGGAGCTGAGTGGTCGTGGGTTACCTTCAGCATCAAAGGGCTTGGGCAAAGACATGAGGAAAGGGGTGTGCTTATAGAGCGGATCCGTGAGGTATGCATCGTAACTAGCAGAGTCGCTACCAGTGATAGTAAAAGAGCGTGTAGTCAAATCGAGCGGCGCAGCTTTTCTCCAAGACCAACATGAAGGTTGTCCTCTGGAAGCGGGTGTAGCGGATGAAACCATCATCCGAGTAGCAATACGACTTGTGGGGCGAGTCGCCAAAGATGTGAACCTTTTCGTTGCTACCCTTGACAGTCTCGAACACATCGACGAGTGGAGTATCATCCCACTGAACGGTCACTTCGTGGGTCAGGCCCTCGACACTGAGCGTTGCCTTCTTGGCAGCACCGTCGATCTTGGACGAAAGAGCAAGCGGCTTTTTCGACCATTGAACGTTGCTCTGTTGAGGAAGCGGGTGTTTGGGACCGACGACGACAATCTTCAGGATGGTCGGTGTGAGGAAGCTCAACGACCATTCAAAGCCTTTTGCGTTGGTGAGCTTAAAAGCATCCGGAGGTTGCTGACCTGCGGGAGTGAGGTCGGTCAATGATCTCTCCACGAGCATGTTGATGATGTGATGTCTGTCTGGAAACGATCAGGGCAGAGAGAGAGGAGGAATGATGGACAGATGTGATGGTTCAAGACGAAAGAGCAAAGTGTAGCAAAGAAGTTTTATGGAGTGTAATCATGCGATTGCGAACTCAGATGAAGCCCGGAGTGTGAGCTGAGAGCGAGCAAAGTCGACACCGAACAAAAGACCGACCATTCAACCCCTGTGTCCTCGGAAGGTCTTCCCCGCATCCTGTGTTGCACAATGGCCGTCAGGCAAAAGTTGCACGCATCTGTGGATCGACACTACCGCGCTAAACGTGGGCGGGTCATCACAGTCGCGGCTTATGCGAGGAGCGAGAAGACTTCAACGTGCTCAACAAGTTTACATTCAGGGTCCATTATTCCGCGAGATCTCACACAAGAATGTTGAGACGGCCAAACTGCAGGAAGGTACGGAAGAAACGGACCGTCCCACACCCCAATCGGACAAGAGCCGGCCAACCAAGCGCGGCTGACCGGTCCGGATGTCCTGGATTGCATCACACACGCAACAGGGAACGGAAAGGAGGGGATGTAGGACAAAAGTTGGAGTGGGGGAAAGGGTTACGTTCGGGAAAAGCACCATCGGTTGTGCCTGAACGACGTTCGGTCAAGTCGCTCGCTCTCAGCGGCAAATTAGTTCGCCGGTCAACTTGGAATTGCCGTTGGGGACAAATGGCCGTTCTGCTACCGAAACTCGGAGCTCCGCATCAAAATCGGAATAAGGTCACTCGCTCGAATTCGTATCCGTGTGTTCCCGGAGAAACGAATAGCCGCCCTCTCACAACTTGAGCGTCTCACGGTCTCCATGTCGCTCCCTTCCAGATCGACCTTTCGCTCGAAGCTCGTTTCCCTCCGCAGTCAAAATGCACCTGTCTTCCGCACTCGAGACTGAGCTCGGTTCCGCCTTTGAGAATGATCCTCAAGATTGTTTCCGCATCACTACCTTTGGCAATTGAAGGAGGTACAAGCTCAGAATCGCACAGCACATATCGTAATGATGGCGACGTCACCCTGTTGCTTCACGTCGTTATTGACCATCTTTCTCGCCTTGCACGTTTACTGATTGTTGAAGAGCTTCGCGTCGATCCTCCTCCGTTCGGCGGTGGGAAGCTTCTCAATAACATTACAACGTGTGCGTAGAGGCTCCAGCTGATCCAAGTGATCTCGCAGAAGCGATCCAGCGTTACAGAGAGGTCCTCGTCTAAGTCGCTTCTGGGTGCCTGTCAAGTGAGGCGACAGCTATGGTAGACTGGTTCGCGGCTCTTGAACCTTTTGCCATCGCTTCATGGAACAAGCATGAGAGCGCTCATTTTTTCCAGTGCATCTCGTTCATATCTCACACTGGCAACAAAAGTATACAAAGCAAGTCGTTACTGTCATCAAAAAAAAAGCGTAGCGTACATGAGGGAATCCCTAGAAACATTGTCCTACCAGCACGAACACAGCGTCTAGAGTACAATCCTTGCAGCACCGCCGACCATCGCAAACGCCGTCGCCGCCACCACTAGCATCGCAACCCTCCAGCCTCTCAGTGCCTCATCCACGGCCGACCTTCCACCAGAGCTCTGAAAAATCGCACCCGTACTCGAATCCTTATACCCGGCACCCGTCGTCGAGACATCCGTATACGTCCCCGGATTCTCCGGTACCACCGTCCCCACGTCACCATTGACCGAAGCTACACCACCCAGCAACGCCGATCCGAGACCGCAGATGCTTCTCAGGTTGGAAATGACTTTATTCGCACCCGTTCCTTGAGGATCCGTTCCGAGGTAATAGCACTGATCTGTACGCTGAAAACAATCCAAACACTGCGGGTAGACGGCTTGGAATGTATCGGTACAGGCACACTTGATGACGTTGATATAGCCAATGGGGTTGTTGAAGATGGACGAAGCGTTGGCAAAGACCGCTGAAGCACCCATGCAGGAGGAGAGTGAAGAATAGCGCTCTTGGCATTTCGGGCAGGAGGGGATGTCGGAGGGGAACGAAGGTGGGCCGAGCGAGGAGAGAGGTACCGAGGGTTGGTCTTGTCGCTTGATGGGAGTGGGTGAGTCGTCGAGGTGACGTGGTGAGTAGAATTCGTAGACTTCGTCTGGAGTGGAGCGTGAATTGAGTGTGGGTACTCGAGGAAGAGGTGTAGGCATGGGCGATCGTTTGTTGTAGAGCTGGGCTGCAGCTTGAGTCTCGATGACGGTCGTGCTTGGACAGTAAACAAGCAGGTACTGACAATGAGGAGACTTGTAAGGGTAAAGATGGCCGTCATGCTCGAGCTTGCTCGAAGCTTCATCGTGATTCCACTGAGGCTTTGACAGAGAGATCGTGAGATAGAGGGTCGTCAAGGCAGCGGTTTGCTGTGTAGGTGATCGTGAGGATCTCGATGGTCCTAGCCGGTGGAGATGGCGATCAAGATGATGGTAGTCCATACAATGGCAGCGAAAGCCCGTGATGCTACAAACAAGCTCTCTACGCGCAGGTACGGTCGACAAGCAGCACCCGCAGGGTGCAGTGGAGAGGCTCAAGGTCCTGCTTTTGTTCTTCAGGCAAGTGACTTGGGGTGAATCTTCCATGCGTAGCTGCAGTAAGCGACAAAGCCAAGCTCGATAGTCTGCATGATTAAACTTGAGCCCCTGTCGAGAAGCTTTGTTCCCCACACATGGCGGCGCAACGCTCGACGCCATCATCTTGAAGTTTCGATGACAGGGGTCACTTCTATTGCCGCACTTTGCTACTGCGCCTCGCGTTTTCGCACACTCGTCCCTTTCTCCTGTTCTAGCAGCCGTACGTACAGTTGTCATGTGACACTTCTAGTTCGATTCGGAGACAGTCGAAGCGAAAAGGCTGCGCACGCAAGTGCAGAAGGAGGAGGCCAAAGAAAATGCAACTGACCCCTGACCAGCTTCGTATGTGAGTGGCACCTGTCAAAGAGAAACACGTCCAAAATGGAAGGTCCGAAAGGGGCTTGTTGCATTGTTTTCAATATGATACGCGCTAACGAATCGGGAGATCGCAGCTCAAAATCTACAGATCGAAATTTCAGCTCCAGGGAAAAGTCGCAAAAGGGTCTTCCTTCTTCTCATCTCTGCCTCAAACACTTGGAGCTTTGACTATCTCCATCTCATCCAACCGCTCAGCGTCACCCAGGCCGCCTGTTTCAGCCCGGTGCTCGCTGCACATCGACCACTGCGATCGAATGTAGCTCGTTGCGATGGCAAACGGCTGTCCGAGCGATGGCCGGCATTCTTCACAACCATCATTTCCTCACGCAACTGCGTCCTTTACCAGCACGCTGAATCAGCTCCGCTCAACACTGTCTCGAACCTCACACGACGACACACTGCTGCGCGACGATGCATGGCCGAGCATCTTGAAACGCATCCACACCGTGCTGAACACGGGCAGACCTATCACGGGCGCAGGACCAAACCGAGGTCTACCGATGGACGTGGTGGTGCAAACGCTGAAAGCAAGCTGGCACGCGGATGGGACATGGCCGATCGGACCCAACGCCATGCAGCTGCTGGAAGAGCAGAGTAAAGAACGGGCGAAAGCGGATAAGGGGCCAGAGGCTAAGCAGGATCCGAGCCCGGAGCAGGCGGCTAGGGCGTACAGGCTGAGAGGCGTGCTCGTCGACGAGCCGGACAAGGTCCAAAACGATGATTGGTGACGCCTAGATGTCACGCCCGTATGGATGTTTGGAGACTCAAACTCAGAAATCGCGCCGGCATATGTGTGCTCATTCTCTCAGATACCACTCTGAACCACGACGATTCTTCAAGCCTCTTCATGTACAACACACACTCTTTCTGTACAATTCGACTATGTCTATTGATCAAAACTGCCAAAGATTACGACAAACATGAGAAAAGTTACACGAGAATATGCTGCGGAGGTAATGAAAAAGTGTGCTCTCAGAGCTTGGCTTGAGGCGGGTTGCTTTGAGCCAGCTCGTTCTGGCGTGCCAGTGGGTTCGCTTCGCCATCCTTGCCCGCACCTGGCGCGCCAGGTACCCGCGACTTTTGAGGAGCCGACTTGTATTCAGCCTTGTATGGCTTCATCTTATCCGCCCTGGCGATGCCCGTCTCGTCACGGTAGACGCCGAGCTCGATAAGCTTAGCGAACACCTTTGCGAAATCGCTGAAGAACGCGTCACGGTCCTCGGCGTACTTTTCGACCCAAGGACGCATCTTTTCGTCCTGGATCAATGCGTAGTCGGTGGGAAGCATCATGAGCAGTTCGTCGTCGTCGTCGGCACCGGGTGCTTTGGCGACGTACTGGAAGGGACCGTCCCACTTCTTCGGTTGCCACTTGAGCTTGAGTAGCAGCTTGTAGTATTGGTTCGAGAAGCGCGTTGGTGAATTAACCCAGGGACCTTCGAAGCCGGAACGGTCGGAGTGGCATCGGCCGAGGTTGTGTGCGCCAGAGAGTGCGACGATCTCCTGGTCGTTGAAACCCATACGGTAGAAGATGAAACGGAGGTGGTCAGCACCCTGTGCACCGTCGGGAAGACGACCTCGAGGTGGGAGGCGAGAGTCATCGGCAAAGTCGGTGCGACCCGGCTTCCACTGGATCTTAGGACCGCCCATAGCCTCGATGGCGGTCACACCGGCGAGCGTCCAGAGATCGGCATATGTGATCCAAGGGTGCTTCTCCTTGATAGGTTCGAGGAAGACACGAGCATGCTGCAGACCGGCGTTGGCAGGGTCTCCACCTTCGGCCTCGTATCGCATACCGGCACCGTTGGATCCACCCGTGTCGGTCTCGGCGCAGTAGGTGCCACTTGCGTGCCACGCAAGACGGACGAGAACGGGACCGGCGGAACCGTCATCGTACTCGGGCTGTTTGAGGACGGCGATGATGTCCTTCTTGACTGCGTCGTAGTCTCCTTGCTTCGACATGATGGCGGGCTATGTCTAGAAGCTATATGCGATGTAAATTGAGGTTGATTAGAAGAGCGAGTTGTGATGGAGAAGGCACGGTGATCAAGTGTCGATGATGGTGGAAGCGTGCAAAGAAGGAGAGTGGCTGCGTTTCCGAGGATGTGGGGAGAGCGACAAAAAGTAACAACCAATAGAGAAGAGTGGATTTGGTGGCTGGCTGCAGCTAAGGGTTTCGAGACTCAAAAAGGGTTTCAACTGGTTGTGAAAGCTGAGCTGGCTATGCAATCAGCTCGACCTATGCGGGGCTGGCAGAGACAAAGGAAACCGGAGGTGCAGCTTCGAGAGGGTTGTGGAACAGTGTTGCAGACCGACCCGACTCGATCCGGGCGTAACGGTAATCCACCACAGCTCAGAGCGGCTCGAGGCTTTGTGAACCACGTCTCAGCTTTGCGTGCTCCTTCAAGCGGCTTGAAACGGACACACAAACATCACAGCGGCTGACCACAGTTGACTGACGCCACCTCTTCCCGGTTGCTCGATGCTGAATGCGCCTCTTATCGCGCTCAGTCACCCTTCCTCAAGATTTCGACGCAACCTTTTTCTGTTTTCAACACCTGAAGCTCCTCCTGCACCTTGATTCGAGCTTGTTCATATCTGCACAGCATCGTCCGCACCCACACACGACTCCCTCAGAAAGATATAAATGCGCCGACGCAGAGTGGAATGTTGCTCTGCCTATCTCTCTATTCTCAAAAACCCTTACGCGATCGCATCGACCGGTGTCGATCCGCTTGCAGGAATTATTTACTCAGCTCGGCTGGTCCGGTTGCAGTCCCTCCAAGCGAAATTGAAGCTAAAAAAATTCTCCTTTTTCTCGTCATCGCGGTGGCTCTAGGGGGTATCAACAATTCCAGGATTTTGAAAACCCGGGATTTTTTTGGGCCAAGATTCCCAAAATCCCAAATTTTGCTTACATAAGCCCTGTCAAAACAGCAACTTCCCAGGATAAAGTGAAAACCTGCCTCTAGAGGCCAGATTTCACTTTATCCCAACTGCAGGATTCTCTTATTAGACATCTTAAATGTTAGACCTACACAAAAATCTTGTACTTGGCTGAAATTGCAGGTCTAGGTCCCTTTTTTGCACCCTTGAATTGTGCACAAACCTTTTTTTGCTCATCACACTTCACTGTCTCACCATCATCCTTCCTTCTGATCATGGGCAGAGCAGCTACACCCTCAACCTTGATATTGCAACTCTTGCAACTCTTGCAATGCTTGCAATGCTTGCAATGTTAGCATTTGCTTTCTGACACTCTTCTGCCCTCCAACACAGTTCCCCACCATCAAGAACCTTAGCCATGAGCTTAGTCAGAGATAAGCAATCCACCTCTGACTGGGAGCTTGACCCTTGCCTGCTTGACTCTTTGCCTGGGATTGATGAAGCAGCAAGTGCTCCAGCATCAGGCCCATCAACAAGGCAATTGATCCTCCTGCACTTGGAAACTGCACAGACCACTCCTGCAGCTGCAACTGCTGCTGAGCTGCAAGCTCCACAGACCCAATCTCAGTCTTTGCCTCTGCAGTCTCCCCAGGCCTTGCCTTCCCAGCAGCACTTGACTCAGCAGTGCTTGACTTGCCAATCCTCTCAGTCTCATCAACCAGTACCTTCTGCCACCACCCTGGATTCTTCAGCTAAGAAGAACTTTCAGTGGAGTGCTGAAGATATCAACCACCTAGTCTCAATTCTACATGGCAGCTTGTCATACCAGCTCTGCCTACTGCCAGCATGCAAGGACAACATTGACAAGGCTACAAAGAAGCTACACAAGACAGGTGTCTGTCAAGAGATCTTTGTCCAACTCTTTCCAGGAACCTTTCCTGTCAATCCTGAATGCATCAAAGAGAAAGTTTGCTGGCTCAAGATGACCTACTACAACATCAAGAAAAAGCTCTCACTCACTGGAGCTGGTTTTCTTGAAGGCATGGACTCTACAGATCTGGTAAGTATGAAGTAGATCAAAGTTTGATGTTGTCTATGTACTAACACTTTCATCATTGACTCTATGTACAGGCTTTTGAATCTCATTCTGCCAATGCTGCTAAGCATCTGTGGTTTGCTAAGATGCATGAGATGATGAACATCCATTCAGGAGCTGCCCCTTCAACCCTTCTCACTACACCCTCCATCAACAAAGACAGTGACATCAACATGGATCTTTGCAATGACAATGAGCTTAGTCATGCTTAGCATGGCCATGGCCTGCCCCCTCTTGACAATGTGATGAACAGGTCATCCACTACTGGCAGCAGCAATGCCACATTGCAGCTCATCACCAACAACTTGTCTATGGCTAGCATGGGGCATTTGGTCTCCAACTCTCCTACTCCCTCTTTGCACAGCACCCCTGCCACTCCCATGCCTTTGGGTTCTACTGGATTGATGCCAAGCACTCCAACTGCCACAGGCAAGTGCAAGCAGGTTGGGATTGATCAGAAACAGGATTCTCTTGCCAATGCTTACTATTGCTCACAGACCAAGAACATGCAGATGCAACTTGAAATGGAAAAGGAGAGGACAAAGCAAGAGACAATCAAGTACAGTAAGGAGCAACTCAGGGTGGAGAGTGAGAAGGAGAAACATGATGCAATCAAGGAGGGTAACAAAGCAATCAAGCAGCAGATCACTGCCTTCATCACCATGCACAGGGAATCTCAGCAATTATGATGGCCATCATCACTCTTCTTGCTAGCCACATGGTGCCTGACCCCAACATTGGTGCAAGCTGTAATGCTTAGGCATTTCACTCTGTCCATTCCAGTCTCTTTGCTCTTCTGCATTGTCACATACCCTCTCATACCCTGTACACTTGCCCACTCCTGTATATCTAACCCTACATGTAGCCTTAACTGTATCATCAATCCAGATTCCTTGTCAAAGTCTTGATTGTCTGACATGCTTGTGAACCAAGGATGTTTGTATGAGGACTTTTGTGCATTTGGACAAAGGGACCATAATGCCCACCTTTGTTCTTTTTCACTTCACACATCCACTCTCACTCAATGTTTCCACTCTCTCAGCCACATCCATCTCAACTGCCAATCAATTACATCCATCTCACTAGGATTGCATTTAACACCATTGTTTGGTACAGCAACAAGCAACTGCTGCTAATTGACATAAGCAACACATTGGAGTTAGCTTTGGCAGATCCAGCAAACCAGCCATCTGCCACCAATGACCAGGCTACTCAAAAAGCACCAGAAGATTATGCTGATGCCCAAGTAGATCTCAGCAACTCTAACAGCAACAGAGACAGAGATGATGAATCTGATGACACAGAATTCCTCTTGTCTACCAGCTTGCTGATGAAACTCTACATCAAGATCAGCAAGGAATGATATGTCATGGACAGACTCAGGAACTACACACAAGCCAAGAAGATGAACAACCTCCTTCACTACTTTGAAGCCACAGGCAACATGTGCTACTACCAAGGATTGGTACAGATGACACCTGATGTGTTCAACAACCTGACAATCAAGCTCCAGCAGACAGAAGCATTTGGGAGCAGTACCATGGACATCAACAGAGTTAGGAGATGGCAGTGGTAGCTTTCTATAGGTTGGCCACCATGGTAATGGAGCTGGCAAAGAGATGCCTCTCTACAGTGTGGCTACAGTGTTGGGAGTTTAATTAGTTGGACAGAATGCACTGTGGCAGGGCTGATGGAGCTGAACAAGGAAGTGATGGCATTTGCAAGTGAAGCAGAATGCCAGGGAGCAGCAGCATGGGTTAGGCAGAGGACTGGAGTAGCAGAGTGGGGTAGGGGATGGATGGTTGTCAATGGAACCCATGCAAGCTTGAATTCAGGCCAGCAATTGTAAGTGATGATCATCACAACTTCAAGAACTACTTCAGCATCAACATTGTGCTTGTCATTCTGCCACACTCACTTTGAATTGTGGAGTCTGTTCTTGGCCAGCCTGGAAGCATACAGGACTCAAAAGTCTGGGCTTTGGACAGCAATATTCTCAAGAAGCCCCACTTGTACCTTGACAAAGGAGAGTTCATCTGGGTTGATGGTGGATATGGTCACTCAAAGTTCACCATTGGGCCATTCTCTCACCTGTCAGCCAACAAGAGCAAGGACCTTTGATATTTTGATCTGAACCTCTCATGAGTACAGGTACAAGTTGAACACACCATTGCATACCTCAAGAATCAATTCATGTGCCTGAAAGGCTATTGTGGCAACATCTACTGAACCAAAGATTGAGACTTGGCAGAACATACAATCCAAGCATGTATCATTGCTCATACCTTTGCTAGCCAATACAATGGAGATGAAGAGCTTCAAGAGCTTCTGCATCCTTCTTTCTTGGAGGCTGAGGTTCACAAGATCCTTCAATTGCTGCAACCAAGCCTGCCAAGCTAACAGGAACTATGACAACTGCAATGAGCTGCCTAGCATCAACACAAGCAAGAGACTTCTCAAGCAACAGCAGGTCTTTGGAGCATACCATCTCTAGACTGTGGAGCTCTCAGGCACACAATCTTTGCAAAGAGATGTTCCAAGCACTCTTCAGGGCTACTGATAGAGAGGAGGAAGATACACATGCCCTATTAAGACATCATGAGAAGACTATAGCAGATTATGATGAGATGATGCACCAGGCTGCTGCTTGAAGAGTGCAGGTGTTGTCTGCTGCTAGAGGAACAAGAGGGTCCAGAGGATCAAGAGGATTGTTCAGGATTGGCCTCACAGCTGCAGTCATCAGAGTTGATGCCTTCTTCTTCCACACAGTTGCTGCCTTCTTCTTCTATGTCTCAGTAATCAATTCAACTACACAATACCAGACTGTAAGACACTTGAACATGCTTGTGTTGCATGATCAAGCTGAGATCAATATATATTTGCAGAACACACATGAAGATGTTTGGCAATGATGTAGAACAGTGCTGTTAAACTCTAGAAAGGGTGACATCATTTAATATGAAACCTATTTCTGATGCTGGGGGGTCAAGGTTAAACTGGGAATCCCAGCCCAAAAAAATCCCGGGATTTCAAAATCCTGGAATTGTTGGTACCCCCCCCCCTTCTGTGTCAGAAAAATTCATGTCGGAGAAAAAAAAATCTCGCGAGCAGGATTTTCGATTCCACGTTTTTGAATCTTTTCGAGACTGCAGGTCCTGAGGGAGAGAGAGCGCATGTGAATCGGCTTCTCTTCTTTACCGTTCATGCAGCTCGATATCGACGCCCGGCTCTCACATTCATTTGTTACCGGTCGTCAACTTTGCCCACCAGCCTCGAACCTCTGGTTGATATTGGACTTGTCAAAATTCCATCGGAGCCAGTCGCAAGTGACATAGGATCATCTCGCTTCGAAAGTCGAAACAATATGAGCAGACTGGATTCTCTTATGAGTGAGCATCGAGATGAGATGTCTGACAGCTGACAAAGAAGAAGCGAGGAGCGAGCAGAGAGGCAACGAGCTTCAGCTGGATTTGCCTCGGCTGTGGCTCGCGTGAAAACCGGCTTACAGAAGCAAGTCCGATTCCGCCCCTTCGAGACAGATATGATATCACTCGCCGGCGACCCTCGAACGCCAAAAATTTCGGAACGAAACTGTATGCTTTATCGGCCTAACAGTAATGCTATCGAAATGCGTTTGAACGGTGAAGAAAAGATACACAATCGGGGCCAGCAAAGTATCTAGATGTGGGTATCATTAGCGTATCGTCGAAACATCGTAAAATAACATCAGTGACGAATCCCTTTGAAGCGCTACTCGAGCGTCAGGTCGGGACAGATCGCTACGACCACTCGCTCGAAGAGCAAGATGGCCAATAATGTGTTCGGTCCTGCCGCTTGAGGAGAGCAAACCGGTTCAAGCCACGTCGTGAGTCGTTGCACCTGGATCTGGGTATCTTCTTTGTGCGTTCCTGCATCGCCTCGACGAAGTCCAGCATCCGCACTTCCCAGCAGCATCTTCTTGATAAGCCATGGAAGCAAGGCCTCTTCATTCGATGCAGAAACTAAGCGCATCCGCAGGCGGATCCATTCGGCTTCTTGCGTCTCCACATCGGGATCGGGAACCGACGGTGGCAGGTGTCCATCTGGCAGCAGGATCCTGCGAAGCTCGCGAATCGCTCTGGAGAGCTTCTGGGTATCTCTGAGCTCGGCATTGATCCTGCGCGCGGTCATGCGGTTGACCGATTCAGCCAGTCCAGTCGTCAGCAGCATCGTCCTCGCCAGACCAAGCAGTGCACGCAGAATTGCATGTGAGCCGCTGGATAACATCTCCTCAGCTGCATCGAGCCAGTTGCCAACATAGTCGGGTGGCAGATCTGACTCGTCAACTGGCTCCAAATCGAAGTTTTTGTTCTGGGCTCCGAGTGCATCGTCCATCAAGTCGGCATGCTGCATCTGTGCATAGTCGGTGTCAATGGCCGAGGAGCGACCTAGTGCCGTGATGGTATCTGCGTTGCTGAAATTGAACTTGCGCGAAGGATAGCGGCCGTGCATCTTGCGTTCGATCAAGCTGCCCGTAGATAGCGAAGATGGGAATGTGCCCTTGTTACTGGATGAGCGTTTGTGGCTCGACATGCCGTCTTGATTCATGGGAAGCGACTGTGTCTGTTGCATTCGCTTCTTACGAGCACGTTGTACGTTGAACAGATCGAGATAGGCGCGCATCAGAAAGGGTATCGCCGTGAGAGCAACAAAGGACCATAGCCGCAGAAGGACCGCTGGCAATCGAGTGAGCAAATCAACAACTGTCGTAAGAGCTCCTCCAACCGGCGAGCCATGATCGACCGAGACGACTGGCGGACGTCGTGTATCAGCGTCGAGGGATGGATCGCTCGCCCAACCGGCCGCGTCCAACACCTTGTGTATGCTCTGAACAAAGAACCATGGCCGGAAGGATCGAGCAAGTGCGCCTCTGAGGACTGTCACGAGCACATCGCGAACAATGAACTTTTCGGTATCCGGAGCAAACTCGTCGGCGGGCAACAACGAGAAGAGAAGATTGAGTACGGCAATGCGAAGGTAAGCAAGCTCGATTTTGCCGTCGAGTGAGCCTGTCGTTGCGTCTAGACCTGGATGCGAGCATGCAGCGTGAAATTGCTGAGCTACTTGCAGCGGCGTTACAGTTGAAGGAGCGCTCGACGACAGCGCTTCTCGATAGTGCTCAACGACTTGCTCGTGGACCTGTTGACGACGTCGCTCGTCTTGCTCGGACTGCGAGATGATTGCGGGCTCTATTGATGAGGTCGTTTGTGGACCCAAGGGAGCCCAGACACTCTCCACCTTGCTTTTTGCCTGTCTGAATTCCGAACAGTGTTGCTGCAGGATGAGCGGAATGTCGCGAGCGAGCACATGTTGAATTCTCGGCAAGTTGGTGTCGGCAGCCGATCTTGAAGCATGGATGTCGCTATCTGAGGCAGTCACGGAACTGGAGCCAGCGGTCTGACGCTCGACCCCTGTGTGAATGATCGAGGTAATGATCGAGGTGATTTGCGTCAAGAACTCGCGGTCTGGGGTCAATTTGCTGTACCATGGAAGAACAGTCTCGCGCAGCAGGTAGGCCAGAAGCAGGTAGATCTCGTGATCCAGATCAGCATCGTGGGTGATGGAAGGAGCCTGCGTCGATGGCGAAAGATTTTGAAAGAGGATGCGACGGTAGAAAGCCCGCTCTGCCGCCTTGTCCGTGCCAGATGATGTTGTTGAAGGCACTGCGGCTGGGCGTGTGTTGCTCCAAGTCGATGTCGATGTCTGTGTTCCTCGAGCGTTGTTACTCAACTGATGCGCTGTAGCTTTGGTAGAAGCGGGTTGCGGAGCAGCCGAGTCGATGCGATAAGCAGATGGAGACGTTGGGCGTGGTGAGAGTGTAGCAAGCACTGGATTTGTGCTGAGTGAGGCGTGTGAAGCGCTCATCGGAGACGCAACGTCTCGGAAGGGAGCCGACGGCATGAACGGAGACGAACTATCTTTTCGCACAGCAAACGCAGCAACGGTGGATGGCGTGGGAGAAGATAGCGGCGAAGGCGACGTCGCACCTCGTCGGAGCGCTTCCCGAGCCATGACGACGATCGCCAAAGCCGACGGACGGGTCTTGCCGCTCGTTCCGAAGGATAAGGCGATTGTTGCACTGCTGCTACGGAGCCAAGAGGTTCACCGTTGGCTGTTGTGTCGGTTGATGCGCATCACTGTAAACACAGAGCGAGTCTGGATTGTCATCGATATTGCGTCGTTGGTGATTGCGATGTTGCTACGGCGCGTCCCGAGACGCAAGTGTGTTGGTTGTTTCTCGCAAGGTCTCACACACACACACATGGCGAATCTCAACTTGGAAAGGGGTCCAATCTGCCCAAGCCCAAGCGCGTGCGTCTGTTGAATACATATTTTGTGAAAAGAGAAAAGAGCTTGAAAATTACACCTCGAAAATGTGGTCACAAAAAAAGAGACGAAAAACAGAAGGAACATGCTTTACTGCTTCAAGTATCCGGTGCTAGGTTGTCTTTGTTGATCGCAACCGCCCACTAGTTGAAATCAAATGAAGGTCGCCATCAATCAAAGTGCCAACGTAGGCACTAGAGGGCTGATGTTCTGAGCTCGCACGCCATCAGAGCCAAAACTTTACTTTTTTTTTTTTTTTTTTTTTTTTGACCCGCACGCCCTAGGGCTACAGTACTCAGGCCGCGTGCATTGCGCCTATCATTCTTTCACACCCACCTCGGTGGTCGATAATCCCGACTCATTGTGCCTAGTCAGAGAATGATGCTTCTGAGCTCCTGAATCGGCCTCAATCCATGGAACAGCTGCATTGATTGTCAACTTGCTGCTCAATTGCACGACTTGCTAACCTTGTCGTCACCGCTGCCATTTCTCGACGCTATCCTCATCGACAGGCACCCGATGTATGACCGAGAGCCTAATTCCCCTACGCTGTTGCACTGCATCGACCATACTGCAGGGTTACAGCATGCCATATCTGCGCAAACCTCGACGGCGTTCTTCCGCCGTTCTGTGGTCGCAGCGCAGCACCATGTCATTTGACCGCAGAACGTTTGATTGCTCCAAGCGAGCTGCAACCACGGAGCAATTTCGCTCCATGCATACTCTCGCTTAAGCTTTTCTCGGCGGCCGTCCATCATTGCCGTTGCTCGCCTCCACGCTCAACGGCTCCCATTATGGCCGCTTTTAAATACAGTAGCAGCCGTTTCGTTTTCATAGCTGGGCCAAAAAAAAAAAAAAAAAAGGGGAAAAAAAGTTGAGCGAAGCCGTGCCAAGCCCTATTTCGGCGCTTTTCTCATTCGAGCGAAAGCCTGTTTGCGTCAAGAAATCTTTTGCGCTATCGAAGAAACGTGTGTCGACCTGTCGAGGTATTTGCCGACTGTTCGACCAACTGAATGTCGGATGATCACACGCCAAGCTCAGCACAACGCTCCAAGTGAAGCCATAGTCCATCCAAATCTCTTCAACAGAGTGACAGACGGAAGTATTGCCGCTGTTTCGATTATTGCAGATTGTGAGCACAAAGCACGAAATGATTGCATGCGGCCCCACACACCAGTGTCTGCAGGAGATGGTGGGCGGTTGTCGAGTCTCATCAGTCAATCTTCATCTTTGACTCGGCAACTCGTTCTCCTCCTTGCTCCCCCCACCTTCGTTGCTCCGCTCCTGATCGCGCTCCAACGTCGCTTCGGGCGGCCCAGCATCGCAACCAGAACGTTGCCGCGCTGCCGTGCCGGCTTCTTCGAGTAACAACGGCGTGTACCGGCTAGTACGTTCGCAGTAACCCTGGTGGCCACCGTGCTTGCGTGGACTTCATCTCCGCAACGACGTTGTTGCCAATACACGAATGGACGTGCACAGAGGCTGTGTCAACGT
This sequence comes from Anthracocystis panici-leucophaei, assembly GCA_014826065.1. Taxonomy (NCBI): domain Eukaryota; kingdom Fungi; phylum Basidiomycota; class Ustilaginomycetes; order Ustilaginales; family Ustilaginaceae; genus Anthracocystis; species Anthracocystis panici-leucophaei. Next base: position 1,364,722 of record CP060301.1, read on the forward strand.
ACAACATGAGGCTCGCCGCGCTAGTCTCGCGACCTCGAACCCACGGTCCACAGGCACACACTGCTTCCTGTTGATCCTCCAAGGGACGGTGAACCCATTCATTTTGTGCCTCGCTTAACCCACGTTCGCGCACAATCGTCGTGGACGATCTCGCTTCTGCATCCTTGGTCGTTCCTCGGTCGATCATGGACACCGGGTTGGAACAACCCATGTCCTCCCCACACTTGCCTCCTCCAACAATGCCTATATATAACTCGCCACTCCTCCTCCTCCCATTCCTTTCGCCACCCCATCTCGCACTCCCTCCTCGACCTCTCTCCTCACAAGTTCGGGCACGATTTGACTTTGGCTCGAGAGTCTAGCATCTCGATCCATCTCTGACCTTGGATCTTGGCGTCGGATTACGTCTCACCGCAGTCCATTTCATACTCTGACAGATACATTGCCGATCCTTTGCAAGTCCGCCTTACACAGGGTCCATCTGCGTCGTTGATCCCTCTTCTGAAAAGCTTACGTCTCGTCGTCGCCTCTTCCATCAAGACCTTCATCATGAAGTCCAACTTCGTCAGTGCCGCGCTGGCCACACTCGCTGCTGCGTGTGCTCACGCCGCTCCCTCACCCTCGGGTCCTTTCGACTTTCGTCAGTCGGACCTCGTCTACCCCACGATGAACGATGCTGCCGATCATTTCGAAGCCAGCGCCAAGGGTCAGTGTCGCAACTCCAACGGTAGCTCGCTTGCTGGTTATCAGCCAGCTCTCTACATGGAGCCTGTTCGACCTCAGATCCACTTCTCCCCTACTGTCAACTTTATGAACGATCCGAATGGTCTCGTCTACAGCAATGGAATCTTCCATCTCTTCTACCAGTACAATCCTACTCAAAACGTCGCCGGTAACCAGCACTGGGGTCATGCCGTCTCCACCGACCTGTACCACTGGAAGAACTTGCCTATCGCCATCGCTCCTGACAACGAAGGTGAGGGCATCTTCAGCGGCAACGCAGTCATCGACTTTGAAAACACCACTGGCTTCTTCAACGAGTCGACGCCCAAGGATCAACGCATCGTCGCTATGTACACGCTCTACACGCCTACCTCGCAGACACAACACCTCGCCTACTCGTCGGATGGCATCCACTTCACCAAGTATCCTGAAGCAGTCATCGCGCGAAACCAGACTCAGTTCCGTGATCCCAAGGTGTTTTGGGACGAAAAGTCGTCACGCTGGATCGTCGCTTTGGCCCTCTCGCAGGAGTTTGGCATCGTGTTCTACGCATCGACCAACATGAAGGACTGGACCGAGGTGAGCCGCTTCCAGTCGTGGGGTATCCTCGGCTACCAGTACGAATGCCCCGATCTGTTCCAAGTTCCTGTCGAGGGCGGTCCCGAAGATGGCCAGATGAAGTACGTGTTGGCGATTTCGATCAACCCTGGTGCTCCCGTTGGTGGCTCGTTCGTGCAGTACTGGGTTGGTGACTGGGATGGCACCACCTTTACCCCTCGCGACAAGGCTACCAGGACCATGGACTTTAGCAAGGACTTTTACGCTTTCAGCAGCTGGAGCAACACCCCTGGCAAGAAGGCCTACGCCATCGCCTGGGCTAACAACTGGCAATACTCGCAGGTCGTGCCTACTGCGCCCTTCCGATCGATCCAGAGCCTTCCTCGTGAGCTTACGCTCAAGTACTATCGCACCACTCCTCAATTTGGCGACTTGATCCTCAACAACAAGCCCGCCAACCTGTCTGTCCTCGAGAGCAAGACTTTGTACAAGTCCGAAGATGGTCAGCACACCGGCAACAAGACAGTCAAGCTCAACGGAAAGGGCGCCTTCGACATCACCGCCACCTTCAAGCTGCCTGCCAACACCAACATCACTTACAACACCATCGGTTCGTTCGAGATCTTTGCTGGCGATGGCAAGCAGAGCGTCAAGACGGGTATCCAGATGGGCGAGCCCGCTTTTGTCTACATCGACCGACGGGGTGCCGGTCAGTCGTTCGCGGCTCACAACCCCTTCTTTACCGACAAGACTTCGGGCATCATCCGCTACGAGGCCAACTACACCACCGCATCGGATGGCAATGTCGACCAGTACATTCTTGGTCCTATCCCGCCCTCGGCTTACATTGACGCTACCGGCAAGGACCAGTACCTCAAGCTGCAGGCTGTCGTTGATAGATCGGTCATCGAGGTGTTTGTCAACGATGGTGAGCTCGCCGGCACTTCAGTGTTCTACTTTGACGATGACCAGATCCCTTCCAAGGTGACGGTATCGATTGGCGACAACAAACTCCAGCTTGTCGATCTCGAGGTCAAGGCGCTTACCTCGATCTGGTCCAAGTGCAAGAAGTGAACGAATGCTTTCGTTTCTCACCTTTGTTTCGCTCGCATCATCGCTGAGCTCGGCGCTGCTTCACTGTTCTCTCATTCGTCTTTCAAAAGTCTTCGTGTAGATCATTGGCTCATCTTCAATACATTCCATTTCTGCTTCACTTTGCGTCTGAACTGGTTGTCGTGTGTGCGTGCTGTCGTATTGTAAGAGCAGATTAAGGAACGACGGTCTTGAGGAAGTGTTTATCTGATATGCTGTGTGTGATATAGTCTGACGAGAAGTATGCCGATCTTTAGACCGATGCCAAGCTTTGTTACAAAGCTGTCATGACAAAGTCGCCATGTTCAACGGACCGTAAGAGTCGCATCGGTCCGTAACAGGATACTGATGTATGCCTTGTGGTCGCAGTATCGTGAACGCCATGAGCAGAGTCAGGACCGCAACGGGACCGCGCTGGGAACGGCACACGTGGATGATCGGCGTGGGGAGATGGTTTTGCTGGAAGCGAATGCAGTGGAACAACTCCGCGGCAGAAAACAGCATTGCTGGTCAGTCTGTCAGCCAACAAAAGCTCTGTAGAGTCTTGAACGGCCAACTCGGTCATCGAGTAGCAGGGAAAAGCGGCTTTAGGCCCTATGAATCGAACTCAGCCTTGCGCTTGGACAGGCAAAAGGGTCCAACGACCCTCAAGTTGAGTCTTGAGCGCAAGAGGAGTCGACATGGATAATGCATCCAACGGGCAAACTTTGAGATGGCCGAGCGGTGATATGTCGCACCGAGCACCCCGACCGGTCAATACACATTAGCTGCACCAACTCCGACAGGAGGTGTAGCATCAAAGCGTGAGGCCAGTGTAATGAACCCTTGGTACCATAAGCGCCGCGCCGCTTTTTCTAGCTCCCAGCTTGACCTCGCTATTGGCCGATGCCGTTGGCGCGGGGGCTCAATTCGCTCTCGACAGCCATTGTGCTCCAGTCCTGCTCACTGTTGAGTATTCCTGGCATAGGCGGCTCAAGTTCTGCCGCGTGTATCCGAGCTTTCTCCCCGTTTGCCCCTTCACTGCGTCTCTCCAATCAGATTCGTCTTGGGGTCCCGGGATTGTGTGTGTGACTCCCCCACATCTTTGTGCCTCTCCTTCCCGTTCACGACCTATTGCCGACATTTCCTTGCCCCTGGAAAGACCCGCTGCCACAACTTGACCCCCTTGCTTCTGTACCTTTGCCTCCGCATGCAAGACGCATGCACGTTCGTACCGATGTTCTGGGCATCCCCTCTCTTCCAGTGCCCTTTCCGTTTCCAGTACACCGATCAACATGGGCACAAAATGAGGTTCCAGACTCAGATTCCTCAAACCGGACCGTCTCTTGCCGTCACCTCTGCTGTGGTACGTGGACGCGCTCCGATGTAGCTCCAAGCGAGCCCCAACTTTCTCTCTCCGACCTCGAGGTCTTTCCCGAGTTTACTGTACAGTACATTGACAGTGAATCGGTCTCGGACACGTGTAAATGGGCCTTTCAACTGTAATGCTCGATTGTCGTCTTGACTGATTGTTCTCATGTGCTAAGCGTGCAAGACTGTGGGACTTTGGTTCCTGCGCTAGTCTCTCGAACATGCAGCGGTTGACCGGCGCCGGGGTAAGCTTTTTGGTTGTGCCAATTGGGAGAAATTTTCATTGCTCGGCAGCCATTCGCTACGCCCTCGCTCGAGGGTCACAGTGATTCTGCACGAACGCATGGTATGAAACTTTCTTCCTTGTCGCAGGTGCTTCTCCACGGGGACCCCATGCAGTGCCTATACTCTATCCTTATGCTCCGGCCTTCGCTATAGATTTTTCACTGTAACCTGTTCGAGCTCGCTCTGAATGTATATAGACCTCGTCTGATCTCGTCTACCCCACAGTCTCTCCCTCACCTCTCGACTTCATCCCCTCTTCCCCGCATCCGAGCCTCGGCTTCCACCGTGCTTCATTTCATCTTCCCTATACTGGCACGCGAAGGCTCTCGCACCCGGGCTCACGATCCCTCTTGAAATTGCACCACTGAACTTCAACCACCATGGCTGAAAAGACGCAAACACCCGATCTCGAGGGTGCTCACAAGCTCGGCATGGTCGAGTCGTTCACTACCGACGCCTCCATCCTTGACAAGGAGAGCGTTCTCAACGGCAAGCCGTCGAACGGTGTCGCCGTGCTTCCCGCAACCATCATCGAGGAGGCTGACGAGGAAGTGCTCAAGTACACCGACGCGTCCGTCACCATCACCCCCGAGGAGAACAAGCGTCTTCTTCGACTGATCGACAGGCGAGTCCTTACCATCATGCTTGGTACCTACTTCTGCCAGAGTCTTGACAAGCAGATCCTCTCGTTCGCCGCCATTATGGGTATTCGTACCGATCTCAACCTCAAGGGTCAGGAGTACAGCTGGCTCTTTACCTGTCTCTACCTCGCCATTCTCTGCACCGAGGGTGTCCAAAACTACTTGGTCCAGCGTCTTCCCATCAACCGATGGCTTGGCTTCTGCGTCTTTGCCTGGGGTCTATCGTGCTGCTTCGTCGCTCTCTGCCACAACTTCACCGGTATCCTCATCCTGCGAATCATGCTCGGCTGCTTCGAGTGCGTCTGTCAACCCGCTTTCGTCGCTCTTTCGGCCATCTGGTACAAGAAGGAAGAGCAGGCAAGGACAATCACACTTTGGTACTGCTGTAACGGTCTGCAGGCTATGTTCGGAGGCTTGCTCGGATTCGCCTTCTACCACATTCAACATGCTGCACTCGCTTCTTGGAGGATTATGTTCCTCGTCCTCGGCTTGCTCACCGTCATCTGGGGTTGCGCCATCGTTTACATTCTCCCCGCCTCGCCAATGACTGCTCGTGGCATCTCGGACGACGACCGCATCAAGATCGTCGAGCGAGTTCGAGAGAACCAGACCGGTGTCCAGAACCGAAAGTTCAAGATGGACCACGTTTGGGAGGCCCTCAAGGATCCTCAGGCTTGGGCTCTCTTGCTCATCAATTTGCTCAACACCATTCCCACTGGAGGCCTCGGATCGTACGGCAACATCATCATCAAGACTAACCTCGGCTTCTCGGTGCTCCAGACCAACTTGCTCGGTCTTGCTCAGGGCGGTTTCCAAATCACCGTGCTTTTGCTCGCTGCCTATATCGCCAAGAAGTGGAACCAGACCATCCTCACCGCTGTCATGTTCACTCTCCCCAACATCATCTCTGCTGTTCTCTTCCTTACGATCCCCAACACCAAGCAGCACGCTGGGGGTCTTCTCTTCGCTTTCTACATGACCATCTGCATCCAGGCTCAGGCTACCCTCTCCTTCTCACTTTTGAGCCGAAACGTCGGCGGTGCTACTAAGCGCGGCATTGTGACAGCATTCACGTTCATCGGTTGGGCTGCTGGAAACTCTGCCGGCCCGCAGCTGTTCCAGGCAAAGGATGCACCGATTTACCGAAAAGCCTTCTTTAGCCAACTAGCATGCTACGTAGCATCCATCATCGTCCTACTTCTTCTTCGCCTTCATTATCAATATCAAAATCGCCTAAAGCGCTCTGCAAGCAACGCCATCCACGGCCGACCGGAGAGCGCAGAAGACGTCGTTGATCTATCCAACGCCTTTCTAGACCTCACCGATCGACAGAATATCAACTTTCGCTATTCCTACTAGTCATCCACCGTCATCTCCACCTGTTGAAATACAATTGCTTTCCTAGGCATGATCTAAACTGCCTCTCCGACTAGACGCTGCGGCTGCGAAAGGAGTGTTTCAAGTGTCGTATAGACACACTACAGTCTCGACTTTCTCACGAAAACCCCCATTCTGCACGAACACAACTCAGACTACCCTGTTCGTGAAATTTTTTGTTCAACCCACCGTCTTATCACTCGACGTAACCCCTGAATATCGGCCTCCATGGCCTCTTTCCGGCGTTCTTCGGCATCTTACAACCACTTCATTACACCACATATCATTTACGCGAAGGAAGTTACGCGGCCGCGCCTATAAACACCAACTTCCATCATTCGAACATCACTATCCAATTCCAACTCATCACCCGAACACGCTCGGCTCCATCGCCACGCATCACCGATTCTACAGCAACCGACCTCCACCTGTCAACAAGATGTCCTCCGTTATCCAACCCAGCGAAAACCCCTCGGGTCCGGAACAAACTGAGGAAGGTCAACTGATCATACAGCTGACCCCCAGCACCCCAACCGAGCGGGGTATCTTTGTCCCTCGTTACGTCGCCCAGCCGTCCACTACATGGTCGGAGATCGCCAACGCCCTCGACACCCGAGGAGCTGTCATTGGTTCCAACTTCGTTCGCTTTGTCCTTCCCAAAATCACCACAAAGCAGAAACCACAGGTCAAGAACGACCTGATGATCGCATTCATCCGCTCATTCACAGGCAAACGACCGGCCACGGTTTGCCTCCCGGAGGGACGACCAGGCGACGGAAGATATGTAGATTTGGAAACGACCATTGATAACGTCAAGGCATCAGACATTGTCGATGCTGCCATTCGCGATCAGTGGAAAGTATGAAACAAACCACTCGGCCACGCCGCTTTTGTTGGACCCCAACTCCCCGCTCTCTGTATTCCAGTTCGTTTCTCGGGCATCCCGCTCCACCTCAAGGATCAGTTCATCACCAACATTCCTCGCCTGGTAGAGATGGTACTGGCCTCCCCTGACAAATTACTGCGATGCCACCCTTCCTATCTTGCCCGACGATCTCTTCACGGATACGGACACTGAAATGCACTGGACATTCAACAATGACATTGTCGTCTTGTTTGAATTAACCTTGGCCCGCTTGATTACTCCTCTCGACGCCACAAGCGAATGGCCCGGTTGGTACATGCTCAACAACACATTCCTTCTAACACTGAACTACCCTGGTCGCTTCAGCTTCTGCCCGCTATGCAGGCACAAATGTCAGGCCTTGATAGGCGACTTAAAAGTCAAGAGACATGTACTTATCGAGTGTCCCAAATACGCGTGCAACTATTGTGGAGAACACGGTCACTCCGAAGACAAATGCAAGAAGAAAGCCGCAGACGAAGCGAAAAGACGTGCCGAACAACGCGACGAAAGGGGCATTCGATCCGAAAACCACCCAGCCGATCACTTCGACGCAAATGATCCGAACATCCAACCATCGTCGAACTGGGGCCCTCTCGTACAACGACAGCGTGCCCTCAATACATCAGCATCATTCCACCCCCCTTCCACTTCCGCCAACGGGCAGGACGGCTCAGCTCCCTACCCAGTTGACGACACAAACGCGAACAGACAAGCGACCGCTCTTGCTAGCTCCTCAACTGATGATTCTGAACGCCAACCGCCTTCAGACGATGGCACAGTCATCGAGAGGGACGGAGGCTCCACTCCCAGAGTATCCAACGCCTCCCTACCTCAAACCGAGAAGGAAAATGACGCTATTATTCAATCCTCACCTTCTGAGACAGTCAAGAACGGATCTGGCCCTTTAGGTGTAACTCAAACCTCGCGTCTATCTTTGGGTCTGACGTCGACGCCAGTGGCGGCAGGCACTCGCAGCAGTCGCCAGGTTTCGGAACATCAGGTGCACAGGGTGGGATCGGATCGGCCAACGGCACAGGTAGACCCACCTCAATTAGGTCTTGGTTCTTTCGTGCGAAATGCAACGACGACGCAGAGGAAGAAGATTTCTATGTAACAAATGAAGTTGGCCCCCAGCGGCTCTGTACATTGGGGAACTGTATATATCGATCCTCTCCCCACCCTCGCCTCTTCACGTATCTTCTCTCCCTCTCTCCCTCTCTCCCTCTCTCACTCTCTCTCACACACACACACACACACACACACACACACAATCTCTCACTCTCGCTCTCCCTCGTCCTCTCTCTCGTCTCGTATTCTCTCTTGCTTGGCCGCTCACTCTCTCTCCCTCTCTCTCGCACTATGGCACGAGACTCACCTCAACCACCTCACCACTCTCCATCGCCACATCCTATCGTGCAGGAACCGACTCCTGCACCTCCGCCGTTGCTCAGTCGGACGCTTTCCAATGCATCCGCTACCGACCAATCTCAGGTAGACGGTCATGCTGCCACTCAACACCCACCTGCTGCGCCACTCCAACCAACTGGCGTTCAGAACGAACCGTTTCTTCCCAATATTGCATCCTGGAACGTACACAGCCTTGACGTTGCTACGGTATAACGTATGCATGAGCTCGAACTCCGTTTCGACATCAAGGTCTGGCTCCTCCAGGACTGGCAACCATCCTCCTCGTCCTCGAGGGACATCTCCGTCTTCTTGGCTGATGGTCAACGAGCCTTTTTAGGCAATCGCACCGCCATCATCTGCAACGTTCCCTCTTGGGCAATCGACAATGTAACCCACACGCAATTCACCACTTCCATCCGCCTGAAGTTTTCCGTGCTGCATGAGCCAATCACTCTGGTCAGTGTCTATCTTCCTGCGTCCCCGTCCGGCTGGGCGGAACTGGTTCCAAAACCGGACTTCCGTGAACACTTTTTCGCCAACGACGCCACGCCACAGATGGTACAACGTACTATCGTCATGGGGGACTTCAACGAACTTGAATCTCATGGTGACTCCATCACCTGCCTGTTTCGTGGCCGACGACAATCCGTCTGGGCGGATATCGAGCTGGCCCTCTCGCCCCTCGTCCCGATCTTCCGTCGCATCCACCCAACCAAGTCGGTCTTCTCTTACTTCCGACTTCTAGGCACCGCCAGTTTTACTTCTGCCGATGCCACAGAGATCGAGCTGGACACCAGGACGACGGCAGCAACTGGAATCGATCACTGCTTCACGTCAGAGTCATTACTCGGATTGGTACAGGATATGCAATATATACCTGAACCTGGTGCCTCCGATCACTGCGCCGTTATCCTCTCTGGCGCATTGGACGACATCGAACTGCCTCCTTCTTTTCGCCTCTTCAAAGTTCATCGAGCTGCCCTTCTCAACAACAACTTTCTCGACCGCATGGCCATCACACTCCAAGACACGCCTGACGACTGTTCCGTCACCGCGTTCCGTACCTTCATGCAAAACGTCAAGCTCTCTGCCTTTCGACACCTTCAAGACCTACAAATTCCGATTCGCTCGATCGATAAGGAACTGGAAGAGGTGAGGGTCGCACTCAGTGACTTCAACCTCTCCCTTTCCACAGCAGCCGAATTTACAGAGAAGGTTCTGCATTATGAACGGTTACGAACAACTGCGTTTCCGGAAGAACGAGCGGATTTCTTACGCCTACAGCCAGATATGCCCATTTGGAACAAGAAACGACACTTCCGCCACTCGACCCCACTAGATCCGGAATCGGTGTCTGCGTTCTTTCAAGAACTGTACCTCGCACCTGCCGAAACAGATGCATGTTGGGTGGGATCCGCTCGCCGCCTCTTGGATTCCTCACTGGTCAATTTTCCGGATCCGCTTACTTTAGCCCAAGCTTTTACCGGTGAGGAGATCCTCACGGCTCTTCGCAAGTTCAAGAAAGATGGTGCACCTGGCCTGAATGGCATCCCGGTCGATGCCCTCCTTCTGGGGAGCGGCCGCCTGGCCACGTTCCTGGCGAACGTCCTCAACAATATCATGGCCTCGGATGGCGGCGAAATCCAATACTTCAACTTCGCCATCAAAGGCTCGCTGCTCTTCAAGAATAAACCGGGCAACAAGCCAGACAACGTCTCACATTATCGGGCATTATCGGTACTGGATGTTGAGGCTAGACTCCTGCATGCAGTCGTAGGTAACCGCATTAAGACACAGCTCAAAGATTCGGTACCGTCCACTCAGCAGGGTTTTCTTCCTGGTCGGAACGGCGCCTCCAACGTCATTAAGCTGCTCGCTCTCGCTGAAAGCAATAAGCGCGGTATCCTTCGACGCCCTGGGATCGTCATCAGTCAAGATCAACACAAGGCTTACGACGTTCTATCCCGGGACTGGGTTCTTTGCGCCTTATCGGTGGCAGGTGACCCAGCGAACTTTGTCACTCTCGTCTCCTCATTATGGGGCGATTCCACCATCGTGTTTCACGTCGACGACGGCGAATGCCCACCCGTGCTGGTTGGTCGCGGCCTTCCGCAAGGCGCGGTCTCTTCGGTAATGCTCTACCTCCTGGCATATCAGCCGTTCATCGACGCGTGGGAAGCTTCTCGAGGCGGTCTTTCCATCCACTTCGGCGTGAACTCATATCGCCTCTCTAGCGTCAGTTATGCCGACAATAGCGACTTCATTGAAAGCGAACAAGATTTCCACAAGTTCAGGGAACTTCGTAAGCTCTTTGATCGGGTCAGTGGTTCCAGCATCAATCCTTCCGAATCCTTCGCCACCATTCTCTCCAACGGCGACTCCGACTCCACCTTTTCTTTATCGACGGACGTCTTTGACCTATACCCCGAGCGCAAAGAGGACATGGCGTTCAAATACCTTGGCCGAAACCTTCGCATGGATGGGGAGCTCTGCATCACGCTCACTGCGGCGGTGGGTAAGGTGCTACGATCGGCCGCCTTCCACATCCGCCGTCATTTCTCCCCCTTCTGCGCTGCCCGTGCCTTGCACACATTCGGTTTCTCGAAGATCGCCCTCATGCTGGACGGCCCCTACGATTTCGAACCAGTATTTAGGGTGATCAAGACAGAAGCTCGGAAACACTTTCACGACTGCAATGGTATCGCAATCCGATGGGATCTTTTAACCCTACCACGTCACTCGGTGGCATCGGCCTCATTGACCCGATCCTGGCTAACGAAGCATCCCTTGTTCGCCAGCTTTGTGCCATTCTGCTCGGTAACGATGACGCTCTACGTGGTATAGTCATATCACTAATGACTCTTACGTACTAGGACATCTGCGGTTGTTCTCTTACAGCGTTCATCACGAAACCAGCGGCGGCCGTCTCGAAAGTTATAGCTGGTCATGAATCATTCAGCCGCCGCTGCCTCTTCGCATTCTCTCTTTTCAGTCCCAGCATCTCACTGCCTACCAATTTAGCAATGGCCGATGCAGCGGAGATTGTCCTCCTTCCTTTCCACCACGCTTCGTACCCCTTCGTTCCTCTGGCCTCGTACGAGCAGCCGACTGGGAGAACTGCATCGACCGCCTTTGAGCCTTTGGCATCTGCTCCTTCCTCGACCTCTTATGACGAGACACGCCTATCAACGCCGGCGATGGTCCCTCTTCCTCCAAACTCCACCGCCTCCAGCGTCTGCAGCTCCGCCCGCCTCGTCTCGAAGAGGTACGCGCGCACCATCCAAGGGTTGAATTCTTCGACGCTCAGGCTCACCGTCGAGGGCTCCTATCCGCCACGGTGTTCACTCTGTTGCAACAAAACTGGCCAATGATGGTCGAAGCTTGGCCGGATGCGCTGGTGGACGCCCTCTGTCGTTTCGTTGAGGCCTATCCATCCTTCAAAGATACAGCACTCCGCGGCTCCTCGAAGGCTCAACCTCACATTCACCGCGACGTTCCAGCGTTACCGACCCATTTCCTAACGCTGGCTGGCGTCCCGCTTGCGGGTTTCACTACCAAAATCGGTCGCACATGGTACTATGGCTCAAATTGCGCAATGCCAGGTCATCCGGATAACAACTACCATGGATTGCGCCCCAGCCGGACTTTCCTCCGGCCAAGTGCTGGTTTCGCTCACGACACTGACGACGAAGACGAGGTCGAAATAGTCGACGAACCAGCACTGATTCCACTGATTCCACAGGAATCTGAATGGCGCCTCAACGTTCAATGGCGAATGGTTTGGCCTTTCTTACACGAACTACAGCTCCCTGGCATCGGCAGAGCCTCTTGGTGGCTTATTTTACACCAGCGTGCGACTATCGCTCGTTCGGTGACCCATAAGGTGGCTCGCTGCCCAGGCTGCTGCGAGGTCACCTCCACATCGGACCACATCTACCTTCAGTGTCCTCATTTCAGGATGGTTTGGCTCTCGCTGGCCGACGTCATTGCCTCAGTTGTGGGTAACGGTGACGCCATCGACCTGCGACAAATCGAATCGGCTCAACCAGGTGCCATCGCCCTAGGGTTTTCAGAGATCTATCAGTCGCTGTCGAAGGCAGGCCGCATTCGCTTCAAGGTCTGGGTCTCGTTGACCATGAGCGTCATGATGACCGCCGTGCAGCGGCTTCCAAAAGGCGATGCCCAATCAACGCCTCGCAGCCTCGATCCTGGCCGTCTCAAAGCCACCTGCGTCAAGGAGATGTTCCGCTTTACATGTCTTTTCCACGCCGGTCCCTCCCAGCTTCCACTGGCCAAGTTCGAGGAGTATTGGCTGAGTGGCAACCGACTGATATTCAGGCGTGGATTGCAGCTCCTTCTCCACGATCGCGGCCTTCTTCCTGTCACTGCACCTGCATCTCAACCCGCCGACCTCGATCAGTATGAAGGGCAGCCACAGTCCTCGCTCTCGACCGAGGCTGGCACTACGGCTTCACATGCGGGCGCTCCCCAAACGCAGAACTGGAGTAAGGACCGCAAGCAGATCCGCACCTGCAGGTGCTGCAACAAGCAAACGCCTGTATGGGAACGACACACTGTCTTTTGCGCTGGCTGCTTCGTCGGCCAATTCCCCGACACACCACTTGACGCGTCTGCACAACGCTCATACGCTACGATGAGAAGTAGTTGCAAGACGTGTGGTGGCGGCGAAAACAGCCGCAAAACAACCTGGACAACGTCAGTCTCCTTTGACTGCAAATGTTGCGGCAATCGCCGGCAGGCTATGGAAGTAAAGAGTCAGTTATGCATTGGCTGCTTTGAACGCAACACCGGTCTTCCACTTCCTCAGGCAAAACCGCAAGCAAGGGCAAGGTGGCTGGCCCGTGCTCCAACTGTCTCCCTGCGGCTAGCTCGAGTTCACAACATGCTTCTTCAGTGGCTGGTCCTTCGAAACGGCCTCGTGCCTCTCGTGATGTCGGCGCCGCGCTCTCGATGTCACAGTCCAGCATCTCCGACTTTTCCACCCCAGCTTCTACAGCGAACTCGGTCGCACAACATGCTTCTCCTGTGGCCGGACCCTCGAAGCGGCCTCGGGCCTCCCGTAATGTTGGCGCCGCCCTTTTGATGACACAATCAAGCATAGCTGATTTCATCTCGCACTCTTCCTCTCCATCGCCCATCGGCACATCGCAACCCCAATCGGTTGGCCGGTCACAAGCCACGGAGGTCGATGACTGTTCATTCTTGGGCAGTTCCAGCCCTTGAGTGACGGATTTACTGCTAGAGGGCGACTCTGTTCGCTCCTCGGCCATTCAGAGACTCAAGTCCATCTCCCCATACTTCGCGAACGGTAGCTCACCCTCCCGGACTGGTATGGGCACGATAGTCGGTAGGTCTCTGCGCTTCGTATCACAATGTACATAATTCTCACTGCTCCTCGAAATATTAAACATAAAACATAAAACATTTCGGAAAGCCTTCATTGGCCAACTTGGCTGCTATGTCGCCTCGATTCTGGTCCTGCTTGGACTCGATTCTACTACATGGACCAGAACCGAAGGAAGCGCCGCGCCAACAATGTCCTCAAGGGCCGCTCTGAAGATGCTGAGGACGAGATCGACCTGTCCCAGGCTTTTCTGGATCTCACTGACAAGCAGAACATCAACTTCCGTTGCAGCTACTAAGCACTTTTGTATAGACATACCAACGTCGCCGTGATAGCGGATTGCCAGAAAAAAAATAATGAAAGATCCCGCGGCAGCTGTCAGACTACGCAGCCTGTATTCTTCTCCGCTCAAACAAAGAAATCGGCCAAGTGCAAATATCGCGCCCACAGAGTTTGGTGGGTGGGAGCTTTATGCTCGAGCGCATACGCATGGCGTGGCGTGAGCAAGCCGAACGTGGGAGGATCGCTTGGACCGCGACCTGGCTCAGAAACCTGACGATTGAATTTGCTCTACATGGTTCTCAGGATACCAACGACGCTATACTCGAGGAAGTCGCCAAGCTGGTGGAGGGAGCTGACAAAACCACGACCGAGCCTGGCAGCTCACAGCTGGATCGAATGGACCTGGTGGCAAGGCTTCGTAGGTTTGTGGCTCAGCAGATGCCAGAAACGGTACAAAAGAGGATCGCCAAGAGCCAACCCGTAGATTCTGAGGGCAACATGGTAGTGCCAGAGCATCCTTTGGACTACTCCAACGTACCGGCGCTGGTGGAGCGACTGCGACTGTTTCTCGCATTCTCGGCCAGGTTCGTCAAGGGTCGATACTCTGACGATGGAAAGATCACGGTGAACACCCTCCATTACTGGCGTGATACCTTCTTCCATGCAGAGGTCCTCCATGCCATACAGCACGAGACGCTGAATACGGTAACCCGAGCGCTGGTGCGAGTGATGAAAGGCTCGGCCGACGGTAGGGAGGGTGTCTACTGGGACCTCAGCAATCTTTCCCATCACCTGGTGGACCAGCTCAAGCTCCCCGCCAAGGTACAGAGCACGACAAAGTATGGCGCCCCGGCAGTCACTCCTGCACGACGATATGATGGACTCACTCATTCTCGGCGACGAGGTGGAGCCGATGCTGCAGCGAATCGCTCTCGTCTTGCTGTGCTTTGTGACGGGACTACGGACCAGCTCCCTGGTGGCGCGTCATACGAAGTGGGTCGAGAGGCTCGGCTCAAAAAGTTCATGATGCTGTCTGAATTTTGCGCTCTCTGACCTCTCACGATGCGAAGGTCTCTTTACGATACTGGAAGCCGTGCGAAGGGGGTTTCAGACACTGTTTCCAAGATCTACTGGACCGAGCATCTTGCTAGAAGGCATCCGACGGTGCTGACTGCTCTCCGAATGGGTTACCGTCTTGATCGCAGCGCTTTCCTAAGTCCACTGGTACCTCATCGTGTAGGTGCTCCGTGGATGCGCTTGCTGGGAGGAAGAGAGCTCAAGAAGCAGTACGCGAGACCGATGAACTTGGCTCGCTATCAGACTGCTCCAAAGGCTCAGAAGATACTGATCAAGAAGTATCTGAAGCCCAGCCTTTACGTCAAGTCATCTCACGAAGGGCTGCGCAAGTACGCTCGTAGGGTCTCTGCGAGGCTGCTTACTTCCCAGCATCTCACCTATTCTGGGAGTCAAAAGAGTAGTGCCGAAGCGACCCAGGGCCGTACTGATGGAATCTGCGCTGCTACTGATCAGCCAGCGAAGGAGAAGCTATTTTCCACCAGACCCATCACAACTAGTGGCGGGGATATGGAGAGTGAGAGCTGTGCTGGCATGATGCCTATGCATGAAGGAGGCATCCTCCCGCAAGGTCGATTGATCAACTACCGCAAGAAGGAGTGGGTTGAGCAACCACTCGCCCTTGATCTCATTGCTCGCAAGTGATGCTCGCAAGTGGTCTGTCGCTTCTGCACTCTCAATGGCTCGGCTTGCCTGTGAATAGTCTTCGTTTCCTTTCCCTTCCACTTCTTCTTTCCCCTTGCGTTTTTTACCTAGTCGGATGATGCACGGTATGCTGGTGACGGGGTTTTCACCTTAAGTTCTGTCCGCAAATGTGAAGCTTTTTTGTTGCAAATATCTCTGTCTTGCACGTCGAGTGGGCTACACCTGGAATGACGTGGTCGAGATGAGTCTACGGCTGTGATGGCTCTACAGCACATACTGCAACACAGTGCGGTAGAGAAGCTCATGCACTTGCAGCATGTGTCATCCATACCAGCGATTCTCGTCAGTGCTTCTGTGGATATCCGCATTCTTGTTCTTGCTCTGAAGTCGTCGGTCGTTCCTTCCGCCAACTCAGATCGTGATGCTTCCAAAACAATGAAGCGCAGCAGTCACAAAGACATGGCATTATAGGTCACAAAGAGTTTTGGCAGCATCACGATCTGAGTTGGCGGAAGAAATGTTGCAGGCAAAATAATCGGAGTGGGGCAGAAAAGAACAACGCGGGGAAGGAGCGTGAACCTGGTTACGAAGTCGGCAATTTCATGGTGCCCCACCATGAAGCGTGAGATTGAGCATGTGTTCATTCATCTCTCGGTGGTGCATTGCCGAGCAACGTAAGTACAGGAGGTATATCTTGACCACGAGCTTTCCAGGTGCTGTCGCCGTCAATCCTTTCACTCTTGACCAACATCAGCCATCATTTCCAACACTCTCAGCCCTCGCTCGACATGACGTCCGGCTCACCAGCGCTCGACCTTTCAGCCGCGTCCGCCTCCCAGCTGGTCGCAAAGCTCATCCACAAGCTTCTGCACAACGAAGACTCAGACGGCAAGTTCCTCCTCCCACTCGACGATGGGCGTGTCATCGACACCAAAGGCTGGAACGGCTGGGAGTGGACGCACGGCGTAGCACTTTACGCACTCTTCGAACACTTTCAACTCACATCATCGACCGAATCCCTCTCAATCATTCACTCATGGATTGACGATCGACGTGCGGAAGGCGGTACGACGAAAAACATCAACACCATGGCTGCGCTTCTCTCCGTCGCTTGTGTTTACGAGCTTGATCCATCTTCACATCCCGAGTACAAGCAGGATATGGTCGAGTGGGCTGAATGGGTCATGAACGATCTACCCAAGACCGAGGAGGGAGGGTTCCAGCACATCACGTACGAGCTCGAGAACAAGGGTCAGCTGTGGGACGATACGCTCATGATGACTGTTTTGCCGTTGGCCAAGATCGGGAAAGTTCTTGGTGTGGAGAGGTACGTACAAGAGGCAAAGTATCAATTCTTGCTGCATATCAAGTATCTCTACGATGCAAAGACTGGACTGTGGTTTCACGGCTGGACATTCGAAGGTCATCATCACTTTGCCGGTGCTCATTGGGCCAGAGGCAACTGTTGGATCACCCTTGCGATTCCGCTACTCTTCTACACTCTTGGACCGGCAGATGCAGATCTGACAAACCACGATTCGTTCTTCGCTCGACATCTGATCGGCACACTGGAAGCTCAGCTGGACGCTCTTTTGCCGCTGCAAGATACAAAGACAGGTTTATGGCATACACTGTTGAAGTACGATGATTCGTACGTCGAGTCGTCGGCTACTGCTGGATTTGCTGCGGGTGCGTACCTCGCGTTGAGGTTCGGGCTGATCAAAGATGCGCAAAAGCGCAAAGCGTATAGGGATTTGGCGAATAAAGCGCTCAAAGGGGTGATAGACATGATTGCAGAGGATGGAGAGTTGCAGCAAACGTCATTTGGGACTGCTATGGGACGCGATCTTGACTTCTACCGAAACATTCCCATCACACCCATGCCTTACGGACAGGCGTTGGCGCTTCTTGCTATCGTCGAAAAGATGGCGCTTGATGGCCAAGATGCAACCAAGGCTTGATCTACACACTACACAGTCGGAACGACGAAACAGCATTTGCAATTCAATCCAATTCCAGCAAAGTTTACAAAGGCACAGCAGGTATTACCAACGATTCCGGCACCGTATGGCCAAACTTCAAATGAGCTTCTTTGAGCGTCAAAATCTGAGCACCCTGCTTGTCAAAGTTGTCCTCGCTCAACCAAGTCTGCAATGCACCTTTTCTCGCTGGCCAGTTATCATCGACAATTGCAAACCAAGCTGTATCCCTGTTTCTCCCTTCAAAACAAACATCTTCCGGAACAGCCCTTCGTAAGTGAACCCATACCGAACAGCAGCACGTTTGGAAGGCACATTGAGGTTGTTACACTTCCACTCTACTCTTCTATAACCTAGATCGTCGAATGCATGTTTGAGCATAAGGTAAACGGCTTCGCTGGATTTACGCGATCTTTGCAGGAGTGATGAGAAGAGTACGTTGCCGATCTCGATCGTTCGGTGGGTGGGGTTGATGTTGAGATACGAAATCATACCGAGGACTTTGGGCGATTCCGGGGTAGGCGGTGATTTGTCGACGATCGACCAAAAGACCATGTTGTTGGCGGTGCCTGTACGAGATGAGATGTACTGAGCGAAACGTTCGCGATCGCCGTGGAACGGCGGTTCCAACATGTAGTCCCATAGCCGCTCGTGTTCGGGTAGCGCAACGAGGGGTAGAGTGTGTCTCTATGTTCCGAGGTGAGCGGTACGAGGTCGATGTATTGCCCAGTGATGGTGACACGGGCTGGGAACGGTGCAGGCTCGGTGGGCACTAGCGGTCCCAATCGTTGGAGCGCTTCCTCTTCGCTGAGTGAAAGCATGGTCGATGTCGGATGGTGATGGTTAGGTAAGGTAAAAATGAAAGTTTGATGGCGAGCTCGAGAAATCTAATGAGGTGGTGTTGAGATGGTGAGCGAGTCGGTCTCGAGTCATTCCAGGAACGAGATACGAAGCTCGAGCAGAAAAATGAGCCGGTCAATTATCCGAACGGTAAATTCTGAGTCACTGACCGACAGAACGTGGTTAGACGGACAATTTCAGCAGGAACTCAGCTTGTATCGCGGCATTTGTATCTTGCCGCCGGACTTCAGCTGCCCTACCATCATCGCGGCACAGACGCACAACGTAGCGTGGGACAAGATGGCCTGATCCAAACGAAGGATCATTTGCATTGTGATTTCGTCTAAGCTAATACAAATTTAAACCTTCTTCTTGCGCTTCTTCGCGCCAGATGCCGTATCAACAGGAATCGTTTCGTGGTCGGCAATCAGCTCTTGCGGCGGCGCACCTTGCGCAAGTACCACCTTCTGACCATTGTCGACCATGGTAGCCTTGGCACGCTTCTTTTGAGAGGCGGTCAACACCGGTGCTTCTGCTCCAGCAGCGGCCTGAGATGTAGCAGCCTTCTTCTTACCGCCTTTCTTGGGCTTCACCTCCCCATCGTCGGCAGCAACACCGTCCTCGTCCACGTTGTCAACATCATCGCCATCCTCATCTGCGCTTGTGCCTGGCTCGGTGCCAAATGGCCGTCGTTCTCTGCCTGCCTGCAGTTCGGCACGCACCCAATCTGCTTCGGTATGCATGTCGCGCAACACCTCTTCGCTGGTCTTAACGTAGCCCTCTTCTCCGAACTTGGGATCGGGGGGAGCCAGCTCGATGCGCTCGTCTTCGCCTACGTCGGCACCAGGACCAGTGTAGACCCTGCCGAGTCGCTTGGCTACTTCTTTGGCCTTTGCGATTGCGCGTTCTGCCTTGGACAGACTCTTTGGGTTGAGTTGAACCGCCGCCTTTGTTGCTCCATCAGCATCCACCTCTGCCTCGTCTGAATCTTGCTTTGCTTTACCCTTGCGTGACTCACGCATGAGTCGCTCGCCGCCGAGCTTGCTCTTTCGACCCGAAGTCTTGACACCAATGTTCTTGGCTGGTGGTCGCAACGATTCGTGTTTGACTGGACGCAGATTGTAGATGCGATACAGCTCGAACACAGCTTGCTCCTTGTCTTTGGCTTCGATCATGAGATGAGCATCGGCTGGCAGATCGGGTGGAAGGAAGCCGCAGCGATCCGAATGAGCCCGACGCTCTCGCAGATTCGACGCTCCAGGTCGAGGCTCGGACAGATGATACTTGGGTCGAATTCCCTTCTTGTGCCAGATGGCTTGGATCTCGGGCAGAAGCTCGGACGGAGGTCGCGCTGAAGGACGAAGCAAGTCGTGATGGAAATCGAACACCATGGGGATGTCGAGCTCCTTGCAGAGCGGTAGAAGCTCCTCTGCGCTCCATGCCATCTCGTCGTTCTCGAGCACCAGTCGATCCTTGATGTTTTGCGACAGCCGCGTGGTGTAGGTCTCGCGCATACGATTGAGTGTGGCTTCTCGGTCGCCGAACGTGCCTCCACCGTGAATGATCATGACGCTATCCTTGCCCATGCCCATGAGATCGAGCATCTCACAGTGAGAGGTGAGATCGCGGATGCTTGCTTCAATCACCTCGGGTCGGTTGCTTCCGAGCTGGGTGAACTGACCAGGGTGCATGGTGAGACGATGTCCAAGCTTCTTTGCCAGATTCCCGGCAGCACGCAGCTCCTTTTCTGCATACTTGAGCGAGTATCCGTACTTTTCGTGTGAGGCAAAGGGAAAGACTTCGGAAGAGAGACGCATAAACTTGATATTGTTTTCCTCGTTCCACAAAATCATGGGAATCATGTCGCGCGCATTGAGACGCCCAAGTTCCTTGATGTAGTCAGGTCCTTGCTCGTCCATGGTCTTGATACGAGCGGTACGACTGGAAAAGATAGGTGGATCCTGCCATCGTAGGACAGTGTTGAGACAAGCATAGCCAAGCTCGCCAGTGAATCCTTGACTGCGCTCTTGTCGTCTCTCTGGAGGACCTTCTAATCGAAAATCTCGCCGCGGGACGTCTGGGATCTCGTATACAATGTCTTTCTTTCTACATTTTGCCAAGCGACGGCCGTTCTTGTCTCGTCGAACAGGGTCGCCTTCTTCATCCAACTCGATCTGATACTCTTCGCCATGAACGTTGACGCGCGTCTCGAAGTGGGTGGGTGTTTCTACCTTTTCCTTCTTGGGTGCTTTCGCGCGCTTCTTCTTTGCCGGCTTGGAATCTTCCTCGGCAGATGACAATCCTGACGATTCGCTTCTGGGCGGCGTTGGAGGTGGAGAGGCGGCTTGCTTGACAATCTCGTCTGCAACTTTGCGTGATATCGCTCTGGTGGAGTTTGCGCTTGATGCATTTGATTCGACAGCCTTGCGAGGTGGCTCTTTGACTGATTTACGACTTCGTTTTGGAGGAGGAGCTAGCTCGCCAATGTCAGCGGCGTGTGTATCAAGATCTGGCTCGGCATAGTTGATCGAGGCGGACGCGGATGCACGCCCACTGCGTCGAACCATGGTCAGAGGAGATGTGAAGATGTGTCTATTGATTGCGTTGAGGGACCAGTAGGAGGGTATGAAAGCTTGAGTCTTGAGCGACAGTGAGAGCACCCGGGTCGAGGCCAAAAGCTGTCGACAGGCGATCATGCAAAGAGAGAGAGAGTGTGTGTGTGTGCAGCAATCAAGCTTTGGCAGCGTCGAGCAGGAGACGGCGGATGGCTGTGCTTAGATCTCTTATGGTTATTATGATGATGATGGTGATGGAAGAGAAGCCACGTTCTACGCCGCAGTGTCGAAGGTGGAACTGTTGGTCTCTTCGCGTTGTGCGACACGAGAAGACTCGATTGCGCTCGCTCACATCGGCCACGCTTTCTGTCGGCATCCACAGACGAGAGTGGCGGCTTTTGTGTGAGCTCAGTCACCGTCATTACTGTATAGAGTGAGCTCATTGTGCGTTTCGCTCTTTCCGCCGCAGGGTCTGCTGCACCTCGTGCATGTGGAGGAAAAATCAATGAAAATTCTTGACGACAAAATAATCTTACATCGAAAAGATTTTTGACTTGGCAGGCGCTTGCTTACCAATCATTCGCCGCTTAGCTGAGAACGCAGCCCGCTAGGACCACCAAAATTATCAGCTCTTCTTTGCTTCTTGCTGCTGTTCGACTTCAACCACCAGAACAACGCCTTGATCATCACAGTGGTACCGGTCGCACCCTCGCCCAAAATGGTGGCTCCTATCACTGTCGCAAGAGCCATGCCTGCTCGGTCAGGCGCTGTCAAATCACTCGCTTCGAAGGCTTCACGTCGTCAAGCACCATCGACTATACGAGCATACTCGACGTCTTCTGGTTCCAGGGTCACTGCCACCCGCATCGCTGCAAAGAACCCCACCTCTCAACATACCGGTCGCAATGGCACTCGATATGCTACAGCTGTTGCTGCTGTCACCGCTGTTGCTCTCACAACTTGGTACGCTACCATGTCTCCCGTGCACAACGAGGCCGCTCCTTCTGTAGCCACCAATGACGACATCACTCCTACCACCATGTCTCAGCAAGACCAGATGCGTCAGCGTTCCAAGCTGCAAGGTGTCTATGCATGGGGTTCGAATCGATACAATGTCGTTGCGCCTGATGCCCCGCAGGTCACACTCATCCGTTCGCCCAGATCCATTCCCTTTTTTGACGGAGTAGCATTGCGTGATATCAACCTGCAAGAAAAGCACGGCGTGGCGGTTGATGCCCATGGCGACGTTTATCAATGGGGTCTCGGATTCTTTGATCCTTCTTTGCGAGAGGCTGCGGCGATCGAAGATGTTCCACTGGGTCGTCGACGTGAGAAAGCCAGTGCCAACCTGAACGCTCCCGTCGGCAGCACTGCTAGCCTGATTCTCAACCCGGTCAAGACGCTCACGGGCAAAAACATCATCAAGGTCGAGGCCACAGAGGAAAAGATCTATGCGCTCTCCAAGGACGGCCATGTCTACGTATTCTCGGCGAATCAGCAACTTCAGTCCAAGCCCAAGTATCCTGGCTGGTCGCCTAACCCGCTCAAGCTCTTCAACGCTTTCGCTGGTCCTACCATTGATCACGAAGTGCTGCATCCTGCTCCTCTGCTCACTGGGGTAGTACCGAAAAGGTGTGCGACATCATTGCCGGGGACCACCATCTGCTGACTCTCTCCAACAAGGGTCGCACATTCGCTACTCCGATCGGCGAGGAGGGCAATGCATTCGGTCAGCTCGGCACACGCCGTGTCTGGCTCAACTCGCCTCCAACTCCGAATAGCAAGCCTGGCCACGTCGAAACTCTGCTTGAGCCACGAGTCTTTGCTGAACTCGAGGAGAATCATGGCGGACGTCTGATCGCGACTTTGGTTCCGTCCGGTTGGTTGCCCGCTCCCTCTTCCGAGACAAATCGCACCTCAAAGCCCAAGGCCAGCTCAGAGCCTCGATTCGAAACCAGCACCGATCCTGCACCACCTCCCAAGCCGCTCACCGAGCCGAGCAGCAGCATTCGATGGTGCACCACTCTCCGCGAGATCCCTGCTCTCCGCAACATCAACGTCGTCCAGATTGCTGCTGGCAACGAGCATTCGCTTGCACGCACCCACGACGGACGCGTGCTTGCTTGGGGTCGCCATACCCACGGTCAATGCGGTTTAGGACCCAGCTTCAGCATGGAATGCGTTCCTGTCCCTACCGAGGTTGTGCTCAGTCGATCGTTCCCCAACAGCTCGGTAGACGTGCGTGCGAGCTCGATCGCAGCGGGGGCCGACAACTCGTTCTTCATGACCACTCGTCGCGAGTCGGGTGCTCCTGGCAACGGACTCAAGATCGACGTGCTTGCTTCGGGTAAAGGTCAGTGGGGAACCATTGGCAACGCCATGTGGAGTCAAGTCGTGTCGCAGCCTTCGCGAGTCAAGACAGTTTCGGGCCTGATGGAGTTCTCTGAAACCACGGGCATGACACATCCAGTGCCGATCCACAGCATTAGCGTGGGCAAGCCAGGCCATGCGGCGCTCGTACTCGATACTGTTGAGTCAGCTGGTCATCTCGCGTTTGGGAGGGATGTGATGGTGTGGGTGCCAACGCTGGATTCCAGCTGGGTCTCAGCAAGCGATCTAACCTAGCTGTGCCACAGCATCTTAAGCCATTGCCGCCGCTCACTTCTATCGCTGGAGGAAGCGTACTTTCGGAACAAGACGGATTGGTGGTCAGTGCAAGTAAGACAGCCGCTGTGGCCGCAGCGACCATGCCAGCAGTGGATCCTAAGCTGAGGGAAGCCGACATCAACTCGGGCGCTCTCACCCATATGCCTCACAATCGACTCCAGCTAGCGTCGAAGACCAAATCTGATACGCTCCTGCCACCTTCGATCTCGTCACAGGACCAGCTGGCACCGGGAGCCACAGCCGCACCGGCTAAGCAGGGTAAGACAAAGAAGGGCTTGACGGTGGAAGAGAGCATCAAGGCTGGGACTGTTTCGACTGTTGTGTATTGGAAGATTCTCGAGTGATGCCAAGCCGGAATGTAAGGTAGTGTGATTGTCACGAATCTGCTCGAAGACAAGTGTCATTCGCTTGTGTGTGTTCTTGAATCAGGTCGGTGAAAGCGGCAGGTGGAGGCTTGAGGGCGCCAAAAAAAAAAAAAAATCTGAGTGAGGTTCCGAAATCCGAAGCGTTCAAAATTTGTCTGTTCTCGACACCACCAAATCCTTCTCACACACTTCATACCGCGTCCTCTACAGCTCTGCACCACGTACGACATCACCATGTCAGCCAAACAAGGCGAGGACTACGATCTGGACACGTCAGCGCTAGCGGCACTGGACAAGTTCAGAGCAGAAAAGGCAGCCGAAGAAGCTTCGCTACTTCGATTCACCCAATCATCGTCGTCCTCTTCAACAACACGCAAGTCGAAGAAGAACAAGGGCGAGAAGAAGGTTTTGACACCGGAAGAAGAGGCGGAGGAAAAAGCGAAAGCAGAAGCGGCGCTGTTGGCCGAGATCGAAGCGATTGCGGATTTGGAGCGGTTGAACGGGGTGGCGCCTGACTCGTCCGACTCTATGCTTGCTACTCTTTCCTCACGACTCCAGGTCGACGACGACGACCCCAACGACGAAGCAGCAGGTAAAAACTTGGACGTCGATACATTCCGTAAAACCTTTGGCGAAAGTTGGCAACTATCGCAATTCTGGTACACATCCAAATTCGTCCACGAGCTCTCCCAGCTCATCTTCCGACTCATCTCGCCTTCGTCCACCACCATCCCCACCGACCCTACCGAGATCAAAACTGCCTTCGGCAACGCACGTGTAGCCTTGCTCTGCTGTCCCACAGCCTGGGTCGGCTTTGTCCACGAATTCCCCGCACTCACACAACAGGCATTCGTGTTTGAAGTGGATAAACGATTCCACGCTCTCAGCAAAACTTCGTTTGTTAACTACAACCTGCACGAACCGGAAAACGTCCCGAAAGAACTGTTCGGAACGTTTGATGTCATCGTTGCCGACCCGCCGTTCTTGAATGTCGATACGCAGTCAAAGGTGGCTACAACGGCCAAGTTGTTGGCGAAAGAGAAAGGGACCAAGTTCTTGTTGTGTACGGGTGAGAGTATCGCGGAAGAAGCGAGAAAGATGTACGGCGATCCAGCGCTGGAAAAGTTGGACCTGGTGGTGGAACATCATGGATTGGCGAATGCATTTGGTATTTGGGGTCGAGTCTAGTTTGTGTGTAATCTACAGCTGGAGCAAGTTGTCATCATCCAAAGTACCCGTGTGTTCAAGTGGATGTGAAAAGTGAGATCTACCCCTCAATGGCCTGCTTGATCGCCTTTGCATTCAAAAAGTACTTTGCGTATCTCGGTTCGACAAAAATCGCCCTACAATCCAACAGCAATTGCCCATGGACATCCTTGACCGTCCCCTTGACCACCGCTTTTCTCCCATGCTGCTCCACCAGCTCGGTTTGCAACACAACAAACTGATTGGCCATGGTCGGTTTCCTATAGTCAATTTCCAATCTTGCAGTGACGCCAATCTTCCCGGGCAAGTTGTACATGGCCGTTCTTGCCAAAGCTTCATCGCAAACGGTAGCCAGCATTCCGCCGTGAATGATACCATCGTGACCGCAAAGACTACGACCGAGGTGAAGGACGATGGTGCTGTCGCCCTCTGTGCCGCCGAGCTGTTTGGCGCCAAGACCGGTTTTGGTGAATACAAGGGGAGGAACCGCGACCATACCAGGACCACGAAGCGATCCGGCTGTGAGATTGTGCTGTGCCTTTTGGCGGCTGTATTTGAGATAAGGTCGGGTCATGACGTATTGGTGTGTGTCGGCAGTTCCGCCTTCGACCTGTGGTCCAGCGACAGCGACGTTGGCACCCGCAATTCGACCGTGTGCAGGAACTTCGACGGAAGTGGTGGGATCGAGATCAGTGATGTGTTTGCCTTGCGAACGGAGCACTTCGAGGTCGGCAGCTGATCCGTGAGCGACCGAAGTCGACTTGAGTTGTTTGATGAGAGGAAGAGCGTGGAGTGCATCTTCGATCTCTCGCGTGTGCGCTTCTGCTTCAGGACCGTCGGATCTGAGTCTGGGCGGCGGGGCGGGTTTGAACAGCAACTTGAGCACTTGAGGTGGATAGAGTGAGCCAAAGAGGTAGGAAGTGACTCCGACCAAGGAGAGCGCAATAGTGGCTTTCACGAGGGTGCTTCCGCCTCCTGCTCTAGGTGTGGGTGTGGTGGTGAGCGGTCGTCGTGGCGTCGCTGTTGCTGCCGATGGTTGTGGGGCGATGACGGGTGATCTCGGTGCCAAAAAGGGAGTGGGCGAATGAGGCCATCGTGACGAAGTGCGAGTACTGCGCGAACTTGAAGAAGCAAGTCGCTGCGAGACAGCAGCTATTGATGTGGATGACCGCATTTTCGGTGCTGCACCGATGAATGATGGGTGGTGATGATAGCAAAAGAAGCTTGAAAGTATGCGCGTGTTTGCGATGATAGCAAAGTGTTGGTCACGCGTTGGTTGCGCTGACTGTAAATTTACTGTACAATATGCACTGCGCTGCACTGCGTGTGAAACCTGAGTGTTGGTTTGATTGCCTCCCTCGATTGCCGGTTCATCCGAGTTGGATTTTCTCTCTCTCTCTCAATTTTGCTGCGCTGAGTCGTCCACAGCTCGCTCGGAGAATTTTCGAGCACCGTCCTGTTCTGTCCAAAAAAAATAAAAAAAATAAAAAATTGCAAAAAAGAAACTGCAGCACCTAGGATTCCCGCGTGGTCCCCCACCGCAGTACTGACTGGGCGACACCTTGCTTAACTTCGCAGATCGGACGGGATGCGGTGCTTTCAAGGTTCTATGGCCGCAGATGTTTATACCCTCAGCTTGAACAGTCATATACGCTGTAATTCTGGTTTTGCCCTTCAACTCCTCCACAAAACGAAGCTTTCAGACCTTCTTTTTGACACACACACACTGCAAAGGATGCACGCACCATCCACTTGTTCTTCCTTCCTCTTCCTCACGATTTACATTCTTCACCCTCCTCGCTCGAATCACTCACACGGGTCACCGCTACCCACCATTGCAAACGATGCCCAAAACATACACACAGGAGCAACACTTCTCACGTCCATGGCATGAGACAGCCAATGGTAAGCACGCACCCTCCTCTTCGTCTCATCCCCACCTTGCCTCGACCTCACTGACACCCTCCTTCCCCAACAGCCGTCTGGAACAAGTACCCCAACCCACACGCAGACCACGTAGTATCCGTCGACGTCCTCTCTCAAACCCTCGACCCAACTTCGGGCCAACTGCGAACCGAACGCATCATCGGAGTCCGACAAGGCGCGCCTACCTGGCTCAAACGGCTCGTCGGCGCAAGCGACGATACGTACGTTCGAGAGGTAGCCATGATCAATCCGGTGACCAAGTCGTTCGAGATGTCGAGTACGAATCTGAGTCTCACACAGTACATGCTGGTCAAGGAGTATATCACCTACAAGCCATCGTCAGAAGGGTCGACGGTGTTCAGCCAAACAGCGGATATCAACTGTACAGGGTTCACGGGCATATTGGCGTCGGCGGCGAGGAAGATCGAAGAATGGTCGTATACACGGTTTCAGGATAACGCGGCAAAAGGAAGAGACGGGTTGCAGAGCGTATTAGATTCGATGTACGGACTATCCTCCAAAAGCACATGATAGACAAAGGAATACAGACAACAACGGGACACACACATTTTCACCACACACCCTCATCACTCTGCGCGCAAGACTCAAACGACATGAGAATTAAAGCAACCACAAACACAGCACCTTCACAACCAACTAATGAACCAGCTTGACCATCCTCTTCTTGCCATGCGCACCCGCACCCCTCTTCAACCAACCCATGTTACCTAACGTATTCACCCCCTCAGTCGGCAGCTTCAACCCCGGCAACCCAGTAAACGCAGGCATCGGCACATCTCCACCTGTCTTCCTCCCACTCGGCGCCTGCTCCTTCTTAGGCCTCTTCTCCTTCAACCCTGTCACCTGAACATTCGGCGCAGCATACACCTTCTTCTCCGGACTATCCACCAAAAACGGATGAGCCTCCGTATTGAACACGTACTTGTCCAAATTCGCCACCTCTGGATCCGCAAATATCAGGTAGAGATACTTGAACGTCTCGGCGTACAAGAACGACTCCGAATCATCCAGCTTTGTCGGTCTAGTAGCATTCACGTTAGCCAGCGCAGCCAACGCCCCATTGCCCCTGACCAAACAGTTCTTGTAGATCGATGTCCAAGCAGCCCATGCGATCTCCTGCCATTTGGCATCGCCCGTGGTACGGTAAGCATAGAACACCGACTCCATCACTTCAGGACGCAAGATATACTGTGTCACTTCGAAATCAAATCCATGCTTCTTGTAAAAGTCCCGATCATTGATCGTGACGCCATTCGTATTGTTCCCCTGCCCCACAAACACAAAGCTCTCCGGCCCAATCCCCGACGGACTCGAACTATACGTATTGGCACAAGCACCCGCCAACGCCTGGCCATACTCGTCAAAGTCCGCCCTCCCAATCATCTTGGCACCCAAGATCCAGTTGCCACCCGCAAAACATCCCAAGTGCGACCACCTCGGCAGATTACCCCCGTTCGACTTGGAATAGTCGGTCAGGTACACTAGCTGACTCTCCTGCGTCTGCTCCGGATGCTCCACCAGATGCTCGATCGATGAAGCAACACTGTTGACCCAGGTCGGAATCCAGACATCCTTATCATCGCCAATCAAGTACGCATACTTGATCAGATACTCGAAAAACGAATCACTGCCGCCACCCCAGGTCACATAATCATCCACCGGCTCTCCACTAGTCGGACTATACACCTGAGCAAACAGTCCGGGGAAAACTGCCTTCGACTCGGCGATCGTCTTCATACTCTTCTTAGCCAGCTTCAAATACTTCCCATCACCCGTATACCTGGACAACCGATCCATCTCTAAAATCAACGTCCCCGACTCCGCAATCCCCGACTGCTTACAGCTATCCGGCTTGGCCAGATTGTTCCACTTCAACGTATTACACGGTAACGGGTTCTCACCCAGCCAACCGGTGATCAAATGATCACCCACCACTTTGGCCTGGTCGATCAACTTGTGCTCCTTCTTGCCTCCCAGTTCGTAGGCTGAAATGAGACCGGCGAGGTATCGAATGTTGGTTTCAAAGAGCGAGATCGAGTCGGATGAAGTCTTGGTGAAGTCGATCTTTTTGGAAAATTCGACACCTTGATTGTAGAGGTCGATGTGACCCATGAGGAAGGACGTGCTGAGCGAGTCGACGACGCTTGCTCCCCAGCCGCCGAATGGGTCAGTGTAGCTGTTGGAGAGTGGAAGGAGTGCATCGTGACTAGAGGCGTATTTGAGGTAGGCCGAGTAGGAGGCTCGGTAGGCGGCTTTGATTTCATCAGCGCGAGATTTGGAGAGCGAAGATTGGGTCAAGCCGGCCTTTTGGATGGTGGCTGCGTCGGCGGTGAGAGAGAGTAGCGCGACGAGGAGCGCGCCAAAGGGTTTGGTGAGCATGATGAGGAGCTCGAAGGGGGTGGTGAGATGAGGGATGAGAAGTGTGGGAGATGGAGTGTGTTGATCTTGCCAAAGAAGAGAGTGGTCTATATAGGGTCGACGTTGGAGACCTCAGAGGAGGATGGTACGCAGCAAAGGAGCAAGAGCATAACATTCGACTCCTTACAAGCCACATAGGGTCCACACATACCTCCTCGGCAGGCGAGAAAAGAGGCTCCAGCGATCCGCCATAGCCCATCCGACGAGGAGCGTTCGCCAGTCTAGAAGCGCCACTGTGGGTCCGACCACCGTAACCCTAACCATAACGTCCACAGCTCACACGGTCGGTACGCTACACGGTACTCGCAACGCCACCGCAACCTACTCGGCTTCTAAGTTCATCGAAACCCTCCTTCACGCACCTCTTCTGCCCACAGCTCGCATTCGTTCAGCCGTATTACCGACCTGCCAGGCAAACCGATCGCCGAACGATGGACACCTCAATAACCCTCGCTCCCTTCCTACCCGCTTTGCCAGCAATGGCCGTATAGCGACAGCACTAGCGAGACGAAACAATCGACTCCAAGCGTTTTCAGGGGCCGCACCAAAAAAAAAAAAACCCCACACACGGATCGACAATGCATCACCCGCTGGCGCGGGGAGGATGCGCAATGTGCATCTTACTTGACAGCTGACCCATTTTCCGGCACCTCTCAAGTGTTGGACTCGCGAAAAAAAGAAGGGACAAAAAAAAAAAAAAAAAAAGGAGAGGCGCGCATGCACTGACTTCGGCTGACTCGCTCGAGGAACGCAACTAACATAACACGGAAAAGAACGTTCCTTCTCAAACCCCACACCTCTTCGCCTGACGCCCACCCAACTCTCAAAGAAGATGCAAACACACATGACCTTAGCATTAATCAACGGCGGTTAGTAAAAGAAAGTAAGAATTAAAACACGAACCCATTGACTAAAGTGAGAGGTGGGAGGAGCAAGAACTTGCGGGTATCAAAAAAATCAAGCATCGAGCACCACAATAGCAACAAACAGTAGCACCGAAAGAACCTTGATAAGGGGAGACGAGATGATGAGAATCATCAGCAGCATCAGCGCCAAAAATTGCGCATTGGGTACGAGCGACATGACTCGGCCGCTTTCCAACTTGGTCTTGACCGCGGCTGCATCTGCAAAACTCGACTCTGCCGAAGCTCCCGCCGCCTTGGGACCAAAGTTGGGTCGAACCGAGTTGCTCGAACCAGACGACGAAGAGCTGGCTCTCGAATGAAGTTTTTTCCGCGATTCGCTGGTTGGCGGCGATGAACCTTCGCTACCCGACGCCGAACGCAGCGTGAAATAAGAAGCAGGCATCGAGCTGAGCCACGACATGCGTTTCCTCTCGGAACGACCAACCTGCGCAGGACCCTCGTTATCAAAGTATCCATGTACAACAGACGTACCCGGCGTCGACGTCGGCGAAGCCGCATTCGACGTCCAAGGCGATCGAACGCCATTGATCCACACAGAATGATGTCCATCGTCCTCCTCCGAGCAACCACTGAAGGCCACTTTGGAGCTGCGCGAACCGAGGCGAAGAAGCGCGCTAAAGCGTCGAGAAGGTGAGGAACTCGAGCTCGCTATCCTGACCTCGTCCATTTCGTCCTCCGAGCGTCTTGCCGTCGCATCCGACATGGAGAAACGAGGCATTGTCGACGCAAGAACCTTCTCGAAGAACGGACCTTGACCTGAGCTGTTTTTCCTCACTCCGACCTCAACCTGCTTCTGCGAGCAGGTCGGATCGTCGACAGAACAGCCTCGGCTTCATTGCGCCTTGCTAGCCGGCGCTGCCTCCTTCCTACTAGCCAGCTTCTCGTTCGCCGCTTCGATGATCTGTGCCGCTGCATCTTGGAACGCCTTGCAAATTTCTTCGGCCAGATGCTCGAACTCGGGCACATCGTCGCACGACACGGCGAGCGAAAAGTTGTTGGCGTACGAGATCATGCCAATCGCCATGGTCGACTTGCCAGGACTCGAAGGGGGCAGCACGTGGTAGCTGTACGCCTCGTGTTCGCCAAACTTGACCGGCTTGGGCGGACCGGGGACGTTGGTGGCCACGTGATATTCGCGGAAGGCGCGGTAGTAGAACTGACGGAACAAGGGGTAGTTGGGCAGGTAGGAGATGCGTCGTTTGCAGACCGCGTTGAAGACCTTGAACAGGATCTTGGGACCGTAGGATCGCTTGACGCGACCCATCTCGCGGTGCACTTGAGCCAGCTGCTCCTCAAAGTTGGGCTTGTCCTCCTTTTCGAAGCGGAGCCAGGCGATCGAACCGGTCGTGGCGTTGCTCAGCGACCAGTCTCCCTTGGGACGGACAGAGATGGGCACAAAGATGGCGACGCGCTTGTCCTTGTGCCTTCTGCTGGGGTCGACTCGCTCTGACGCAATACGAAGGGCACGTGCAAGAATGGCAAGCGCGACATCGTTGAGCGTGAGATTGAGCTTCTCGGTGCCGTACGCCTTGCGGATCATCTTGATGTCGTCCATGTCGATCCCTTCGCTGTGGCAGTACAGACGACCTGCAACACGAGGACGCTTGGACTGGTAGAGGAACGACTTGCGCTTGCGGAAGTAGAGCCCACGGATGAGATGGCCAGCGTGCATGATGGTGCCGCCGATGGTGGGCTTGTCCTCGCGCTGACCGGGCCTCTTGTTTTGCGAAGTATTGGCATCGACCTTTTTCTGAATGTCACGAATGCCGATACCCTGCTCGAGAGCACCGAGGGCAGCGTGATAACTCTGGATCATACCTTGGCCGTCGGAGAAGCAGTGGTGGATCTTGATCATGAGCGCGCTGCGACCGCCATCCGAGGTGTTGAGGCCGTTGACGACCATGGCTTCCCAGATGGGCTTGGAGTAGTCGTAGTGTCGCCCGAGGAACTGACCAGCGAGCTTGTTGAGTGCCTTGTCGTCGCCGCCGTCGGGGCACTGAGCGACGTGCTCGATGTTCTCTCGAATGTTGAAGTCAGGCACATACCTCCATCGAGCAGGTGAAAAAAGCGAACCAGCTTTGAGACCTTTGCCGTAGCGAGTGCGACGACCTGCATCGAAGCCTTTGGTAGGCGGAGATGTGCCGGGCTTGCCACGAGCGACCTCCTTTTCGAGCTTCTTGGAGAGCTTGGGATCGAGGTCGACGACGTAGCGGTACTTGGGATAGGTCTCTGCGAGCACCTCGAAGAAGTTGTCGACCGTCTCGAGATCGAGCTCGGACTTGAACATGTAGATGGAGAAGCACGAAGTGGTGTACGAGTCGTCCTCCATGAGCAGGGCTAGGTTGTCGATACCGGTCATGGGGTAGACGGGGGGCTTGACAGGCGAGCCTTTGCCGAGCTTGGGGTCTCGCCGTAGGCAGCACGTAAATGACGTTCGCGTGCCTCTCGAGTCTCCTCTGCAGTTGGCAGAGTGGGCTTTTGGCCTCTTCGGAAGGCAGCACCCTGAGCTGCGGCTGAGGAGCGCCTCTTTTCGTTGGCTGGCAGCTCCTCGTTGTGGACAGCTGAATCGCGACGGGGGTCGGCGTAACGTCTTGAACTGCGACGAGAGGATCTGGCGTTCTGCTCTTCCTCAACGACACCGGATGTGCGAGGAGAATAGTGACGGTGGTGGCCATCATGTTCGACAACACGCTCGGATGTACGTGGCGAAGCATGGCCGCTAGCACGGCGAGAGGATCGTCGCGAGGTCTTGTGTGCGTCCGAGGTAGAGACTCGACCTACTTGGCGGTCAGCAGCTTCACGTAGAGCAGCTCCTTGCTCAGCGGCAGTGCCACGACCGTGAGCCGGTCGACCCTGATCGGTTGAAGTGCGAGTGGTCATGACGAGATGATTAGGAAGATGCTCGGAATGCGTTGTTGGTGACGAAGGCAAGCTGATGGAAGATCGAATGAGGGATGGAGTGGGAGCGGCGCTTTCGAGGTCGTCGATGTGGTGCGAGGGATGAGTGTGATCGCTCTCTACGTCCGAGTTGGGGTGCGAGTCGAGGTATGCCTGCTTGACCTGCGTACTTGTGCGAGGTGTACCAAACTCTTCATCGATGACTTGAACCGAAGAATGGAACGAGGTAGGAGGTGGACGATACTTGCGAGCGCGATCGAATGTAGGGGTGTTGGTGGAAGAGGAGGACGAGGTGAAGGCGGATGGCAGAGCAAACCTCATGCTGTACAGTCTATGAGCAAAAGACTTGAACGAGCCTTCACAGCATCCGAATCGGAAAGTGCAGCCAAAGAAAGCACGAAAGCGTTGCGGCGGATCTTTACCGCCGTTGCAGCAGAATCAAAGGCAGGAATGGGGTCACAAGACTTGGTTGGAAGCGACCGTTAATTCTGCTGCAAAGTCCGCCTCGGCTTCTGGAAAAGCGTTTTAAATTTCAACCCAAAATTGAGATTCGAATTGTGACTTGCTGCTGCTGCCGCCTGCGGTTACCACTGCGGATCGACAGAATAAGAAGCTCGATGATCGGAGCTGAAAAAGGGCCGGGCGTCGAGATAGAGTGTGGAGGCCAAAAATCGAAACGTGGTCTTATCTTGGCAACTGGACTGCAGCTGGTGAAAGAGCAACAAGTGATGATGCCAAGGATAGAGTTGTACGGTGAAAAGTTTGAAAGGAAGAGGGGAAAACGGGGCTCTGTATGCATGAGTGGTCTACTTCTTATATCTAGCTGGAGGTAACAAGTACGATGAAGGAGCAGTGGCATGTGAACGACGACAAAAAAAAAAAAAAAAAAACTCAGCATCGCTCAGGAGGCATTCACGAGCACAGCGATCGGACTCAGGTTCGTCAGGCAAAATCTTTTTTTTTTTTTTTTTCTTTGGTGAGCGGCACCTCTTCTCTCACCATATTGCGACAGCAGCGTCGTCAGGGCTGTACGTGTGGGTTCCGATCTTCGGTCACACAAAGGAGGCCACGTAGCTCATCACGCAACAGCAGCAAGAACCCGAAGATCTCGAAACGCTCGGAGCTGCCATCAGTATCCAAAGCTAAGCGAGCCTTCTTTCAAGGGTGCAAAATGTCTGTGAAAGCAACACACATACGCCGATTGTATCAGCCCACCGACGCAAACGCGCAATCAGCTCTTTCTCACCACTCACGACCAATTGTGAAAGCTTCAAGTGGGAGTAAGCCTCAATTCCCATGCTAGGCTCGATCTTGCGTTCAACGACGATGACGAAGGGCCGAGCTTTTGTTCTCTGGGATCACACCACGCAATTGGGACAAGGTCAAAGCATGAGGGTGGCACCCTGAAAACGTCGGAGAATTTTCTTTCATTATACTTCAGGCGGTTTCGATTCGAGCGCTCATTGACAGGTCGCTAGATTGTCCACCAAAAATTTACCGGCCCGCTCTCGGTGATCACGACTTTGTCTGCTCCGAAGAAGATCATGGAAGAGTTGCCGCTTCGGTCTGGCCTCACCACCGCTTCCACCGGCATTATTCTGCGGGTCTTTACCTTTACCTGTCTGACCACGCAATGGCAGTGGTGACTGCGACAAGGCCGCGTCACTCTTGCGACATTTGGAACGTGGCATGTATCGATCAACTTTCAGATGCCTAGTATCAGCAAGGACAAAGTCCGTGGACGTGTGGGCTGGATCACCTCGAAACTATCACCCACCTCTGACGTTGTAAAAATAAGATCTACCGAGAGAAAACAGGGGCCAGTGCAGATTCATGCTATCAAAGGCCACGGCGAACCCACAGCATGCCAGAACCTAGTTTAGTTTGCGAGCTAAACCACTTGCATGAAAACCGGCTGGAGGTCGCACGACGTGATGTTCAAAGCTCAGTTCCGGTACCTTTCACGGACTTGGACTTGAGATACAGAGCGCGACACGCGATACGAACAAGGCAGCGGAAAGCAAGACCCTGGATTCACACTTGCAGTCTCGCAGTAAAGACTGGCGACTCGGCTTACAAGAATCTACTGCAGCTCTATATGCAGCTGTCGAAACTATGATCGCACCGCAGCTCTAAGTTTAAACCTACGTTCCTCGTGTCGATCGTCGCTCTTTTTTTTCTTTTTCTTTTCTTTCTTGTGTAACGCTTCTACCGGTACAGTAAAATTCTCTGTAGGCGAGCATCGGAGGATTTGTTTTTCATATGAGGCAAGCAAGTTCCGGACCTTGCTCGGAGTAGAGAGCTGTGCGAATCTTTGCTTCGACACCCCTTCCTATGACACGGACGAGGCCGAGTTGGGCAGAACCGACTTCGATCACGTCTATCGCGTGATACAAGCCTGAGATGGGCTGCGCGCCAACGAAATGAGCCATGGCTTTCGGCTGTGACTTTTCCCATCGATATCAATGGTGGGAAGCCATAATCTTATCGGCACGTTCCCACGCCTCCTTTGTGTTTTCGGGTGAACAAGGAGCAGCTTTGCATTCGGATTTCACCGTAAGAGGCCCTTGCTTCCCCTCGGCGTCGACTATAGGCCGAGCTCTAAGTATCACAAGTACCTGCATGCACGATAAGGAGATGTGGCGGCTAGACCCACCTCGCTATCAACCATTCAGATCCTCCGATCGTCCGACGCAGCAGCAAAGTGGTGTTGAGGCTGCATCGACAGGTGAAGTGGGTGAGAAAAGTTTACCTACGTACGGACCGACAAGGACCGAAGTCACCGTCTCGGCGACGACCTCTCTCGCGCACCTTGATACTTGCTCGGCATTGGTTGTCTCGTGAAACGACAAGGAACTCATCACAACCAATCGATCAACTTGCCTGCCAACAATCCCATGCACGTCGTATGCAAACGGCACACAGGCAGGGAATCGGTGACAAAGCGTCATCTTTCTTGCTCCGAGAACGGCCCGGACCATCACGCTCGAGTCAAGTCAACGCTGACGGCTGACACGGGCTCGATGAGATCGGGAACCGATGAGAAGTTTGAAAAAAAAAAACAAAAAAAAAAAAACAAAAACCAAAAAAAAAACCAAAAACCGCAACGGTGTCGAGCTAAATGGTGGGATCCAGATCGGCGGCACCTAACGGTGATTGTTCTTTGTGTGGTGTCTCGAACGTGTCGATTCAACGCAAGGTGCCGCCATGTGGCGAAGCGGGCATGCAGATCTGAGAAAGAACGTGAAAGCGAGGATTGCCAGTACTGAGGGTCTAACACATGCTAGCTTTTCAATCGGGCTGGCATGATCGGCAAGATTCTCGGCGTCTTTCGGCCATGCTCTTTTGCTCGGGCCAACCACTCCATCAACCCTATCCATCGACCTTTGCTTCTAAACCAATCACTTTCCATCTACACACCTGTCCAGCCAGCAGTAACGAAACCATCAGCGCCAAAAATGAGCAAATCAGAACTCCTCATCCAACTAGTGACCGACGTCATCTGTCCCTGGTGCTTTGTCGGCTCTCGTCGACTCAAAGCCTTTCTCGACTCGGACGACTATAAAACCCAAATCGCACCTCACGTACAGACCGTACTCAAGATCGAACCGTACATCCTCGACCCTCGTCTACCTGCTACATCCTTCGACACACCTTCCAAGTACTACGACGCCATCGACACCACTCCGTACGAAAAGAACACGCCGCCTACGAAACGTTTCTACTACAGCTCCAAGTTCGGTGGCAATCTTGATGCGTTTGACGCCAAGATTTCGGATGCGGCGAAAGAGCTTGGTATGCCCAAATTCGATTGGACGAGTGAGGGGAAGGTGGGAGCTACGTGGAATGCTCATAGGTTGGTGCTAAAGGCAGCTCAGATAGATGAGCAGAAGGAGGGATCTGTAGACAAAGACGATCCGATGGCTTGCGTTCAAACCCTGCAAGTGCGACTCATGGACCGATTCTACGAGGATTTCCATTCGAACGGCAGAGATATGTCAAAGAATGACACCTCGCAGGCGTGGCGAAAGACTTTCACCTCTTTGACTCGGAAGCAGCAGCACTTAAATGGCTCGAATCGGACGACCTCGAGTCCGAGCTGGGTAACAAATTGCAACAGGCCGAGATGAACGGTGTCCAGAGCATTCCGTTCTACATTGTCAATGTGAGTAGCCATCAACAGCAGCGAGGAGAGAAGAGCAGGAACTGACACTTGTTTCGGTTGTGATTGTGGCGGTGGGTGATGGCAGGACGGTGCGGATCACATGAGCGAAACAGGCTCGCACGAATCTTTCCTCAAAATGATACAGATGGCTGTGGCTCCTTATGTTCGTTGATGGATATTTCGCAGTGCGGTACAATCGAGTGACATCAGCTTTTGACGTTCGAGAAATGTCACCTGTCAACAAGTGTCCAAACCTTGATCCTTGTGGGGCGTACTTTTTTTTCCACAGCTGTCAAACAATGCCGTGTGGGCAAATCCTGACTATCGTCTTTGCTCCTCTCGGATGCATCGTTGCTCTGGGCTTGACAATTAATCATCGTCTGCGAAGATTTGTTGAAACAAGTCGATCCTTCTTTTCTTCTGAAGTTACCCCTCAAGTTACCCCCACAACAAAATGCAAAATGCAAAGTTACTACCGGTCGACGTGTTGCTCTCCGCAATTTTGAGCTTCTTTTTTTTTCACGAGAACCGACTCACACTTTGAAACGTTAGCCGCCGCCGTTCGCTTTGGAGCTGCGGCCGGACCCTTTTGTTTGGCTTTCACAAACCTTTTGTCTTTCGTTCCGCTAAAGCGTCTTTCTTCGATATATATCGCAGCATTCTCCGGTCCTGTCTTTCCCACACTCATAACACCTTCCCCTCACACCACATCCCATCACTAGCGAAACCATCGCGCCATGACGTCCAACCTCCCCTCAGTCTACGATACCCACTGTGACGGACCCGGCCTGCTGTCCGTCACCGTTCCCTGGTCCGAGACGTATTGCAAACTTCGCAAGTACACCAGCGACGTATACGCCGATCTCACTTTCCCCGATCCCACGTCGCTGGATTACGACTGTACCGGGACAACCGTCATCATCTCTGGTTCCAATTCGGGGATTGGTAAACAGGCGGCGATCTATTCTGCTTCGGCTGGAGCGGACGTTATTATGGCGTATCGGTTGACGGCTACGCACGAGCAGAATCCGGAAGAAGCGAGGAAGGAAGTGGTTGCTGAAGCAGGGGTGAAAGATGAAAAGGTCGAGTTGTAGGAGATTGACTGTTCGTCCTTGGCCAATGTCGAACGTTTTGCGAAAAAGTTTTTGGCGACGGGTAGGACGTTGGACATTCTTGTGAACAACGCCGGGTTGACGGCGGGGCAGAGGAGGATTACGGACGAAGGATTCGAGTTGACCCATGTGATCAACTTTCTCTCGCACTGTCTGTTGACGTTTTATCTGCTGCCGACGATGAAAAAGTCGATTGCGCCTAGGATCGTCAACACGTGTTCGTGTTTCCATGCCGGTGGCAAGTTGGACTTTGCCAACATGGACAACGAGAAGATTACGCCGTTGGGAGCCAGTTGTGTGCAGGCGTACTGCGATACGAAGCTCTGGTTCTTGATGTGGACCGTCGAGCTGCAGGATAGGCTATCGAGGTCGCAGGAGTACAGGCATGTGATTGCTCATGGTATTCACCCTGGCTTTGTCGGTTCGATGGCAGTAGATGGCAGCAGATAACCAGTAGGACAACACTCAGCATTTAGCCCGTGATGGGCCTCAGACCAATGGTCTGAACATCGTAGCAAGCACCTCAAGAAACCGATATCATTCACAACCCGCTACCGATCTCGTCATGCTCTGTGAAGAGCTTTGTACTCACGACTCCCCGGATGCACAACATTACGATTACTCACGACCAGTTTTACAACGATCTCTGCCCGCCGCGATCACGACACCCAAGCTGCAAGACCAACGATGGTGCTCATAGCACCACCACCACGTTCCCTACCCGCAGCCTTCACTTACGATCTCTTGTCCTTCCCACTCGCCGGTCCAACGACCACTCACTGGGCGATCCCACGCTCCTTCCTATCTCTATCCCAGGCTTGGATTACAACAACTCCTCCCCACTCGTCCCCACCATTCGTGGTGGCAGCACTCGCCCCCACTGTCGAGCGAGCGTGCCACGTCACCACCGTGCTCAGGCTAGCCCACGCCTCTCGATTCGCTCCTGGGCCGATCTCTAGGCAGCTTGGCCCGATTCCGACACCCACCACCTCTCCTTATGCAGCATGGAGGAGCGAGCCAAGTTGATCACAGCCCACGCCGGCGCCCTTCTCCCTTTGGCTCACACTCTTCCCGTTCTATCCCAGCCACCTCGCCAATATCAACATCGAATTCTTTTACTCTTCGCCAGCATCACCAAGCATCGCAATTCGCAATTCGCCTGCTCCGACAATGGCTTCGCCAGATGAGACTGTCGCCAACCCCATTCGCGGCCGTCTCCTCCTCGCCAGCCAGTTTTCCGCTGATGGCACTCCTGAACCGATGATCCCATGGGCGGCTTTGGATGAATCGCACTATCCGAAAGGAATGTCGGTTGGTCCCGGTGTGGTGCGTCTGACTCTTCCCATGGGCACGACTAAGAGGGAAAAGGATCGCATCCGTCAGCAGCTTCTCATCAATTTCGTCAGAGACTTTGACGGCGCCACCCCAATCTCGGTCCGATTTCCAGAGGGTCGCAATGGCGATCATCGATATGTCGACTTGGAGAACCCCAACGCCTCCATTCATCTGGCGGATTCGGCGGAATACGCTCTTCAGCACTGGCGAGTCCTTGGCAAATCCTTCGTTCCAAACTTCTTCCTTGGTTCAACGCTGCCGAACGAGTTTATTGTGCTCGATGTACTCAATGTCCCTCTTTCGGCAAGAAAGGAGGTGGCGATCGAGCTGCAGGCTGCGATCACAGCTTCTTTCCCCGACCAGGATGTGTATCCAGTCCAGGTTGTCGATATTTACGAGGTCGAAGAAGAATTCCTGGAAAACATGTGGACTTACGCCAATCGACTTTGTGCGTTGCTGCGGGTCAGCAACGCCTCCTCAACGTTTGCAGCTGAGAGTTGGCCGGGATGGGTGTACTGGAACGATCTCATGGCTCTCTTTGAACTGGAATTTCGCAATCGGTTCGACTACTGTCGCTTGTGTAGGCATGAACGACAATCGCTGGATATTCGTCACCCAACACAGTTTTGCGAGTACAACCCGTGCTCTATTTGTCGCAGACACGGTCACATGGCTCGCAACTGCCCGGACAATCCTCTCCGCCAGCAAAATCCGCCTGTCGCGCTTGACAATGCGCTTGTAGGGCCAGCGGCAGCTCTCACATCGGAGCAGCGAGCTTTTCCTGCTGGAGTGCCGACGCAAACCGGCACAGAGCCTATCGAGTCCGCCAACGACGAAGCGATGGATTCTCGAGTCCAACCTACGCCGGAAGCGACAATGGAAGCGGGTTCTCCTAGTGCCGCGCGAGTCCAGCAACGAGACTCAGAACTAATGCCGCCCCACCCTCCGTGCATGGCGATGCCGCTTTCACAAGCAACACGGCGCCTCACACTTCGGCTGCACAACGATCGTCTGGTTTCCCGATTCGCCGAATGCACAGACGCCGGCTCCTCTGCGCAACAGTACTCCTCTTCTGTCGAGTGAAGTCATTCGACCCCAGCCCCTTTCAGCCGGCGCACCCTAGCAACCTTCCGCGAGGTGATGCGCAGACTCAAGGAAGGGACTCGGTGGCTCCAAGGATTACTGTGTACCCCAGAGGCCGCTTCTCGCCGGGCAAGAGGACCCTCGGCGACTATCAATTCCGATCAGCTTCTCGTTCGTCGATGCACTCAACCGGTCCTTCCGCCTCCAGCATGTCGCAAGGCGAGTAAGGGATCGTCGAGTCCACCAGAGGCAATCTCGGCAGGTGCGACGGCAGTTTCGTAGGTGACAGAGCCAATTTCGTCAAGGTCCAGTCAGGTCTAGCGTACGATGCAGCGAATGAGGAACTCGATGTTCCGGACCCTTGGCGAGCCTTCTCCGGCCGGGCCACAGCGGTTATCGTCACTGACAGTTCATGGACCATCGTGAAGGAAGAGCACAGTCACCACAGCAGCCTAGTGGTGGTGCAGATACCTGGTGGGACGACGTGGTCCTTCCTTAGCCTGTACCTTTCGTTTCACGAGATGGAGCGTAATGCGGTTATCAATGAGGTCATTTCGTTCCAAAAGGCAACGCTGCTGGACAAGTGCACAGACCTGCACCTCGTGGGAGGCGACCTCAATGTGCATTACGGTGCGGAGGACTTGGATCGAGGCTGGAGTAAAGTGGCGCGAGGCATGACCCCGCGTTTGGATGTCTTTTCGACGCTGCACCCTCTGTCGAACGCAGGCACTCGCGTTTCGCACAGGGGCTCCAATCGGCGTCTAGACCATTTCTTCACTTCGCCAGAGGTATTGGAATTGATTCAAACAATAGTCATTATCTCTTCAGCGGGAGCATCTGACCATCAGCTCGTTCTTGTATCGGCTAGACCGGCGAACGCAAGCTCGGCAGACAATAGCGAGTCCCCGTCCTACCGTCGCTGGCGTGCCGACCCCCAAGTCCTCAGGAAACCAGCGGAACGTGATTTCCTCTGGCGACACGCGCTCTCAGAACTCCCGCAAGACGCAGTTTGGCGAGATTGGATCACCGAGATTGCTCGCATTCGCGGCATCTCATTCAATCGGCAATTAAAGCAACCGATTCAGCGACAGCCGAGGAGAGAAGAAATCGTTGCGCTACGTGACAGGTTAGACGCGTTCGAAATCGACAGTCCTGCACAGGCCATCGCTTACGCGGATCTGGTGGTGCAATATCAATTAGCTCGAGTCGCAGCCTTTCCAGAGGAGAGTGCGGACATTCTTCGAGTACAATTGGAACTGCCGACGTGGCCAAGTGAAGATCGTTTGCAATTGTCGACGACGGTGCCTCTCAGTACATCGGAAGTAGTGGAATTTTACAAAGAACTTTACACCACGGCGGCGCCCGCCGATTCGCGCATTCCGTCTTCCACCAGCAAGCTCCTCGTTAGACGCCGCACCTGGGCCGATCCAGAGGCTCTAGAGCGGCCATTCACAGCGGAAGAGGTCCGGAAGGCGTGCAGCAAGTTGAAAGCGGCGGCCTCGCCTGGTTTTGCCGGCGTGCCGCCAGGTATATTCAAATATGCACCGGCGGAATTCCATGATTTCGCCGCAGAGATCCTTAACTTCCTCTGCGAATTCAAGTCTCCAACGAGGCCTACAGTTCTTGGTCGGTTGCTATTCAAATCGAAACCTGGTAATGCGAGGACGAATGTGTCTCACTATCGTC
Organism: Anthracocystis panici-leucophaei; assembly: GCA_014826065.1. Taxonomy (NCBI): domain Eukaryota; kingdom Fungi; phylum Basidiomycota; class Ustilaginomycetes; order Ustilaginales; family Ustilaginaceae; genus Anthracocystis; species Anthracocystis panici-leucophaei. Next base: position 1,407,610 of record CP060301.1, read on the forward strand.
CAATTAGCGTTTCGGACGCCGATCGTCGTCTGTTGCACAGCATCTTGGCAGCTCGCATCACGCCGCAGCTGCAACATATGGTTCCGACAGAGCAGACAGGCTTCATCCCCGGCCGCTCTATTTCGTCTAACATTTCGGTGCTTACGCTGCTGGCAGAAGCGGCAAAGCGTGACTGGTTTCGTGAACCGATCATTATCCTGGAGCAAGATCAAGAAAAAGCTTATGATCGAGTGGAGCATCGTTGGAGAGACCGCGTGCTGGAAGATCTCACTACTCCGGCGAGGATAGTGACGTTCCTCCAGAATCTCTACAGTGGAGCAAGCATTCGCTTCGATTTGGGAGAGCTGACGGAAGCGGTGGAATATAAGCGTGGATTTCTACAAGGCGCACCGGATTCGCCTCTGTGGTACACGTTGGCATACCAACCATTTCTAGACAAGTACGAAGCGAGTGGTTCCGGCGTCGAGATCAGATTCAGAGGGAAGCGCGTGAAAGTAAGCTACATCGCTTACGCCGATAACTCCTTCTTTTTCGTTGGATCGGAAGAGGATGCGAGAGCGTACTGGGCCGCACGGCGTCAATACGACATCGCTTCCGGCGCCAAGCTCAATGCGAGAGAAAGTGCAGTTACGGTCTTACGCCCTCAGCGGTTTCGCGATGCCTTGCCCCTTTGGATCAAGGAATTTACGTCTCAGTTTCGCGAACGCAAAGCCGAGGATAGCTTCAAATGCTTGGGGAGGTTTCTCAAAATGTCGAGCGAGCCAGCTCACGCTGAAATCCGTGCACAAGTGTCGCGGCGACTTCGAGCACCGTGGGGCAGGTCCGCCCGCTACCTCTCGGTGTTTGGTATTGCACACATGATCAACTCGAAGCTATTGTCGAAGATTTGACACGCACAAGACAGCTCAGCTTTTACAAGTGGCTTTCGAGAGGTGGATTCACGAGAGCTATGGTATCTCACCTGCTAGAGTGGTGGTTCTTGGCGATGCTGACCTGGTCACGAAAAATCGCAGCGCGGTGTTATCGAGGCTACGCAATCAAAGGGTGAAACTCGCACAGGATAACGACGATGTCCAAGCAATCGCCGATCCAGGCGAGGGTTTACCTGCACGTATTCTAGCGGCGAGTATCCACTTTGGCGTCCGCCTACAGACAGCCTTCGACTGGGCCTCGCTTACCCCAAACGAGGCGGCTCTTTTGCCATGGTACAGCGTGCAGTATCAGCTTCGTACCATTTTCAATTACAAGACGACGCGCAATCAGGGTAACTACGGCAGCAAGTACACGCTCGAGCTGCCGGCGGGTGCGAAGGGGTCATCGCAGCTGGACGACGCTAGCCTGTCGAAATTTTATGCGTCAGTAGCCGCCGTCGGCCTTGAAACCTTTACCGACGTTCTGTGGCTCCATCGTGGCGTACCGACACACACTGCTTCCAATCCGCTCCCATTTCCTCGATCGGTGGGTCCTCCTCAGTAGAGGAACTCGGCTGCTGGACGGAACGATTTCCAATTGCAGCGCGGAGCTCGAAACGACACTATGGCGAGTCCATGCGGCGGTTGGCGGCCTTTTGGTCCACCTACCTGCAAGCGCTGCCGCCAGGTCTTCTGAAACGGCTTGCAGAGTTCGCCAACGAACACCGTGACCGGATGGGAGCAGTGGAGCAGGCTACACCGATGCTGGTTGCTAGAGCGACCTTTCCGTGGCGCACGGTAGAGGTTGCAGGCGTCCCAGTGCAAAGTCTCTCGACGCGCAAGTTACGACTAGCAGCCACACCGACAGCACCGTTGGTGCCAAAATGGGCCGGGGGCTCAGGTGCACTACCACTGACCAGAGAGGTTGGGGGTGCGTTCAGACAGGATTCGGACTCGGAATCATGCCAGGAACACGGATCCGATGACGCCGCGGATCCGGCAAGTGCGGCGAGATCACCCGCAGCCGGGGAAACTGTAACCAGCACTCCTTCGCCGCAAACACCACAGCTAGCGTCACCGCCTACCCTTGCATTCGATTGGACGATGGCGTGGACGCGGTACGATGCAGTCTCGCTGCCGGGGCTGGGAAAAGAGACATGGTGGTTTGTTCTGTGGGGAAAGGCACCGGTACCGACACGCAAAGAGCACATCGGGCTCCTTTGACGATGGATCGAGAGGAGGATAACGTGCCCGACGTGCGATGTCAAGTTCACATGCACCCACGCTTACGTCTCTTGCAGCGAGATCCGTAAAACGTGGCGAGCGTCCTGGCAATTGCTCAGACGTTGTGTACCGGGTATCCCAGAATGGAGGGAGTTCTCGGATGCCGACATTTTACTGGCTTTCCCCGACGTCGAATGCCAGCTGCCGTCCCAGTTCCACTTCAGATTCCGAGCCTGGTTTGCGCTAACGCTCTACAATATCAGGCGAAGTTACGAAACGCTGCGGTCGCGAGTCAATCCTCCCAACACGAGTCGGATTCGCAGGGCTCTGAGCAAGGTCTGCCGTCGAGTAGCACAAGAAATCCTTCACTTCGCTCTCAGCCTTCTCCGTGGCCCTATTCAGCACGAGTTCACAAGCACGTTCGTACAAGAGTGGATCGACGGCAACAGCATCTTCACTTGGACGAATGGCTCTGTTGCGCTTGACTGGTCAGTGGTGAACGAGATCGTTGAATCGCCAGTCGAGGAGAGCGAGGAGGATGCGTCCGACGATGGTGTAGACCCAGACCCAAGCCAAGAAAGCTGTGACCGCATGCCTTCTAGTCTGGAGCCGCTGGATCTCAACATCGTCAACGGGGTGGCGACGATGGGAGAGGCAGTAGCGGGACCTAGCCGGCAGGTAACGTCGTCAGAAAAACCACCTCGCCAGGATTGGTCCAAGCCTCAAGGCAAGACACGATGCAGGTGCTGCAAGAACGCCAGGCGAGTCGATCGTACCACAGGCTTATGTACGACATGCTGGATATGCCGTTTCAAGACTAAGCCGAGTTACGCATTTCGAGTTCACAAAATCGCTGCAATGCAGTGTAGTTGCGATATCAGTAGGATGGCGCCTCATGTCTTGGACCAACCCAGCCGATCGCGCACCCCAACACCACAGCCCAGTAGTGAGCGACTCATGCCTCAGACGGACAGCGGCGATGTGATTGCCCCAAGTCTCACCGGAACCACACCACAAACGGCGGTGGAGATTCCATCTTCGCCGGAAAGCAGCCATTCGCGGCGAGCTGGCAAGCGCCGCCAGGTAGAGCCTTCAGACTTGAGCGAAGGACCATCCTCGCACTTGCTAGGCAAACGACGTCAGCTAGAGCCCGGATCGGAGGCCGACGAGGAGCTGGAAGAGGAGATACGGCCGATCGCCACCAAACAGGCCAGGCTGACGAGGTTCTTCCAAAGTAGATAGGGTCGACACCGATTCACGTACATGCCTTCACAACACATTCGAGAGCTGGCTCTCTTACTTATAGCATCACTCATTTGTAGATAAATTGACCTCTTCACCCAAGGCGTGACAGCTTAACGGGAACAGTCGGTGGGTGACAAACACCGCTCATCATCAACTGCGCCCTGGCGGCAGTACGTCGACGGGCTTCAGTAGCTACAGTGCTCCGTTCCAGAAATGCAAAGTGGTTAAATAAAAAAATAAAATAAAATAAATAAATAAAATTTGGCGCAACCTGGATAGCAAGGTCCCTTACCCTGTCAGATTGGTGTTGGAAAGAATCATTGCCAGATTCTCGATCAACTCCAAACAGGGTAGTTATGCTATCATTCATGCAGCGTTGGACCCGGCGCTGGGTCTGCCGAGCGCGTTGACGAAGGGCAAGAAGAAACCGGCAGAGGGCGAGAGTGCCAAGTTTGGAGGCAAGTTTATCAACCGTAACTTTGCCGATATTAGGCGACCGGAGGTGGAGGATCCGCTGGCGAGGTCGAGATTGTGGCAGAGAGTGTTGGAGGACGTCGCTGCGTCCAAGAGGGGTTTGGCGGCGGATTTGCCGGATCACTTGGAGAGTATCAAACTGCTTGGTCGTTCGACAAAGTAGACCGTCTCGATGTGGATCGTTGTCCTGTTCAATCTGTCCTGTTCGCATTCGTAGGAATGACACGCTCCTTGGTTCAAACGATCTTGCGATGCTGATCGGCCGATTGAGATTACAAAGAGGCGTACGTTGAGTGTACTCTAGATTACATCGAGCATGGCAAAATCTGTGTATCGCCAGGGGTGGATATCTTTGTCTATGAAGTTACGTGTGAGAAATGTCTATGGTGTTGCGAGTTGGTATGGGTCTATATGTGTGACTGAGCCTACGAGATCAACGGGCTGCCAAAGTAGGTAACGCTCTCTCTCCACGAGTCAGATTCCTCGGACCAGACACGTTCGAGCACATCAAGGGCAGCATTGGCTGCCGCCGGCCCCTTCCACTGCGCGCACTTCACAAAGGTGCGCACCTGCTCACGCTCCGAGTCGTCTCGGGCGTAGGATCCAAAGACGATGGCTGGCCACAAGAGGCCGTGCTCGCGCTTGTTTGGCACAGCGGCAAGCAGTGCGATGCTGCGCGATACTAGCTCCCGCACTGCTAGACTCGAAGCAGGTCGGTTGAACACGGTCACATACAGATCGACGAGCAACGCGTTGCGGTACAGATGATTGCCAAGACGAAGACGATTGACCACTTGCTTCTGCTCACCGGTTGACGAGGGCAGGAAGAGGTGGCCAGACTTGAACGCCTTGGTCACAGGACCGCTGGACGGATCGCCGCTTTGATCCGTGCTTGGCTCGTCCGTCTTCTGCTCGACCGTCTTGCCACGGATGCTGTCGAGAACCGAGAGCTGCTCCGCTTCGCTCAATGTACGAGCGGCGCCTTTCCAAAACGAGCCTGCCTCGAGATCGCTGATCACCAATCCGAGCTCTTCTCTGAGCGCAAGACTGTTAAGCGCTGCGGTGCCGTCTTCAGCTTCGCTTCGGCTGCTCTTGCGATTGCCATAAGCAGCTGCCTCGGCTCGCTTGAATTTGCGCATCGTGTCCATGGTCTCAATCACCAGCTCCAATGTGACCATCGAGACGCTATACGTAGTCTCTGCAGCCGTGCCGCGTGTCAAATCGAAGAAGGCCGCATCAGACTGGCTCCAGTTGTAAGGCAAGAGCCTCTTGAGGCGGGCTGGGTTGTAGTCCCAATCTGTCACGGCAGTATACTGCGACAAATAGCATTCGTAGAGACCCACAACTGTAGCCAGGAAGAGAAGTCCACCATAGTAGCCGAGATCTTCGAGCTTCAAGACGGTCGGATCTTCGGGCGATACATCGACAGACTCGCCGCTGACGGATGGAAACAGTCGATGAGTCGAGACATGCTCAACAGCGTCGGCTAGAAACTGCTCGCACTGGTTGAAGTATGATGGCAACATGAGCGACTTGCTGATCTCGCCACAGGCAGAGATGAGCAAGATCATGGTGGCAGCATTGCTGCCTGCTGGAAGCTCGTCCACACTGTTGTTTGAGTTGGTTTCGATGACCGAGAATCTACGACGTCGACTCGGCTGTTGCTGCGTTTGAAGTGCTTTGATGGCGGAGAGGTGATGTCGGTTGGCCAATTCCACCATCGTTGCTGTACTCTTATTCGCGGCTAGCTTGCGATCGCTGGAGGTCTCTGCATCGCCAGTCTTTGGGTCAGACTCTGCGCGATGGCTGTTGCTGCTGTTCCTAACCTGCGAGCAAGCCACTACGGCTGCCAGTGCATGGGCCATGGCTTGACCTTGGCCCAGACGGGCGATTGCCTGAAGAAGTTTGAAGTAGGCATGCGCGCCATTGGTTTGCTGCGAAACGACCGACTCAGGAAGCGAGTGGATGGCGTTCAAGAACTGCTCCGGATCAGGTTCGGTCGAGGCATAGTCGAAGACAAGCTTGTGACGAGATTGCGATGAGCTCGAGGATGGTCTGGGTGAGGGGCTAGGCGGTGCATCGTATTGTGCATCTGAGGCGTCCACTGTGCGAGATGACGCAGCTGAAGGGGCATGATGGACTCGCAAGGCATTCGTAGCTGGTCCACGCGATTCAGGAGCGATCTTGTCCTGCGGTGGTAGCGCTGCAACCGGCGGATATCTGTGACTGTTGACGGCGTTGGGACTGGTTCGATTGGTAGGCGATGTCTCAGCGGAACGGGCTGCAAAGTTGGGTGAAGCGATAGAGCGTTGCGCTGGTGGTGAAACATTGTTGATGGATGGAAGCGAGGCGGAAGCAGCCATGGGAAGCGAGTTGGGCTGATGCGGAGAGATAGAAGGCAGTTGATCGCGACCCTTGCCCCTGCTGCTCGTCTGGCTGTGATTTGAAGGGATCCTGTGATGTGCATCGAATGTTTGACGAGAGCGGGCGTCCTGGTATGCCACGGTGGAAGAGGTGGACGAAGATGATGAGGGAAAGTCATCGTATCTGGTGCGTTTGAACACATGCTGATCCGAAGTCTGGTCCCATTCAGCTGCTGCACTCGCCGACATTGGCGGGGGTGGGTACTGTTGCGGAGGCATCTGGGACTGAGGAGTGGTATGCGAGGCATAGTACGAATGATGTCCCGTCGACGTCACAGGTGAGGTTGGCGGTTGATGGGCCATGGGTCGTTGCGCGTGATAGTCGCGATGCTGATGCGATGCTGCTCCATGATGATCCGAAGACGAAGCGTACGGGTGATGGTGGTACGACGGTGGAGGTTGACCACGTCTGGCGAGATGCTGCGATGGGTAGCCGGAAGTAGATGAAGATCGAGAGAGCATGGGCGATGCGTGCATGGACAAGTTGTTGGGATACGAAGAAGAGGATGGCATGGAAGCCGAAGTGTAGTCGATGGGCGACATGGGGCCGTTGAGATCGCTAAGCGACTCGGAGCTTCCATCTGGATAGCGACAGCTCTCACCTGCTCGTACGCAGCGAGTGCAGTGTGGACGGAGCTCGTCGCACTTTTTCTTCTTGGAGCGGCAGTTCCAGCATCCTGCTTTGGAGCGCCTGAAGAGCTGGCGTCGCGCCGAGGTGGTCATGCGTGCAGAGGAAGGGGCGCCTGCCGCGACCTTGGCGAGAACGAGGAGCGATATGGAGGCTGTAGCGCTCAGGCTACGCTACGCCTGGACGGATTCAGCAAGAGATGACGGGGAGCGGATGGCAGATGTCGAATGCGTGAGTCGTCGAATGGGAGATGCTAAATCCGAAGACGAATGAGGATTGATGGACGCGCAGGTTTCCAGGGACGAAGAAAGAGACAAGATGATGATGGTGGCTGAGATGGTGGGAAGAGAAGTAGATGCTGATGTTGTACGTTGGTGAAGAAGCAAACGCTACGGAGAATGACGATGATGCAAGGCGGGAAGCGCAAGCCTGGGTCTAGGCGGTCTTTGAGCGTCGATCCGGCGACAGGGCTCAGCGCGCACCGAATTGCTGCAGAGAAGAGCGGCGATGCAGTGGCGGGGCAGATGAGCAGATGGGAGAGACAAAGAGGAAGAAAGAGAAGGGAGGTGGTGGAGACAAAGGGACAAGAGGAGATGAGCGGCAATCTGCAAGCGGCTCAGCGTAAACGAGGTGGCTAGGCGAAGGCGTTTGGCGTTGAGCTCAGGCGGGTGGCAAGAGGAAAGAGATGGGAAGGAAGAGAAGAAGGAGGAGGAGTAGGAGAAGAAGAAGAAGAGGGACACGAGCCAGACGAGGAAGTCAGAGTGAGAGGAAGGCAAAGAAGAGGACCAGGAGCGGAGTGCGAAAAAAAAAAAAAAAAAAAAAAAAAAAAAAGAAAAGAAAAGAGATGCTGAGCAGCTGGGTGACTTGGCTGGCGTGCAGAAGGACGCATGGAAGCAGGAAGCCGGGTTTTGTTTGTGGCTAACTAGCCGAGACAAGCGAACCAAGCCATGATGAGAAGCAAAGTGGGAGCAACGAAGAGCGCATCGAGATTTGACGGGCGGCGTGTCTGTGGGCTGAATCTGAATGAAGGCCATGAAGCCGACCGAGCACGGCTGAGGCCGAGGTGAAGGCAGAAAAGGGCAGGGAAATGAAGAGAGAGGCGACTAAGCCGGAGGCTGAGCATCGCCTGTCTTGGATCAGCGAGCAGCCTTGAGTCGAATCGAGTCGAGCCAGAGGAGGCAAAAGGGAGAAGAGGAATGAGAAATGGGGACCCAGGAGATGTAACTTAGCTGGGTGCTTTTGCTCTTGCATTGCATGTCTCAGGGATAAGAAAAAAACTAGGGCGCAGGACATGGAACGGCGATGTGTATGTGGCGGTACAGTACAGTACACAGTCACTGCAGTGCGCTAATTCAGTGGGCAAAGAAGGACCGGTCCGGGACCCAGAACGCTCGTACAGTACACTTAGGTCAAGGTCGCAGTCCAACCAAAGCCGACTTGGACAGCAGGTCTACAAACATGCACCTTGCACACACGCGCTGCTTCACCCTGCATCTGTTCCCTTGCCACGCGTTAGCTTTTGCTTCGTTCAAACTCCATGGAGGAGCTCTGCGTGGGTGGCAGCAGTGACACCACAACTTCATAATTTTGCTGCCAAGCTTGAGGGAGGGAGCAACCGAAAGCGCAACCGGTGAAAGAATGATAAGGCACCTCTGCAGAACAAAAGCGAAATGAAACGGGACCGGGAAGCAAGGAGAAAAGGGATCCCATAGTCGAATCAAGCAGAGGAACAGTAGCAGGTGCTATACTGTACAGTAGCGAGGAAAGGGTGGCGAGGAGGATCTTCGCTCGGCTAGCTAATTTTAACGTCAAACTATACAAATAATGGCTGGCCATCGATAAATATTAAATAATCACGCATCTTGGGCGCTGAGACGGTGAGACGATGATGGGAGCAAATGGGCGAGAACCAAGGCGGCTAGTGTAAAGCACTTTTGTGCGGCTGGATGCCAAGGTCGCCGTTAGAGTGGGCCGACGTGGCCGCGGATGCAAGTTGCAAATGAGTTTGCCTGCAGTGGGTAGACCCTGGTTTTGGGCAGACAAGGGCAGTTTACCAAGGCGGGCGTTAGATGAACTGGTGAGCAACCCGACGTGCGGGTCTGCGGGCATTCAAATTCAGCTGACGAGAGTGCCTGATCCCATCATCTACAGAAGCAAATCTCCAACACCGCTGTTGTGCATGGCCATGATACGACGAATGCTACGGTACAAATCTGTGTACAGTAAAGGAGATTCTTTTGTGCTTCCCGTCGTGCCTTGATGGGATCATGACCGAGTCTCGTCGAAGGCGACCTGAACCTCAGCGGCTTGATTGACGAACAATGATTGTCCCGCATGCCAAGATTAGACAACGTTGCAGAACCTTTGTCGTGTTCTGATTGTGGCGGCTGTCTGCTTGCGAAGTAGAAATCGGAAGCCCATTGTGGTGGTACCAGCGGGGAACGGCGTCAATGTATTTTCCCATGCTGCACCTTGTCGATGCATGAGCAGCAGCAGCAGCTGCTGCTGCTGACAATGACGAGTCCGGCCTCTGTTCCGCCGTGCCAAGTCGGTGGGAGATGGTGGGAACGCTGCTTTGCCCTCGGTAGAACAGTCATTGTTTGATTCGTCCTCTGGGCCACAATAGCAGTCACGCTGCACCCAGTTTGAGACTGCACACAGTCGATCCTCCTGTGCGACTACAAGTTTATGAAGTGGTGTAAGGCGGCTCATCTCGTCGGCGATCCGTTCGCTTGGTCCCTTCTCTCTGTTCCTTTTGGCTCGAGAGCTGGATGTGCAAGACTGAAGATGGAAGTAGGACACTGTGACTTGAGAGTCGGTGTTTTCGGACTCACACTCACGCCTTACTCAGCGACAGCATGAGTGAGAGCGCTAGGCCAACATTCATGCCCGCCGTCAATCGAAGCCGAAGACAAACGGGAGAGCGAAAAAGCGATATGACGAGCGAAAGTTTTTTCGATCTGAGACATTTAAAAATAAGGCTATGTCTGGAGTTCGCCTTCTGCATTTCGTGCAAAAGGGGCAATTGAGCTCGTCTGCCATCTTCCTTCACGTTTCGCAAGGCTATCATCAGCTGTGCAATCGATCCCACGCAATGTCTTCACGACTAGAGATCTCGATCACGACCCCCAATGTCGATGATGGTGCTGGAATTCTTGGCAGGTTCTATGGTCACTCGTTCACCATGGTAGATGACGCGGAGAAATTGCCCGAGAACATACCGCATGGCCCCGATCATATCCCGTATAGCTCTCAGCGAACTACGAATCGAACGGCCCGGCAGCCGGATCGTACGCCACCATGGCCCCAACAGATTCGCGGCGGGCAGGGTTGCCTCTTCGAGTTTTCATGCCTCACTTTGGTTCTCAGCCGGAATCTGTTTTCGTTGTTTCAGTCACTCAGCGAGTGACCCAGAACCCTTTCTCATACCCCTTCGCTTTCCCTTCATCGTCCAATGAAACTCTTCGCACGGGTCGCCCAACTCATCCCTATTTTTGGAACTCGACCCATGGAGGCGACCAGATGGAGCGCGCCAGCGTCGCATTCAATTACCCTTTGAACCCTTTGCCTTTGTTTCGGTGTTATAAACGCCGTGTTCCCTTTCCACGGGTTTCCGCCAGTGTCTCCCGGCGTGCCAGACCTGGGCGCACATCAGGGTCTCATGCCAAAAAAAAACTATTCGCTGTAAAAGCTGTGGCCGTCGTGAACGACATCCTGCTAACTACGGCGAGTTCACGCACCTGATTTAGCGGAATTCAACGAGAAAAGCGGTCTGCCAGTCGGTACAGATGCTTTCTGCTCATGGCCCAGAAGCTGGTGTGCAACGTCAACTGCATGAGATCGCAGTCTTAACTTTATGCGTATAAGTGTAGGCAAGATTGGTGCCGAGTCGCTTCCTCGAGTAAACAGACGGGCGGCTGATTCTCGCTACCAGTCAAGCGGCTGCACGTCGGCTTTCGTCACTCTAATGAAAATGAAAATGGGTATAATACAGTAGCTCGAGCTGCAGAACAACAAAAGGGTCACAAGCGGTCGGAGTACGACTTTTGCAGTCCTCTTTTCGAAGCCCGCCTGCCAGGACCGTCAACGGTATTCGTCATAGACAACCCGAATTCGCTTAAGACAAACAAGAGTTGCGCAGAGATCCGTCATCAGAGTGTTGGCAGAGACTCTTTGCCAAGCCACTCTACGTTGACAGATGGATTTTGGTTCGGAGCCCGGCCTTTGATTCCATGCTCGGTCACCCCGGTCAACCCCAGGTGGACAGCCCCCTTTTCACGCTGGTTCAGCAGCTATGAATGGCAAACCAATGAGCTTGCTGTATCAACCCATAGCAATATCGCTCGCGAACGACAATCAGGCAGGGCGAATGCCCTTTTGACACTACAACACGACGGTCGTAAGTCGTAGAACGGGCCAAAAGGTGCAGCCCGAGCAAGGATGCATTCTAGACAGGGTTGTGTCTTATTTGCATGAAGCTGGGTCATCCTTCAACTCCGCTCGCCGCCACCAAGCTCTGAATGTGGCTCGGTGCCTGACTTTAAAGTCCGTTCGACCCTGGCGCTAATGTCGTCAGCGGGAGACACTACTTTACAGGACGCGTCGACAGGCTCTTCTCAATTGAAATGCCGACCAACGACCGATCACTTTACGAATCTGCGTTGAAGGCGACGACCGGATGATCGCATCCAGGCTGAAAAAGAACCGTCCGAGGGAGAGAGAGAGAGAGAGAGAGAGAGAGAGCGCAACTCGGAAGGACATCTGAAAGGATTAGGACGCGCGACTGCCACGTACCCGTCAGCTTTGCGGGCAAAATCTATCTTTAGCGGCTGTGTCGTCGCTCGGAATCCGCGCAAACACCGACGAATGCACATTGCCAACGAGCTTCGCTTTTGAAGAGGCATATGCAAACATTCGATACCACCCGAGGTTGACCGCGCAATTCACACTGCTATGCAGGTTGGGGAGCTCCGGTTGACCGACATGAACAGAGCACGTCACCGACGTTGCGTGTCTTGATTTATCTTCTGATCACACTTGGCTTCTGGACAACTGATCAACCGGCTATCTTCCCGCTTCTTGAACTGGTTCGGCGATCATGCGCATCGCATGAAGCCGCCCTGTCCTTCCCGATTCGACCGTCAGATGATGTGGCTACTATCATCACGTTTGCTTTCCCCGATGCACTCCCAGCATCGCCTTCCGGACAGCAACAGCAAGCGAGAATCGGCAGGACACAGCTCGGCGCCACTTTTGGATATTATTTGGACGCCAAGGTGGCCCCAGGCATAACGAATGGTTCACCGGTGTTGCTAAAGTTAGCTTGCTACCAGATGCAAAGGGCGTCTCGGTTACGTCCTTGGCCGCCGCCCTTGTCGGATTGAGACCCTGATCAGATCTTTCATATGTAAAACGTTGATCCGTGGTTGACTTGAACCGCAAACGCCGCTTAACAGGTCGAAAGATTCCCACGCTGGACTCTGGGCTTTGGCGGTAAGATCCTGTGGTCGGTTACTCCCGTACCGGCGATTGATTTGCGCTCGACTTCGCTTGTCGTACATAGCGATTTGGGAAACTATATCTCTCGACCATATCTGGAATAGTCGATCCTAGAAGCGAAGTCGATAAAGTAGCTCCATCTTGCTTCCTCGCACCGCAAAGTTATGCGACCCTTTCGTCTTCAAAGGAGGCAAAGATCCATTGATGCCCAGATTCTCTAAACTCCTCGCTACTGCATCGGTACGCTTCATGTGAGCCTGGTCACCATTTGATCCAAAGCCGCCCCAGTTGGCGCCACCTTCACAGAGGTCGTTGCCCCCATAGATGCGCTTGTGCGCGGACGCTTCCATCTGGCGATAAAGGCGGTGTCTGAATGAAACGATCCATACCAGGTTCTTGTTTTTAGAGCAGATGCCGTCAATGCGAGTCAGCTTTTTAGATCCTAAGAACGCGGGCCACATGAATTGTGCACCAGAGCTCTTCCAGAGGCATGAAAAGCGGATGAGTGAACGGCAACGAGATCCGCTGCGCGAGGCGGTTTTCTAGAACAGGTGCCATTGGCTCACAGACGAGCAATCTCCATCTTCTCTTTCCAACCAAGTCTCGAGCTCATCAACCTGCACAGCACACCTGCTTCATCACACGCTCTCACCAACTTCGAAACTTTGTTTTTGCTGATTGCTCTTCGAAAAGAACGCTTTTTTTAACCCTCTTACACCTTGTACACGCAAGCCCCACCAGCAGGCTGCGTATCAAAGCAGGCATCGTCCAACTGCTCCTTGGACAGCTCTGGGAATTTTTTTCCATAATACTGAGTCCTCATGGCCGAAATGAAAACCTCAACTTTGGGTTTGGGAACCAGATGAACCGTACATCCACCCCAACCAGCACCCGTCAACCTGCTACCTAGACTGCCGTTGCGTTTGGCAATGTCGATGACCTGGTCGAGCTCGTCACAGCTGCAATTGTAGAGGTCGCGGAGCGAAGATTGCGAGCCGTCCATGAGTGCTCCTAGTTGGGTGTAGACTTGTTTGCCGTCGGAGGAAGAGCAGGTGGAAGAGGAGGCGTTGCAGAGCGCTTGGAACTGCAGAACACGCAGAGCTTCGGTGAAGACGTGCTTGGAGCGTTTGTACAGTTCGAACCGCTCGGCGCGGATGGGGAAGGAGCTCAGGAACTCCTTGTCGAATTCGTCGGCTGCGTATCCTGTCAACTCTTCCACTTTTTCTCTAGTCAATCCGGCTTTGAGACTGTTGTTGGAGTACACACCCTCCACCTTTTCTTCCAACACTTTGATCCTCGCTGCTTCTTCTCCTGGCTTTTCCAGTGTCTCTTTGACCGCAGCACTATTCTCCATCTCCAACTCAAGCCTTCCACTACCCCCATTCTCTTCGAAATACGTCTCCAACACCCCCCTCAAGTCCCTACACCCCGCTCCCCTTCCACCCTTCAACCCCAACGCCTTCGCCAACGCTCGCGCAGCCATCCTCGTCTCCACCACTCTCAAGTTGTAATTCACCGGCCCCGTCACCTTCTTATCCGACATCACCAGCGTATTGACAATGACAAACGTGTGCTCCGGTGTGCTCGTGGGCAACTTGGTCGGCTTCACTTCCAACGACGGATAAAACGAAATGTACAACGCATGATTGGGGATACTGAAAATGCTGGCAGATTGATCCATTCCACCCGAATTGACGCCTACCAGCCGTTCGGACTCGATGGCTACCTCGGCCATTTCCTTTCGATCGATCAAGAGCCGTGCGGCGAAGGCTTCGAGGATGACGATGCTGCTACAGGTGGTCATTGCGGCGGAGGAGCTGAGAGATGATTCGGGTGGAATGGTTCCGTCGACCAGCACTTGGATTTTGACGGGTCTCTTTGGGTTTTTAGCATCCAATACTTGAGCAGGGAGGTGAGAGTGCAAGCCTTTAAATGCTACTTTGAAGTAATTGGCCCATCGTTCATCGCCCTCGTTCAGCAAAGTAACGTTTTCAGTCGAGTCGTAAGCCGAAGAAAACTTGTTCGCCGCAAATCTCTCGGTCGTATTCTTGAGCTCTACCTCGACGTGCTGGGTAGGAGCCGAGGAATAGGTCACCTTGGTAGCCATCAAAATATCCTTCTCGATCGCAGCCGGAAACACGCTGAATCCGACATAGTCGATATGTTCACCAATCAAGTTGACCCTTCCAGGCGCACGTGCGATAAAGTCTGGTTGCTGACCGCCGAAAGCTGCAGCAAACTTTTCCGTCAACGAAGACCATCGTGTCGAATTCTTGAGTACTCCAGCGGCTGAATAGATGCCGTCGAGCGAGCTGACGAGGGGTACTGGGTCGCTGACCGTCATGATTGTGGCGAAGAGTGTTGAAGGAGTGGAGAGAAGGCTAATGATGAGGACGGGAAGAAAGATGGAAGGAAGAGGGAGAGGATGGAAATCTCCACATTTTTTTTTCCTGCGCCGCGTTTGCTCGGACTTACTTTCTGCGCCTAAAAAGGCTCGTGCGCAAAAAAGGAATTCACCGGTCTTCACCGTTGCACCGACGAACGCCGGCCACATCACCCTCTCAAGACTCTCTCTCACCTCACACGACGTTTGCACACGACAAAACACTCGACACTACCTGTAAAGCTCGAATCAAGCTTGATCATTGTAGCTCTTCAACCAAACAAACTCTCCATCCCAGTCTCTAGCGTACCTTCACCCGTCCACCCCGATCCAATCGTCTGCAAGATTCCTTCCCAATCAAACATCTGACCCTCGCCCGCATTCGCCGTTCCCAGCGTTCCACCAAGACCGGGCGAAGAAGCAGCCATAAACGGCTGTCCTCCATTCCCTGCTAGGTGCTGAGGATGGTGTCGCATCGGTGTAGCTTGCATTCCAGCCGGAGGAGTGGCGCTGATCTTGCTGCCCGCTACAATGGGTGTATGAGCTGTGCTGTTGGCTTGTGAATTGGTTTTGGCATCCGGTGACTCCAGAGCCGTTGGTGTGAGCAACCATCCATACGGGTCGATCGGATTCGCACCGCCTACGCTCGGCGCACCACCACCACCACCACCATCAAGAACAGGCATGCCTCCAAACGACGCATTGTCAAACTGACCCATGCCCATACCAGGTGATCCAGTGACCTGATGGGAAGGTGGCAGATTCGGCATCGCAGAAGAAGCCGTACCCACATTTCCAGCCGTACTGCCAGCCCCACTCGAGCTCGACATGGTCGGAGTACCAGGCAAACTCGTCGATAACAACCTGAGCGAATCCGCCGCCTGCTTTTCCTGCTCCACTCTCGCCGCGGACGCCGCAGCAGCAGCCTGACTCCTCCTCACCGGATCCTGCATGATTGTCGCCCTCATCGACCCCTTTGCTGCTGCCAGTTCGCCTCTGCTCTTTTTCGCCAACTCTCCCGGCAAAAACGGCTCCAACCTCGACACCAGTACTTCAATCACCATCTGCTCTCGCTCCGCCGACGCATCCACATTACCCGCGTCAAAGTTGCGCCTCAACTGCGTGATAAAGTTTTGCAGATATCCGATCCTCTCGTTCAAATCCGCCGTGTCGATCTTCTCGCCCAAACTGAACCCGATCAACAACGACATGCCGACAACAATCGCCGAGTTGAACAACGCATATGCTCCACCGAACGATTGCGTCAGCTGCTCCTTGGATAGCAACCGTGCGTATTCTTTGCGCAGTCGCAGATCGTTGAGCGCCGTCTCGACGCAGACACGGCGACTTTGAGGGAACGGATGCTTGCCGTTGGTCGCCGGGCGTAATAGATAAGGTCGGTGCAGAAGCGATCGATAGAAACACACTTCGCCCAAGATGAGGTATCGATAAAGGGCAATAGCGGATGATCCTGGTCCAAACTCGTGTCGGTTTTCGACTTGCCAGAGGTCGACCAGTTAGGAGCCAAGTACGGTGGCAGCGAATCGACGAACTCAGCAATCATATCTTCCACCTCGAGTACGCGGTAGTACGCCCTGGATGTGCGACCGGAGGGTCCTCGACCGGCCGATCGCTCCTCAAAGCAGTGCGTGATGGCTTCCAGACAAGAGGTGAACCGGTTCCTCGCCAGCAGGTACGTTTGGCAGGCGAATCCAAGCGGCTCCATGTCTTCGCGCGTCGGCATCTCTGTCGTGAAAAAGGTAATGGTCAAAGGCCGTCCTAGGATGATGGACCATTCGCGATCGTTGTGAATCACATGCGACCACAGGATCCTTCGTGCAGCCACTTGCTCCTTGGGCAAGCCGAACGAGCTTCCATCTCGATGCAATCCTAGATCCAATGCGTCCCTGATCCACGATCCGATCTCGTGCCAACTCGCGCGCGTGACACGAATGACATCCAAGTAGCGCACCAGCACACCGTGAGCCCAGCAGCAATCCAAACTCGCCAGACCCAACGTCTCGCACAGCACGAGCGCCTTTTTGGTCGCCCAGAAGAACGCATGCGATGTCGCAGACGACAAAGGCTGCACGATAGGCGGCACGGATCCGAGCGTCATGATAGCCAACACGAGCGCAACAAACGGAAGCGTCTCTGCATCCATCCTCACATCCGAAGGGCTAGGCACACCGGCGACAAACTGTCGGAAGCGATCCCGCAGCGTCGCTTCGTGCAGCGGTAGACGAGCCCAATTGTAGTGCGCAAAGTAGGCATCAAAGTACCGTTCAATCTGATCTCGTGAAGGCAACGTTGCACGGATGGCCTGAACATCGGCCGACGGAATCGGGAACCCTCTGCGTGTCGGATTTGGATGGATATAGCTCAACAAGGCCTGCGGAGCAACATCACCGGTACCCGCTTTGCCGTTGGAAGGCGGCAAGCCATTCTTGAGCTGCAACGGCACAGCTTCGAGCGCCGAAGTACCCAGAAACCCATCATTGTCGTCCAGGTGCCCATCGGCGTGTCGATCGCCTTCATTTTCTTCGGCGACGTAGCTGGATCGTCTCGACAACTGCCGATCCGTCTGCGGATCAAAGTCTCGCGAACTGGTGCCTTCTTCTCCCAGCCTCAGCCTGACCGCTTTTTCGGCCAATGCAAGCCTCTGTTCGAGATAGGATGCATCGTTGAGCGCCAAGATTCGTTCGAGTCGAGCGATTCTGGAGGTGGTTCGTGCGAGGTCGTCGATCTTTCGATCGTCCCAGGTGGACTCGTGATCGTCGTTGTTGGTGAGACGTTGTCGTTTTGCTGCTGGTGTGTAGGAGCCGATGCTGGAGCCGAGCTGAAGGTGGGATGTGGTGCGAGAGATGCTGTTGCGGTGAACGACGGTGCCACTGTCGGAAGCGGTGGGTGAGTCGGCGTTGGTGCGTGCGGATGGAGGTGGAACGCATCGTTCTGGAAGACGACGTTTGATGCAGTTGTTGCATGGGAAACGTCGATCGCACTTTTGCTTTCGTCGGACTGTCGGTCAGAAGTGAGAGCAGACGTGAGTCTATGGTCTCTTAATCAACAATACATCCTAGCTTCAGGTGATGGGCACTTACAGCATTCTACACAGCTATACTGCTCTCGCGGTCTCTTTGCTGTGGACTTTTTATCCTCCTTGTTTTCCTCCTTGGCCGCCGTTGGCTTTGATGTTGATGCCAAAGAGGATGACTGATGGTCCATGGCCGCATCGGCTTTGATGGGCGAAGCGTCCGAAGACTCTTGCTTGTGCCTGGACGGCGAAGGATGGCTCGGATAAGAATGCATGCTAGCGCTGGTATGATAGGACGAATACGAGGGAGAGTTTGCGTGGTTGCGATCACCGTAGACGATTCGAGGGGACGATGTTTTGGGCGTGTGCCTGTTTGGTGATGAATCGTAGAGATGGCTCATTGTGGCTCCCACTCGGAGGCAATGTGAGCAGCAAAGGGTGAAGCTCTAGCCAGTGATGAGGTCTCTGTAGCTTTGAGCGCGTGATCGAGGATGGCGCCAGTGTTGGAAGAGGATGAGAGAAAGATGAAAGACGATGATAAGGATGTGTGCAGAAGAGAAAAAGATCGATTTTACCGCTTCGGTGGGAACAAAGTCAATTTTACAAGCAGAAGATCATGTCGAATTTCCACCACAATTTTCTGGCTTTCTTTTCGCCTTTTTTTTTTCTTTTTTTTTTTTTTTTTCGTCGTCTTTTTGCCACCGTTGCCTGACAAGCATATCATCTCAACAGTTCTTCTATTCCATGACGAGTGAGAACTACATTGAAGCACTTCGAATTTAAGCACTCGACTGATCTTGTCTCGGTCTTGCACCAGTCTCCTCTTGTTCCACATTCGAAGGAGCAGTAGCAGGCAGCTTATCCGACAGCTCATACTCTTCCACCGGCCAGCACACCGCCAGATACATCAAGTTGAGCACCGTCACCAGCGTAAACACCCACTTGATTGAGTTCATATACGACACCTGTGCAGCATGCCTCAACGCCTGAGGATGCAGCTTAGGTACCAGCGAAGCGTCATGTCTCAACGCCGAGATCAACTTGCTGATGCCTGCCTGACCTTGCTCTGGATGCGGCAGAAGATCCGGTGTAATGTTGCGATGCATCTGCGACTGCAACAGCATCTGAAACATTGCTGTCGACAGCGAGACCCCCATCACCTGTCCCAGGCTTCTGAACAGATACACTGTACCCGTCGCAACCGCCGCCTTGTCCTTTGACACGGAAGCAATGAGACCGATGAGCATAAACGTAAAGATGGCGCTGGTTCCAAACGCTTGTGGGCACAAAGTGAGGTATTCCGACCACGCCGACGTCGATTCGTTCCACGTAGCCCCGTAGGTGGTAGCTACGACATTGAGCAGGCAGCAAACCACATTGGCCCGCCAGTACTTGCCCGTTCGCTTCATGTACAGTCCTGCCCATAGACTTCCCGCGGCAGCTGAAAACGAGATCGGAATCAGATGTAGACCAGCTTGCGATGCGCTCTGCAGCCGAACCGATTGGAACCAGAGTGGGAAATGGAAGATGGTCGCAAAGTGGGCAAAGCTGCCAAGCAAGTAGGATGCACCAATGAGCGCCGGCGATTTGCGCGTGAGCAGCGTCAACGGCATCACTGGTTCGCGCACTACCCAGCCTTCGACCACCACGAACAGCACTGCTGTCACCAAAAACCCGAGCAGGAAGCCCCACACCAACGGATGCGTGAAGGGAAGCAGCGAGCCAGAGAGAAAACTCATGGCGAGCAGTAGACAGCTTGAAGACGAAACCAATCCCAGCGACCCCAGATAGTCGATCCTCCCGAGCTTCTTCTGCCAAGTCTGGTCCGAAGACGGCAGCGGAATATCAACAAACGCAGCGATACAAGCAGCGCCAACCAACAAGAACGGCACCTGAAACCCAAACGCAGTCCGCCAACCAAAAGCGTCATTGATAAACCCTCCCAGAGGACCACCCAGAGCCGAAGCCGAGCCAAACAAGACGTTGGTGATCCCCTGCCACAACCCACGTTGACGCAGCGGAACCAGATCTGTCATGCAGATCGAAGACGTCGTAAGCAGTCCTCCTCCCCCAATCCCTGCTACAAACCTCGCCACGAGCAACGCATTCATGCTCTCAGCCACTGCACAAAGACATGTGCCCAGCGTGAGAAAGCTGAGCGCTGTCAAGAGTGCACCTTTGCGTCCGATAATGTCCGAAAGACGTCCGTAGATGGACGAAAAGGCACAGACAGAGAGCAAGTACGACGTGCTTAGCCAGCCTGACTTTTCCGATGCTTTGAACGACGAAGAGATGGACGCGATGAGCGTTACAACGATGGTGCCATCGAGAGCCGCCATGAACAGCACGACCCATATACTGGCGATGACGATGGCGAATTTCAAGCCTTGTGGGTTCTGTGCGTCGAGAGTAGTCTCGTTGTTGGTTTCGGTTGTAGCTGGTCCATCGCGGGCTGGATCGATAGGCACAGCGCCGTAGGTTGATCCGTTGAGCTTAGCGTCTGGTTTGGCATCCTGAGGTTGCGAGGCCTGAAGAGGCGTGATCTCGGAAGCACCGTCTGGCATCCTTTTGCGATAAACCCCGAGCAAGATGGTGTTGCTGTCGATAACGTAGATGGTGGTGGAAGAAGGTCAACTTGTCAAACCGGAATAGCTTCTCCCGCATACCAAGTTCCAACAAGGTTAACCGCCTTTTGTTCAGGGTCCACGCGGTCTCAGATAGCGTTGCAGCGCCAAGCCAAAAGGAATCCATTGTCGCTTGATCAGCGTGGGGCAAAGAGAGAGCGACCTTTGATTTTTCAGACAGTTAGAGTATTAGTAGTTTGAGCTCAGAGAGATTGAGAGTGAAAGTGTTCATGCAAGGCTAAGGCATCGAGAAGACCCTGTCCTCCTCCAACGACTGGCAGCAAGACAACGATGTCATGACCACAACGACTTGGACACTCACTGCGCAAGCAGGTCGAGATGCTCGCAGCGCCGCGGATGGAGACAGCTTCGCACTGCAAACACTGCAGCGTTCGTCGAGTCGAACCTCCATCCCCACGACACAGCATGACTTGAATCCACCAAGCAGAGTGAGGGCCAGACGACCAGAATCCATCGTCGACGCAGGCGAACCTACCAACGATGCCGGAGACGACTCCTTTGGCGCCACTCCTGCCTCCGGCCCCACCGACCTCGACGGCAAAGGCACACTGCTTCTCGCCATCCAGCACGCCTCTTCATCCTGGGGTTTCCGCTCGGCCGAATTCGCCTACCCACTCATGATGGTCCAACTCTTCACCAACACGCTCCTACCCGCTTCCATCTACGGCTTTGTCACCACCGCAGGTGCCAGCCTCTTCTCCAACAACGTCGGCCGACTCATCGACACTTATTCGCACACCAAGTTGCGGACGCTTCGAGCTATGATCTTGTCGCAGAAGCTGCTCGTCGGTGCATCCTACGGCCTGTTTCTGGTGCTCTTTGCGTCGCCGTCGCTGCGGGTGGAGGCAGAGAACGGCGGCAAGGGCCCACAGGATGTCACGGCGAATGCGAAGCCGTGGAGCATCTTTGCAGCCATCACTGTGCTGGGGATTGGTGTCATGCTGTCCAACGTCGGTGTGAGTGTGGGTGTGGAGAGGGAATGGGTGACCATCATCAGCGATGGATCGTCTGCAAGGCTGACTAGGCTCAATGCGATCATGCGAAGGATCGACCTGATCTCGAAGCTCGTCAGTCCGCTATTCGTGTCGGCGCTGACTTCGACCATGAGCTACACGCTCGCTGCGGTGGTGCTGTTGTCGGTCAACGCTGTCACGGCGATCTTTGAGCTTTGTTTTGTCGGTGTTGTCTACCGAAGGTTCCCATCCCTAGCAGCAGACGAGAAGGTGGCTTTGGCGAGAAGGCAGAGTGCGGCTCAGGCTGATTCTCATCAGCAGACGATCAGCGCGCAGAAGGCTCAACCACGCCTTTTTACGCTCTTCACCAGAATAGCCCAATCCCTGACCAACGACATCAAACAACAATACCGCGACTGGGCCCTTTTCGTCCGCCTACCCATCTTCCTCACCTCGCTCTGCATCTCTTTGCTCTACATGTCCGTCCTCTCCTTCGACCCAACTTTCATCGCCTATCTCAAATCCGAGACGCTCTACAGCGACGCCTTTATCGCCGGCATGCGAGCTGTCGGCGTACTAACCGGTCTCATTGGAACCTTCATCATGCCGATCATGGAGAAACGGATCGGACTTGTTCGAACCGGTTCTTACTCGTTGTTTGCCGAACTGGTTCCACTGATCCCAGCTGTTGTGTCGCTCTGGATCACTGGCTCACCACACGACCGCTTCGGATTGTCGGACAAACACCGACCTAGTTGGAATACGGGCTTGTTGTTTTCGGGTCTCGCACTGTCCAGGATCGGACTGTGGGCGTTCGACCTGACACAGCTGGCGATGATCCAGACCGCACTCTCGCCGGAACAGCTAGGTGCAGATGCAGGTCGTAAGAATGCACTGATGGCGTTGCAGTTCTCACTGCAGAATGTGTTTGGTCTGGGTCACTACGGTTTGACGTTGGGTTGGAACAAGCCGCAAGAGTTCAAGTATGCTGCGACGGTTTCGCTGGGTGCGATGGGTGCAGCTACGATGATCTATCTCGTGTTCTATGCGAGAAGGGTGCGGGTCATATTGTGCATCTGGAAGGGTTGCAGAGGTTGCTTAGTCGTAAGGAAAGATAGCTTGTCGTTGATGTTGAACGCTTGTAATGCGAGGCCTTTGTTGTAACGATGTTAGACTGTGTTCTGCTAAGAGCGAGCGATTGAGTATAAGGTAAGCAAGCGCCTGTGTTGCTGAAGAGAGAGAGCGACCTGCAGTTGCACAAAAAATGTTGGGTAGGACAGCATGCTTGCGTCGCTCGCGTCGCTTGATAAAGCTCGCTTGCTTTGCCCTCTACCACGCTGACCGGCTATCAAACGGGTTTTCGCTGGACCGGATCTGCCACTCAAGACGCACAAAGGGTCCCCCACACCGGCTTCCTTCTTCGCTTGGTCTTCCTCGCTTTAAATTTCCCTCGCTCCTTCAGTCTCTACTCAGGGTCCTACTTTTTGGTGTTGGTGTGCTTCTTTCAGCAGCGTTGCGGGGTTTGGAGTGTTGTGCTGGCCTCGCAGCCGCCTTTTTGGGTTGCCACTGCATAGAACGACCCCGCATTTTGAACATCGCTGGACATCGCTGATGGAGAGACCCTTGTTGGCTTTTGCACGCTCGGAGATTTGGTGAGGCATGAGCTCGCTCGCTCGCTCGCTCGCTAGAATTTTGATTGTTGAAAGCGAAGCCCTGCTTACCTTGTTGCAAGCTCCGCTGTAGGACCTCCTCGTGCTCATATAGAGGGTGGTCCTTCTAGACCTGCCTTCACTTCTATATCCCTCACATCGGCTGCTTTCCCTTTTCTCTACATCAGCAGCGTCGACTTCCTTCCTTAAACCTTCCTCTCTCTCACTCTCACCATCCCCTCGGCAAACATCGCAACAATGTCCGCCCCCGACCCCAAATCAACCACCTTCCAGCCGCTCTCCGAAGCCATCGGCTCGTTCCCCGCTGCCAAAGTAACCCTTCCTATCCCCATCGGCGAAGTAGCCTCTCGCACCGCCCAGGACATCGCCACCGCTCGTTCCGCAACCGCCTTCGACCCCGCTCGTATCGAAGACACCCTTCGCGATGCCCGAATCGACAACGAATCACGCATCAAAGTCATGACCATCCTCTCCAAGGATCCCATCTTTGGCAACTGGAAGAAACGAATGATCCACATGAACCGCGAACAGCAGATGCGACAGTCGCACTTTGCCTGTCGACGACTTCTCGAGCTCGCCGAGAAACACGAATGGACCACGCACGAGATTGTCGAAGCAGCGCTGACGCTCGATCTGCAGAGTCCGATCACGATCCACTGGGTTGCGTTCGTACCGGTCATCTTTGGCCAGGGCAATGCCGAGCAGATTGAGAGGTGGGGGAATAAGGCGATGAACCACGAGATCATGGGTTGTTACATGCAGACCGAACTGGGACATGGTACCAACGTTCAACAGCTCGAAACGACGTGCACGTACGACGATGCTAGTGATAGCTTTATCCTTCATTCCCCCACCCTGACTTCGACAAAGTGGTGGGCAGGTGGATTGGGAACAACGGCGACGCACGGCGTTGTGCAAGCGCAACTCATCATCCACGGAAAACGCTACGGACCTCATCTGTTCTTCACCCAGCTGCGCGATATGGAAACGGGCAAGTTGCTCGACGGCATCGTCGCCGGAGATATCGGACCCAAAACCTACGGTGCCTTTGGAGGACTCGACAACGGATGGGCGAGGTTCAACCAGTTCAAGATCCCGCGCGACCACATGCTTTCCAAACACGCCAAGGTCAAGAAGGGTGGAGAGTACGTTGAACCTCCCAGCGACAAACTTTCGTACGGTGGAATGATTTTCATCCGTTCCCAGATGATCGATAGGACCGGATGGATGCTTTCGCGCGGTGTGACCATTGCCACTCGTTATGCGTTGGTTCGTCGACAGTTCCGCGATCCTTCGTCGAAGGATATCAACGACGTCGAACGCTCGGTTCTCAGCTACCCTTCGACAGCGCGTCGTATCCTGCCGTTGCTCGCCAAGGCGTACGCGTACATCTTGGCCGGTCGTCGAATGCGAACGTTGTACGAAGATATGGCGCAGCAACTGGAGGAGGGAAACACGGAACTGCTGGCCGATGTTCATGTTGCTTCGTCGTCGCTCAAAGCCTACTGTACCAAGCAGGCGTTGGATGGGATCGAAGAGTGTCGTCAGGCGCTGGGTGGACATGGATTCTCGGCTTATGCTGGTTTTACTTCCGTGTTCCCGGAACAGGCTCCCGCTGTTACGTACGAAGGTGACAACATCGTGCTCGCCTCCCAGGTGGGACGAGCGATGCTCAAGATCAGCGGCGAGCTCGACAGCAACCCTCAGACCAAGGTCGCTGCTACCAGTGGGTTCTTGAAGGCGATTAGCCAGAAAGGTGCGATTCCGTTCACCCAGCCCAAAACCGCTACGGACTGGTACAACCCGCAAACGTTCTCGGCGGCGCTCGGTTTGCGCGCGGCTCAGTTGGTGGTCGATCTGCGGGCCGAGATCAAGAGTGAACGACCGTTTGTCGATCTTTCCTTCGAATGTATCGAAGTGGCCAAGAGTCACGCCGAGTTTGTGGTCGACTTGTGGTTCGGAGAAGGAATCAGGGACGCTGCAGAGAGGTTGGGCGACAAGGAGTGCGTCTGGTTGAACAAGCTCGTCACACTTCATGCTCTGACCGCTCTTTCGCGCAACATCACCCCGCTCGTCCTGCCGGCCAGCGCAGGTCGAAACTTGGCAGGCTACTCGACCAACCAAGCCATCCTGACTCCCGACTCGGTCATCTTGCTCGAAAAAGCGATTCGCGATCTAGTCACCGAGATCTTGCCCCAGGTCATCGGTCTCTCGGACGCCTTCGGCTGGTTGGATTGGGAGCTAGGCTCCAGCCTCGGCAGAAAGGACGGAAGGGTGTACGAACAGCTCATGGCCGATGCGGAAGCCAACCCGTTGAACCACCCCGACTCGATCCCCAACCTCGAGAGCATCGACAAGGTCGGCATGTACAAGTACGGAAGCAGCAACATCGGTAAAGGTGTGCCGGATTGGTACAACACCGAGATCGGACCCATGCTGCGGGCTGCTGCCAAGAGGGCTCAGGCTAATCTTTAGATTGTTCCAATAGATCCTTTGTTGTTTAGATACGCTAATACAATTGTTTCGCAAGCCGTGCACACAAAGTCACTCCTCTCCCAAAGTCAGGTGACGATGAGAGATCCATTAAGAGGACAAAGATCTACAAGTACAAATGAGGTGACAAAGGGTGTATCAAGGTAAAAATGTTCGAAGAGGCACGTCTATCAATGCGCCATGCCGACACTATACGCATTGCCATTGGTCGGAGTCGTTGCAGAGGCACCGTTCAATGCGGTGGCACCATTGCTTTCAGACGAAGAGCGACTCATGCTGGTTGACGCGACGGTCGTCTCTCCTGTCCTTGCGTTGGGACGATATGCAGGCGGAGGTGCAGACACAGAAGCAGCCGACGCACTCGCATTCGCCGTATTGTTGCCATCCCTGCCAATGTGATCCGCACTGAGCGCCAGCCATCGTCTCGACAACTGGGTTGGATTGCGAGACATGGGAGGCGACGCGCTCATAGGGCTACCAGTGCTTCCTGTCGGCGAGCGCAGAGGTGTCGGAGTCGTGCTTCTTCCTCCTCCGATCCCATTCGGGTGCTGCCCCACCATGCCCGTCCTACTCGTCATCACCGGCGACGGCAGCGCAGGTCGTAACGGTGCATCGATCTCGCCACTGTGATCGGCATCCTGATCCACCGGCTCGGCAGGAAGGCTCCAGTAGTTGGGCAAAGCTGTCCACTCGGTCGCAGTGTGTGACGAGGTGAGCGTGATAGGCGCTTCGATGATAATATCAAACAGCTGTGGCGTCGGCTTGGCAGCAGAGCTCGTGCTGGCCGCGTTGTCGTTCCACACCTCCCAATCGCCTTCCGACTTTCCGACGCGGATCGAGAGCCTGACCAAGTGATGCACGGCAATGTTGGACTTGGAGTGGTTGGTGCTCAGATTGATCCTGGTCGTACCGCAAGCAGGAATGTTGAGATCGGTGGCAAGCTCCCACGGCCCGGTCGGGTCCAAAATGGACGGGATGACATCCGAGTCTTCGTCATCTGCCGCTGCGGCACGCGCCATGGGCGCTAACGGACTATGCTCCAAAGCATCGACCGAGTCGGAAAGAATGGGTAGGATGGGCTCGGTGGCCGAGGCATGTGCGACCTTCATCAAAGTCCACTTTCTCGGCACTTCGTGTCTTGCCACTCGTCGGCCTTTGGCAAAGTAGTCGGTACGTTCTTCGAGGGTTGCGAGGATGCGATAGATCTTGACCTTGCCAAGCGGCACAAACTTGAGCCACAGGGGAATCTGTTGACCGATGGGGAAGCTCTTGCCGCTGAACACCACCATGTAAGAAAGCAGATCTTCCCAACATCGCTCGACGACAATCGAGTCAGTCTCTTCGAGCGCGTCTTCGTCCGGTGCGTGGATGAGGTTGACCTCTCGTTCTGCAACGAGGTTGGGCGTCAATGCACCTGCACGGATGACGTTGGCGCGCAGGACGTATCGGTTGAAGCCAAAGTCGGCATGGAGTGTAGGGGGAAGGTTGGAGGGAAGCGAGATGCAGATGGGATAGGTGTAGGTGCCCTTTTTGAACTCCTTTGAGTCCGAGTTGGCGGCTTCTTCGGAATGAGGCTTGTGATCAGTAGCCGGTTCCTTGAGGAGACCGTTGATGAGCGTCTTGAGGCCAGGCTTCTTTGTCTTGCTGTCACTGCTCGACTTGGTGCTCGATTTGCCCTTGCTGCCTTTGTTGGTGTTGTCCTGCAGTTCGACTGAGCTTCGACGGCTAGAAGGTGTGCTCCTTTGGCCGTTTGACCGGGGCGTGGAAGCGTTGCTGGTGGGATTGGGTGCATTGTCAACGCGAGACTGCGGATCGAAGCGCACGACGTGCTCTTTGGCACGAGGCGCGGTAGGTGGTTGGGTATGGAGAATGCTTTTGCCCGGTGGTGCAGAGGTGCCAGCTGTCGAGATTCCAGCAGACCTAGGTGGAGACTGACCGGGAATGGAGAGGGCCGCAGATGAGGTAGCGGCGGCGACATCGGCAGAGGTCTCAACAGATGTGCTCTGATCTACGCTGGAGGAGACGCTGTTGCCGGTGGAAGCGCTGAAACCTGACGCACCCGCCACTTGCTCCGGTGAAGGCGACTGGGGAGGAAGCTCGGTGGGCCAAGCATCGTAGCCTTGCAATGGCGCCGAACGAGGTGCATAGAGCGGCGGTCGCTCATGGCCCTGAGACTCGAAGTACTCGTGCCACCTCGACAGATCCTGGTACTGTGCAGCGTGTGGAGGACGAACATCGAGATAGGAAGATGCTGGTGTGCTGGCATACGAGGAAGCTCCGGAGGCGCCTCTTGAGAAGGAGGGCGACTGGGCGGGCGTAGTCGCGTTCGAGTCCGGACTTGTGGCGTAGGGCGTCCATTCCGTTGTACCTGAGCCGGTGCGCTGGAGTGTGGGTCGGCTGCGAGAAGAGGAGGAGGAGGAGGAGGAGGAGGAGGAGGAAGAAGAAGACTCTTTGGACTTGTTGAGACCCATGTCAGGTCTCAAGGTGGGCGGGATCATGGCAGTGCCAGCTTTGGCCGCAGCGCCAGCAATCTGCCGAGCCAAGTTGCTGCCACCACTGCCACCGTTTCCATGGGAGCTCTTGGGTCTGTCGTCGTCCTTGCGGTTTGCTCCGTTTGCCTGGCGAGAGCTGCTTGCCGAGGTGGATCTGGCGGTTGATCTGGTGGCACCACGCGCGCTTGAAGCGACAGCAGCTGCAGCAGCAGCAGCAGCAGCAGCATACTCCCAGTCGACATCCTCTTGTAATCCGATTCCTGGACCGACCGAGTTGCTTCTTGGACGCGTTCCTGCGGGGATGGCCTTGTCGTGTTTAGCATTGTAGAGGCTAATGGTGTGATGGAAGATGGTCATTTCTTCGACGAGTTCTACGCGATTGGGACCGATACCTTCTGGCCAGTCGGTCTTGGCGGTACCTTTGAGCGAGACGGTGATTTCCTTGATCTTGGAAGGCTTGGGGAGGTGAAGCGTGACGAGGCCACGTAGTTGAGATGGAGGTGCATCGATGTTGACGGGACGACGTCGACCACGAGCATCTTCACCTGAAGACGACTGGCCTCGAAGAAAGACGACGGGTTCGAGCTGGGTGATGGTGACGCTTGCAGGAGGAGACATGTTGGTGCTGAGGTGTAGCTGTTTTCTACACAGCTGCCTTAAGCTTCTAGAGGCGAGAAACTTGAAATGAAGCAGCAGTATTGTCCGTCTATGTCATGAGAGTGAAGTGTGCGGCAGTCGCCTATGCGGATGGCGTTGAAGTGATCATGGTCAGAGCATGGTTATTATCGACACCGGACCAAGGAACGGTACTTAGAAGATGAAGGCAAGAAAGCAAGTTGACACGGGCCGAGTTCGTTTTGGCTTTCGATCCCGCTACTGTAATCTAAAAAGCAGAGCGTGACAACGCGATGTGATCAAGATGGAAGAGACGGAAAGCAGAAGCAGAAGCGAGGGGGAAAAGCAAGATGAATCATCCACCTTGCGACCATCACATCTTGCTCAGCCATCAATTTGGATGCATCACTCTCTCACACAGGTCACAGAGTGGAGACTCGCCTTATCCGCAACGTTTTTTTCCCTCCAATTTTGCCTCGGCTCAATTGTTTTTGATCGCTTTTTGACATGTCGGCTTTGCACGCTGCAACGTTCATGCTTGGCACACTGCCATCCAAAAATAACAGCAACGACTCTTACTACAGTACGCACATCGATCTTGGGCTCATTGTCGACAACAAGCGCCACTTGGCACAAGCTCAATCGCGAGCTTCGATCTTGAGATTAATTGGAAAACGGCGGTTGACAAGGGTTCCCCAAGAAGAAGGAGGAAAGCAAGACGGAAATCCGTAGAGCTTTCGAGCAAATACAGTGCAATACGCCGAGCATTTCTCCGTTTTGCCGGTCGTTCCATGTTTTCCATTCCGCACATGCATTCTGGAGCGTATGGACCGACCTGTGTCCAGCCGACGCACGCGACCCATGCATTCCCTTTCCCCCATGGTGACGCCACGTTGGCCGGCTTTGCATCTTTTGCATGGCATCATCACACAGTCACTTGTAGCGTTCGTTCACTGCGAGACGGTGAGTGAGTGGGAGAGAGAGAGAGAGAGAGACGGCGACGGTGATTTTTGGCCCGGATTCAAGATGTTACGCCGTCCAAGTGAGACATTAGCCGCTCCAAAATACAGACTCGCACGACTCGACATCCCAACGTTTATCTTTAACCGCGCCTCGCTGCACTGTCGGCTTTGGAAAACCTCCTCTCTATTCCAACACTGCTCGACATCCACCCATCTCCAACCACATTCCGGCAAAGGTTAGTCGTCACAATGACCAACGACGCCAAAGCCTATCTCGCCTTCAAATTCCTCGACTCCTTCCTACGCGAAATCGTACTCGATACAGCCATCCACACGTCGGCAAAGATCAAACGCGCTCGATCCATCTGTCATCTCTGCGGTGTACGATGTCAAGCACATACACCTGCTGCTGAACAATCTGCACTCTCTACAGCAGAAGCTGCAACACCGTCTCGCTCGGCTACACCTGTTCCAGGTACTTTGTCGAACAAGCCAGACTACTATTCGAATAATCCGCTGTTCGAGTGTCTGGTCTGTTCGCGTCAGGTTAGTTCGAATCGGTATGCCACGCATCTTGCGAAATGTATGGGTATGGGAAGCAAGGGTGGCCGAAAGGGTGCGGCGAGGAATGCGAAAGCGAGCACGAGCTTGAGCGGGTCGGTAAGACAGAGTGGAACAGAAACACCGAGGTACAGTAGCGATCTGGATGAGGATAGTGTTCAACGTAAGAATGGGCCAGCCAAAAATGGGACCAAGAGGGCCAACAGTCCGCTAGCTGCGAGCTCGCTGACCAATGCGAGGATGAACAAGAGGATCAAGACGAGCTCACCGACGCCGCCTCCAAGTGACAGTCTGGGGATGGGCATGAATCGGTTGTATTCGTCTCAGCCGTTTGCTCCGTCCGGGTTGAGCAATTCGACGGTGCTGAGTGGATCGCCTCTCAATCCTAACAACAGCGCGGCGCTGGCGAATGGTAAAAATGGAGCAGCGAGCACGGTCAAGAACGGAAGCTCACCCAAGAAGCGCAAACGTACTCTCGACGACGACCAGGAGGACGACGCCGGATCGTACCACGATGCATCGGGTGGCGAGTCGAATGAGGAAGAAGGCGAAATTTTGGATGATGATGATGATGTTGCGCTCGCGGTTGGTTCTGCGTCTCGTCCGCCTTTGACGGGGACCAAGATCAAGATCCCCTTGCGAGCCACTCCTTCTTCCACACCGAAGCCAAAGACGTTTGTGGTTGCGGACGACTCGGATTCGGATACCAACTTGGCAAGTGGTCGGAAAGATCGGCAGGCGTTTCAGGTCGATGATGACCAGGACGACGACGATGACGATGATGACGACGACGACGATGACGACGACGAGGGAGACGATGATGATGATGATGACGACGACGACGATGTGCAGGTCACAAGGGTCACCCAGGGACGAAGTGCTGGCGCCAAGTCTCAGAACCCATCGTCAGCCTCCAACGGTAGTGGACTGCAGAGAGAACGTGGAAGCGATGGTGAATTTATCGATGTCGAGAGCGCTTCTGATCAAAGCGATGCCGATTCTTTCTAGGACAAAACCCAATCCGATTTCTTGTTTGATCCCTGTCCCGGTCGCTCATGCCCAGACTCGGGATTCCCAATCTCAGGCAGCAACATCATTTAACGCAAACATTCGCAAACACGGTGATTTTCCAAGTGTGTAAAAATAGCATCCGAAGAAAGACAGTGAGAAAAAAAAAAAAAAAAAAAAAGGAGCGATACCGATACAAGAAAAGCAAACGAACGGATACACAAAGAGAAAACAAGAGCCGAGGGGGGTCCATGCGGATCGAGAAACCCAACCATCCCAACTCAAAGACAACTCATCACCGACACGGCGACCGCCACCACCACCGTCAACCCCAGCATCGGCCCCATGCCCAACGCGGCACTAATCTGACCCAAACTCAAAAAGATATTACCATACTTCCCACTCCCGTTCGTCGAATTCAGCGGAACAAACCCGACCATCTTGCTCTTTTCTTCCGTCTCCAAATCCGCACAGGATGGAATCTCACATTCCAACTCTGGTGCTACACTGTTCTGATTTCGGTACCAACACTGGGTACCGGCGTCGAACCCACAGCAAGTGTTGATGAAGCCGTTGCCCCACGATGCCTGTTGATTGACCGAGAGATGGTTTGTGATGGAGCAGGAAGGTTCGGTGATGGTAGCGTCGCCGCCGGGGGCGGCTGAGCCGGAGGGTTCGGCGGCCGAGGCGGTCGAAGTGGAGTTGGAGGCTTGACGGGCGGCGAGAAGGGATTGTTCGGTGAGCAAAGGGGTGTCGTCGAGCGAGCGTTCGAAAGGTTGGGATACTGAATCGACGAGTTGGGCGATTGCGAGGCTGGAGAGGGCGAGGAGCATCGCCAGAAGGAAGGCGGAGGAGAGAGTGAGGGATCGCATGGTGAGCGGAAGACGATGCGAGCGCGGGATGAGATGCGACCAGAGATGCAGTTGTGCCAAAGGCTCAACTGCAAAGTGCTACAGAGCTAGCTTTGTGCGCAGCGATGGTTTCCAAACGACGTTGACCAACAAGACGAGCCTCGACGGTGGATGGATGGGTATGGTAAATGAGTGTGGCAAGACGTTTCGATGCCCGATTCCAAGAAGAAGCGAATGTGGGTCGAGCGTGGCAATCCGAAGCGTGATCGAAACAACAAACAGGAAGAAAAAAAGGAAAGACGGTGACGGTGATGATGGTCAAGAGCCAAGATTGCAAAGGTTGGGCAACGATCGGAGGTGGAAAAAGTCCCACTTTTGACAGCCAGCCACGGGGCAAAAGAGCACACATTCTCCCCTCTCCCCTCACATACTGAATCGATTGTTTGCGGCGAATGCACAACGTCGTTCGCCTGCGCTACTGTACTGCTGCAGCATCGCGCCTGACAAGACGAAAAGCGGGTTAAAAAAAGTCAGAAAATTCGAATCTGCCTCCCTGCGCCGCCGCCCTCGTTCCTCGCCCTCGCCTCCTTACCGTAATCCTAGCGAGCAAACCATCGCCTGCAATGGGACCTCCTCAAAAGGGAGGAGGAGGCTCGTTGCTTGGTTTGCGCCCCCGTTCCTCCTCAGCACAACCCACCATCTTCACGGTCCTCTCCAGCTCTACACAACCTTTTTTCTTACCCCGCATACTAGCAAAACGATGCGTGTCAAAGCGCTGCTGCGCCGTAGAGCGCTAATCAATAATTGTCTCAACCGGCTGCTAAAACGAAAAAGGCAGCAGGGCAGAAGCTCAAATTCCAGACCTTTTCTCCTGCACGTCGAATTTGCGACACTAATTTTACTTGGCTGATTCGCCTCATGGGAATATTCTCTCCCTCCTTTCCCCCGCACAGCGATCAGCAAGGCGCGTTTTCCCACCTTGAAAATGAAAATTCCCAAGCAAAGCGAGAGAGGAATGAAATCTAAATGGAAAAAAAAACAAAAAACAAACAAAAAAAAAAAAGGAAGCTCGTTTCAGGTTCCTGGGCCGTTTCTGCTTTCTCTCCTTGCTGTGAGGATGTCGGTGTGCAAAACAATGCATCACTCGAGGGAAAGAGCCTACAAAAGTGCAAAAAAAAGAGAAAAGTGGAAGGTGGGAATCGAACCCACGACCTCAAGATGTTTTCAAAGGGCGCCGCTCTCTCTTTTTGAAGATACGTTGCAATCTCACGCCAAACCACTAAGCCTCTCCCACATCATAACGTTTTACCCTACCTCTAACAGATCTATAATTCCTTGGGTCATCTCAGGTGTCACGAACCATCGTCCTCGGAAGCGCGGGGGTCTGTGCGGAGTCTATTCGGTAGCAAGAGATTTTTTTTTTTTGGGGGGGGGGTTGTGTGTATAAGTGACCCTGGAGTCTGCAAGGGAGAAAAAGGCTGTCTCACACGACATCCATCTTTCCATCCTCCTGCAACTCTACAAAGGATGGCACTCACTGGAAACGTAAAGGTGACGGTTCAGGACGCTGGACTGCCGTTGGAGCCGATGGTTTGTCGATGCACGTAAGTCGTTTACCGGGAAAGAAAGGTGACGGCGTTGGATTGACTAACTGGTCCTTGCTTTCCGCGTGCGATATCGCAACAACAGCAACTGTCAACCAGACTGCTGGATCCGGTATGTTGCTGCTCACGTGCTTTTAGCAAAGATTGAGTAGGTTTCAATGACGCTCGTTTGATGTGTTGATGCCAGTCTTCTCGCTCGTCTCGATTCTCCCCGAACAACATGTTGAGATCGTGGGCGAGACTAAAAGCTTGTAAGCACGCTCCTCCTTGCTCCTCCCTAGTCACCACACTGAACCTCGCCATCACCTCCTTCTCCCTCCGCAGTCGAAGACAACACCTCCTCCAGCGGCACCCCTCTGTACCGTCATTTCTGCCCCACCTGCGGCTCCCCCCATCCAATCCCTCTCCCCCTCCCGCTCCGGTCTCGCCATCATCAAGCTCGGCCTCTTTGCCAACTCCGGCGCCTGCAGCTCGCACATCCAGCAACCCACCACTCAACTCTTCACCAAGAACAAAAAAGCATTGGGAAACGCTCGTCGACGGTGCGGCTGCCAAAGAGACTCAGTAAGAAACGTCATTTCCTTCACGGACTTGTTCGGATTAGAAAAGTTTGCGCCAAGAAGAAGTGAGATAAGGAGCGAAAGAAAAGCGGTGACAAGCGGCGAACCAGATAAGGAGGCAAGCAAACGCCGGTAAGAGTGTGGTTCTTCTTCTTCGGCAGGATTTTCGCATTGCTCGGTGTTTGCGGGTTGGCTGTGGATGGGGTTGAGCTAAAATGCTAAACGAGGGCATGTCCTGGAAGCGTGCCAAGAGAGTTGTAGTGTCGTCAGTGTGTGTGTGTGTGTGTGACGTTCGGGGAAAAGCGCTGATTGAGTCTGAGATAGAGAGATAGAGATAAGAACATGTCGCCGGGCGGATTCGGCCAATTAATTTTCAAGTGAGAGTGTTTCTCCACACTGGGAAAGGCGAAGGTTTGAAGGTGAACCCTGCATGGTCGACGCTTGGACCATGCTCGAGATAAGCCACTCGTTTGGCGAAGCATGCGCTAAGTTTTTTGGTCCAAAGAGGCTCGGCCAGCCTGAGAAGCAGCCTGAGGAACATACATATATAAGCTCCTCTCGTTGCTCGCACATCGACTTGTTCAACAACCATCCAAACAAATTTCCCAAGCAACATTTTGAAGCAACCATGTCCAACCCCACCTCGTCCGGCAACATCCAAAAGCCCAAGATCCTCTCCGATCTACCCCCCATCTTCACCTCGCTCCACGATGCCAAAGTCAAAGCCAAGCTGTCCTTCGCCGACCTCGCTGCCAAAGTCGATCGAGACGAGTGGTACGTAGCCGCCATTTTCTACGGTCAAGCTAAACCGGACGCCAGCGATATCGCCAAACTATCCTCGGCACTCAACCTGCAACAGAGGTATCTCGACGAAGCGTTTGGTGAAGACTACTTTCCCCACAGGGGATTGGGTGATTTTCCCCCGCAAGATCCGGTGCTGTATAGGCTGTACGAGGTGCTCGTGGTGTACGGATATCCGTTGAAGCATATGATTCACGAAAAGGTAGGTATCGAAGCAGAATGAAAAGAAAGGAATCAAAGCTCACTTTTCGTTCTTTTTTGGCGGCATGTCGAAACAGTTTGGCGATGGCATCATGTCGGCTATCGACTTTGAAGGCCACGTTGAAAAAGTCAAAGGCAAAGCTGGAGAGGACCGAGTCAAGATCACTCTCGACGGAAAGTTTTTGCCCTACCGCCGATGGTAAAACGATCCTTCATCCACAAACCACAAACAAGTCTTAATGTCAACCGTCATTCACCTGATGCTTCTAACTGCTGCTTGATTGCCAAAGATGCTATAAATCACTACTGCGCCCCCGCCGACTCTAATCCTCCGTAGCATCGCCATACTCAAAACATCCCCGATGCCTACTCCTCGCCTCCTGCAGCCCCTTCTGCAACGCCTTGGTCATCAGGGGATAACTCTTCCAATACCTCACCTTGTCATCCAGCAGCGCATAGCCTTCCTTGGTCAGCTCGTAGTTGATACATCCCTGCTCGGGGCTCTGTCCGACGTTGGGGCTTTCCGGATCATACAGGCTCACATGGAGGATGTTGGTGCCGGGCTCGGTGTAGTCGATGTTGGCGATCATCTTGCGTCCCTCGGCTGCGATGGCGCGGAACCTGTCGAGTGCCTCTTCGACATACTCGGCCTGCTTGCCGTCGTACAGTCGAACAAACGAGAGGCGTGCATCGCGTGCCTGTGCGGGTAAACGAGTACGGCCGAATCGTGCAGCGTCGAGCGGACGCAGATCTTTGAATTTGACGCTCTCCTTATTGCCATAGTCGATGAACGAAACTTGAGCTTCCTTGAGACCGGGAGAGACTTTTCGGATGACGGCGCGGTACCAGGCACCGTCTTGGCTGAATTTGGCTGAGACCAGATCGCCAGCGCGGGGGATGAAGCTGGCATTGCCCGAGGCAACGGGCGACTTGTGGTGGAGCGAGAACTCTTCCATCAGTGTTTCGAGTTGGTGGATTTGGTCGTTGAGGACTTGAAGACTAAAGCCGAACGGGTCGTCGGGACCAGAAGATCCACGAACGTCGGAAATGATGCAATCGATGTACTCGGTTCTCGCTGGTGCAGCAACAGCGCCGGCACCAGTAGCACCATTACTGGCAGCACCGCCCCAAGCAGCGCCTCCAACGCGAGCACCACCCACTGCAGGACGCCCTGAAACAGCGCTTGCTACCGCACCAACGTCGGCATACGCAGCCTCTTCCTCGGCAGCCGCATCGTAGTCATGCCACAATCCAAGCTTGCCCGCTTTCGCCTTTTCCTCTGCATCCATCAACGACTTGTAAAACGGCGTCGCTTCGGCGCTGTAGCCGTGCACAGTAGCAAGACCGTTCTCGACGAGCGAAACGGCCAAGTTGTTGGTCTTGTTGAGGTAAAGCGCGCCAATGAATCCTCCGACCTTGTCCGTGCTGAACACTTCGATCTCGACATCGCGCTGCAAAGCACGCATGGTGGAAAAGTCGAGACCTTCGCGACCGAACGGCTCGTCCTTTTCGGAAGCGTTGCGCGCCGTTTTGGGCGCACGGATGCCGGCAAGCACAAATGTGAGACGAACGTTTTCTCGAGGAACGATCAGCTTGAATCGTGAGGCTGAAGCGACAAAGTCGACAATGGCACTGACTCGACCGGCACGCTTGAGACCGGAAAGGAAGGTGTTGGCCTTGGACGCAGTCTCGGAAGCATCACCCATGCGTGGAGCTGGCAGCTCTTTGCCCGAGTGAATACCTTTGCCTTCGGCGACAGCCTTAGCTTCGGCTTCTATGAGACGGTCAAAGTCGGGCGAGCGATCCTCGTCGTCACGACGATGCCTCTGCACGGTAGCAAGACCTCTGGAGATGAGCAGCAAGCCTACATCGGCATCCTTGTTGCCTTGTTTGACGGTAGCATACTCGCGCTCGTCAAAGTCGCCTTCCTTGGGCTTGATGTAGTCCATCTGCACCGACACGGTCTTGCCGACGAGTCGTTTGCGCAGAAATTCGCGTGCTTCAGCAGCGTATCCAGCCTGTTTGGCATCTTTGGCCTGTGGCTGACGCAGCGACGAGAACTGAATACGCTTCTCAG
The DNA here is from genome assembly GCA_014826065.1 of Anthracocystis panici-leucophaei. Classification (NCBI taxonomy): domain Eukaryota; kingdom Fungi; phylum Basidiomycota; class Ustilaginomycetes; order Ustilaginales; family Ustilaginaceae; genus Anthracocystis; species Anthracocystis panici-leucophaei. The sequence continues at coordinate 1,444,924 of CP060301.1, forward strand.
GGCCGAGCTTGCCATCAGCGCCCGCCTTGCGAACTTGAATTGTGTCGCCCGAGATGATGCGCGATACGACAGCGTCAAAGGTGCGGGCTGCGACGGGCTGGCTTGCCAGAGTGGTGGACGACGAAGCGGGAGCCGAGTAGGATTGCCATAGATTGAGACGCTTTTCTTTGGCGGTTCGTTCGGCTTGACGGTACTTTTCCATGCCACCGTACGAAGCGAGCATACCTGCGTGCCAGTCGACGCAACGAGCGAGACCGGCCGAAAGCAAAAACTGAGCAATGTCGCCGACAGGGTGGATCGCAAGCCCGATGAGCACGCTGGCAGAAGGCTGAGCAGGAGCAGGAGCAGGAGCGGCGGATGTGGTGCTTGCAAACGGTGTGGGAGCTGTGACGGGTTGTGGCACCGAGAGAAGCGTCACCTTGATGTTTCGCTGCAAGAGGCGGCTCTCGACGAAGAACTTGGCTTCCTCACCGAATGGCTCGCTGGCATCTGTGGGGCTGGCACCGCCACCACCAGTGACACGAGGAGCCTTGATACCGGCCAAGCTGAGGTTGATCATCTGCTGATGCGTCGAAGAGAGGAGCAGACGGACACGGAGCATGCTGCCGTCTCGAACCTGTTCGACGATGGCTTCGATGGGCTTGCCCTTCCACTCGGTGAGGAAAGCGGCGGTGTCTTCGGGCATCGAGTGGTGGACCTTGAGCAGATCGTCGGGACCCCAGAGACCGACACCGGCGGCTGAAGCTTCTTCCTGGACGCTTCGCAGCTTTTGCTTCCAGCTGCCCTCATCGGCTTCTTCGCTGCGACGAGCTACCGAGTCGTGCACTTTGGCCCAGCCTGCAGCGAGAATCTCGTGGGCAACATTGGTGTCGGGCAAACCAGGAGCTTTGGGCGGCAAGAAGACGTGAGCAAATTGGCGAGGTTGGGCGACAGTGCTTCCAGGGACAGCGGCAGGTGCAGGGACGGTGTACTCGATGCGGTAGCGAATCTCGCGGCCTACGGTGAGCAAGCGGAGATATTCGCGGGAAGGGAAAGCCTGAGGATCGTCGTCACGGTCGCGGGAGCCAAGACGAGGAGCAGCGATGCCGGCAATGTGGACGGTCTCTTCCTTGCCTGGGATGTTGACGCCCTTGGGTCGGATGACGATTGTGTCACCGCTGAGGACGCTGCGAACGATGGCGCTCTTGAGGGCGGGTACGAGAGGTGTAGCCGGCACGGTGTTGCCCGAGGTAGGCGCGCTGCCGTTGGTAGACGGAGGACCTCCATTGGCGGTGATTGATGCTGCTGATGCTGCTGATGCTGCTGCGAACGACATTTCGAATGAAGTTGATGATGATGCTGCTTGTTGATGGTAAATCTGCTTGGCTGCTTGCTTGTGCTTGAACGAGGATGCTCTTGAACGGACCTGAAGTATGCCGAAGGAAAGATTAGAAGTAACAAAGATGAACAGAAACGAATGCTGATCGAAGTTGGAAGAGTGAAAGATGGTGCGGGAGAGAGAAGAAGAGAAGGAAGAAGAGATGAAAGCAAATGAGATTTTGAAGACAAAGTGGTCCGTCCGCTTTCGGTGAGCGAAACTCGTCGATGTGGCTGCTTTGTGACTGCGTGGCTAACTGCGTGGCTTTCGTGATCAGCGCCCTTTTGAATGTGACAGGAAGCGAGAAACGAAAAGAGACCAACACACACACACACACACACACACTCTCTCTCTCTTCGCAAGCCAATCACACTCTTCCCTTTCACTACTCTCGCCTTTGTTACAGCAAAAACGCAAGAAGATCCGTGCGAAGAAACTCAAAAACCGCATTAGCCGACCACCAACGTCAGGCACACACATGGCCGAACTCAGCTTACAATCTCACATTTTCAGAGAAATCCTCTGGCTCATACGAAAGCTTGACGATGCCAAACCTCGACATATACACACACACTCTCTCAGCCCTCTGCCTTTTTGTGCAATCGATGATGGAAGAATCAGGGTATGCAATGGATCGAGGACAGCGCACGATCCTCACCTGTAAAGACTGCGATCAGATGCTCTCGAATGTAAGCCTCGCCGACTGCCTCGCTTCCGTCACTTTGCGCAAAGCAGACATGAGATCCTGCACCGTCGTAGGCGTATCCTGTGCACTATCGCAGGTGGCGGCAGCGTTGATAAAGCAGAGCACTGCCGACTGGTATCGCTGAAACACCTCACTCGCCTTGGCACTGGCCAGCCTGCCTTGGCTCTTGCTGGCAATGATCGTCTGCATCCATTTGATGCACCACATGGCCCACGTTACGGTCCAAGACTGCATCATGCCTGGATGCAGGCGGATGATGCCAAACAGCGTGCCATGATCGCAGACCAGCACTTGTCGGTTGAGCGTGATATCCACCTCGTGCTCGAGTCGGCATATCACTTGTTCCTTGAGCTTTGCATCGCAGGTGGAGGAAAAGCCGAACTCTTCCACAGCATAGTCGATCGTGATCCATTGCCCGAGGAAAAGGAAGATGAGGAAGGTGCGTCTGGTCTGATCTTCGGGATGGGTAGGACCAGTGATGTGCAGCATATCGTTCCAATCCCACGTGAACAAGGAGCTCAATCCGTCGTGCCATGCTTTCAAGTCGTCGAGCACATCGAGGACATCTTGCGAATCGATACCGAAACCTTGAACGCGCGGAGACTGAATCTTGCGTGCGACACGACGACAGATGTTGGCAAGCTCGACAAAATGATCGCGGAACAGCATGCGCATCGCATCGGTCGAGGTGACAGCAACCATAGCAAGTGTCCTGGTCAAATTGATATCGTCCTCCTGTATCAGCGGTAAGGTGCGCCCTGCTTCTGATCGGATGGCGTCATACACGTAAATAGTCCAGAACAAGATTCGTTGACGCACCATATCACGGCCTTCGAGACGAGTGCCAAAAGGCTTCTCGAAATGCAGCTCGAGCTTCCTCATGAGTCGTATCATGCCTTGGTGCGACAATACATCAACGTCGAAGATGCCTCGAGACGACATGGGGTCTGGAATCGGTTTGACCAGGCCGTCCGAGTGTTCGACCATAAGCACGACGGATTCCAGCGCGTCGAAGCTATCTCGCACCAATCGATCGCGATCTTTGATGAGCCTGCAGTAGTGTTGATATAGGTCCTTTTGCACCTCGAAGCGATTCGCAAATTGAGTTGCTCCCGCACCTCGACATGCAACGGCAATCAGTAGCAGCTCCGACAGCGGCTGTTCGTTTGTATCCGAGATGCCAGTAGCGAAGCCGTTATACCTTTGGAAGAAGGCATTGTATCGAGGCCAAAACCACTCTGGACGGATGAAACCAATGCACTGGCCCGTGCTGTCAAAGAAGGCTTTTACGCAGGCATCGAGCATGTGTTTGTCGAGTGACACGATGCCCAGCAGACCTCCGACGAAGCCGACTTGGCCACTTGAGCTGTTGGGAGATGGCTTGTCGAACGGGTTGCGTCGTTTGAGACCGTTGGATCTGACACCTTCTGTGACCGCTGAGCTGAAGACGGCAGCATTTGACGAAATGATTTCGGGCAAAGATTGGTCGGAAGGAGCTGTGGCGGACTTGGGTGTGACCCCCGTTGCGGCAGGCAAGTCGGAATGCGAGGATCTTATACCAGCGTCCGAGAATCGGTGTATTGACGCTTGCTGCTCGTTGGAGGGAGTGTTGCCAGTGGAGAAGCGCAAAGTGTCTGCATTTCCAGAGCTGAGAGCGGCAAACATGCCATTCTGAATGATAGAGCTGTGCGACTGTGGCTGATTCATGTAGGTGTTGGGATTTTGGACGGCGCCGGATGTGGCTGCAGCGATGCCATTTGTAGTGGATGGCAAGAGAGAGTCTTGTTCAAGATGAGTTGGTTGCTGTTGTGAGACAGCTTCGAGTAGGCTGGAGAATCTAGGTGACATGCCGAGTGAGTCGGTGATGAATGCTGTACTTGATGGGTGTGCTTCCTCGACCCTAATTGCATGTAATGCTGCCGTTGAGGACGACTCTATCGATGCGGTCTGCGCTGCGTCCTGCTGCTCTTGTAGCATCTTGATCCGTTTCCCCATGCGCTTCTTGGGTGGGTTGACGGTCAGAACGCACTCCATGGATGTGCTCTCGCAATTAGAGCATGCCGAGTGTCCTTGCTCCAGACGAGGTTCACGGTCGCACTTGACTTTGCGAAAGCGACATGCATTGCAGGCGACGTAGAGCTTGCGTTTGCCATGGGCACTTGTCGAAGCCTCTGCTGAGTCGGTCATATCTGCGTCAAGACACTTCAAGAGAAGCGAGAGCGTTGTCCTATATTGAGTATGAGGTGTTGAGCATGATAGTCATGAGTTCGGCCTGAGGTGATGAGCATGGTGTCAATCGAGGTTGACATGCCAAAGTCAAGCAAAGCTGTGCAGCCAACAAAAGATAAAAGCGCAGTTCTATTTCACCGAAGCGGGTCCAAGCGGGAAGGATTAGGGTTACAAAATCCGACACAATGTTAGACCCCACACACTACCAGTTTTGATATTTTGGCGACCTTTTTTGCCAGCAAACCGTGCCCTGTCGACGTTGCTTACAGTCAGGGTTGGACCATCGCCACGTTTCGGTTGGTTCCCAGCTCGGGACTCAAGCACGATATCGCTTCACCGAACCAATCTGCATCTTTGCATGTTGCACAGGTTGTCGTTATCGCTGGCAAATCCCTTTCCCAGTGTTGCCCATGGCAGAGCATTCATTGTATCCCTACACTCGATGTATGCGGAAACGAAGAGATGGCGATCATAGGTGTCCGGCCAACATTGCGAGCATCAAACAGCAAAGGCGCCTTTTCTTGTGCCGTCGCTACTGTAACAAAAAAAGTTACAGTTTTGACACGAGGCGAGACTGCCTCACAGTCTGACACGCACACGGGGCAAGATCTGCAGCCCAAATCCGCTATGTCTCATCCATCGCGTCTAGCCCATTCCAACGCCTCGGTCCACTCCCTCGCCTCGCCTTCTTCAAGAGACCCAATCTCTACGCTAACGGACGGACGGGATCTTGCTAGCATCTCCGTCTTTGACAGCAGCGTCAGTGCGTCGCCTTCAGATCGGTACTCGCGGCGGCGAATACAGTACTGTAGTCCTGAAATGCCCGCTAGTCAAAATCGCTATTAGCCTCGTGTGAGGCGAGCAGAGTGTATGCTGCAGCTTGGCCCTGCGTGAGAGAGAGAGAGAGAGTGTGTGTGTGTGTGTGTATGTCGTGCAGTGCAGTGCCTGCCTCTCAAGCGTGTGTCTGCCGGAATCCATCCGCTTCCGCCCTTTTTGAGTCTCCGTCGGTCCCTTGTGTATGCCTTCTTCTTTCTTTTCCATCATCACCCTCAAGACACATCCTTCTCTCCGCTAGATCGCCATCCCCTTCCCTCTCCCTTCCCTTTCTTACAACATCGTGGCCGGTTCCACATCCCATTTCTTTTCTTCCTTACCGCATATACTCGAGGTCAGGACCTCTCAGCATACGCATAAAAGCAGGACTTTTTTTCGACCTTTTAGACCTCCGATAATATCTCCTCCAACAAGATGCGCACCACCCTCTTTGCCGTCGTATCTCTTGCCGTGCTCAGCACGCTTGGCTTCAGCGTCCCGGAGACCGAGGCCAAGTCGCTCAGCAACAGGCACCAACACCACTCTAGAGACTTGACCGTCACCCATCATCAGCGTAGGAAGACGTGCAAGAAGCACAAGAAGCGTCCCGCCCACGCCAACATGCCTAACCAGGCTGGCTCGTCGTCCAGCTCGTCCTCATCTAGCTCGTCATCGAGTGCTGGGGCGGGCTCGTCTTCCGGCTCGTCTTCCGGCTCTTCGTCTGACTCTTCGTCTGACTCTTCTTCTAGCTCTTCGTCCGGGTCTTCTTCTGGCTCCTCGTCTGCCAATGCTTCGGCTTCTGCCAGCGCCTCCGCCTCCGGCAGCGCCTCCTCTTCGGCCGCCTCTTCGTCCTCCTCCTCTGGTACCGGATCGTCTCCCTCCACCAGCGCTGGTGCCGCTCCTCCCAACAGCCCTTGGGGCAACTGCTTCGACCTCACCGCTACCGCCTTCCAACCCAACTGGAAGGGCGAAGCCACCACCACCTGGTGCGGTGTCGAATTCGACAAGTCGACTCCCATCATCGCTCTGCCCCTCGCACAGCTTTCCAAGGCGTACGGTTCCGGCAACTCGGTCACGTATTACTCCAACCAGGGTCTGTGGAACAACATGATCTCCGAGTGGTGCGGTCGCGAGGTTGTCATCGAGGGTCCAGGTGGAAGCTTCAAGGCTTACTTTGGTGATGCCAACGAGTGGACTTCGGTCGATGTCAACATGAACCTCTTCACCAAGTTGAAGGGAGTTGGTGTGGGTTCGTACAGCAACCCTGACGCTGCTGGTTGGATGGACAACATCAAAGGCTGCTTCACGGGTAACAAGATTAACCTCAAGAACGGCTATCCCTTCTCGTACAGCTAGATATGGAAGGATAGAATCGCATATATGCCAAGTCGCTTTCGATCTGCTGGTCGGGTTGATGAACGCGAGGTATAATAGATGTATGACGACGCTGTCTACTAGAGCTAGACTCGACAGCTACTCGTCATGCACATCGGAATCGTTTCCGGAAGAGCAAATTTACCCCACCCTGTAATGGATTTTCCCCCCTCTGTCACCTCTGTCACCTACTCATGTATCTCCACTGCCCCCTCGTCTTCACCATCGCAATGTAGCCTCACAGACGCTGCCCAAAAGGCGCGGATCGCCCACTCGCAAGGTCGAGACGTTGGGATCCGCGGCCCTTTTTCGGCCCGTCTCTTCCCCCCAACCCACGTTCAAATTTGTCTGATAATGATCCATGTCGTATTGACGACCCACCGTATTGGCTGTGTGTCGTGAACGGAGGCAAAGTCCCACTGCAGTGGTTGCAGGGTACAGTAAGGAGGCCAGATTACCGCACCAAGCCCACAGTGCCCCTTCATAAGCCATTGCAGTGGGAGTGCGACGAGTGGGTAGATAGTTAATGAAAGTACCACATGGTGGGGCTAATGAGGCTGAGGCTGCCCTGGTTCGAGGACGAGCAGCACGATCTTGTACTTTTGCAGTCATGATCGTCATCGCTTTTTACTCACATCAAGCTTCTTTTTTTCGCTCTGTCCTTGGTTGGTCAAGATGCAGTTGGACATCTTGCTCGTCACTGTTTTGTCACTGCTGTTGACGTTCTCACCAGCTGCTGCTGGTCAGGCTGCACCACTTCCAGCAGCCGATCAGAGAGGAAACAGCGTTCCACCCTCCGGTGAGGCCTCTTCATCTTCACCTCCCGCTGCCAGAGGAGTCAAGACACCAAACGCATCAGAAAGCGTCTTTGGAGCAGGTTGTCGTTGGGACCCTACCGTGAACAACATTGAAGAAGTCACTTTCCAATTTCGCACTGGTCAAGCTCCGCCTTCAACATGGTTCTCCGACGTCAACGCTCCCTCAACATCCCAAACCACTCAAAACGGCGCAAAACTTCAACGTCGGCAAACAGATCCCGACGTACCTGCTCCATCAGACGCCGATGGTTCGTCACCTGACGACCCTGCCAAACGACACGGACCCAACGGAGCCCTGGATCCCTCCTACCACACACGCCTGATCGACGTCCTCACCTTCCGTGCGCGCTTCGGATCCTTCGGCTCGAGCCTCAACAGTGCTGGATGTGCGCTACCCGCCTTCAGCGAACGCCTCAGCAAGCTCGAAGACGCTGAGCGAGACCTTGTCAACAACTATACGGCCATGCACAAACCCATCGCTGGTAAGGACGATGTTCCCAGTGCCATGTTTTTCTGGGCTGGAATCTCCAACTACGACCCGAGCGTTCGATCGGATCTCATCCAAACCGTCGTCTTCTACGGAGATGGCTGTGCGGCCAACCCTCGTCAAGGATTATGCGTCTACGCAGCCGAGTACAGCAACTTCCGTTACAACCCGGAAGACCACATGTGTATGGGATCCAACATGCCCGTCTTCTACCCCGTAGAGTCCAACATGACCGTCAACTACCGCACGCAGAACGGCTTCCGAACGCAAGAAGCCTGGATCAACGGTAAAATGGTCAGCTATCTACGTTCTGCGGGAGACCAGGTGATGAACAGCTTTGTGATCACGCAGGAGTGCAAGAGTTGTACCTGGCCATTGTCGGAGCAGGTGTACGAGAACATTAGGATCAAATTTTCAAAGCCGGAGAAAGGGTTTGATTTGCTGCAGAGATGTAATGGTGGAGCGAGGTCGGACGGTCCTGCGCGGAAGTTGGAGGGAGGCAAGGTGTGGGCGATTGATAGGGTTACGGTGCCGAGTGGGAAGCATGTGACGAGTTTGCCGCCGCCGGCTCAGCAAGGTGGTTCGGGTGGGGCAGCGGCAGCAACTTCTGGACAGCCGTCAAGTGATGGTGGTGGCAAGGTGGGTGGCGAAGTGCAGAAGAAGCCTCATATCGGTGGTATTGCAGTTGATCCTCACCAAGGTGGTGGTGATGCTAGAGGCAAGACGAAGGCAGCAGCAGCTGCTGACGTCGCGGATGCTCCTGAAACTGTTCCTGCCCTTGACAGAGCAGACGCCGCCAAAGCTGCACCTGTCAAGGCCGATCCTGCTACTGGTCCGCCCAACACCGCCGCCGCTGCACCACCCAACGGCGGCAAGCCAGTCAGCCGTGCCCCCATCGCACCTGCTACTCCAGACTCGCCAGACTCGGCACAACCGAAGCCAGCTGTTCCCGCTCAGCCTGGTGCTGCCGGCGCTGTCGGACAACCAAACCCAGCCAGCCCAGTCACACCACCCGGTGATGCAGCTGCAAAGCAATAAGCTGCTCACGTCCAATTTCGCCCTTCTAACTTCCCCGCACACATTTGATTTTTTTGGCCGCTTAGCGACTTCTTTTCCCCCTGCCTATGCCCCCCCACGCCGATCGTCTGATCCTCTCTCTCGTTGCCGGTCCGACCTTTATGTCTCCGCACTTTCAACCGGCGATGCACCGAAATGCCCCAAGACTATTCTCTTCTCTGTCAAGCGGCTGAGTGTGTTGTGTTTGTGCATACGATTCCTCGGTTGCGGTGAATTACGCGGCGTCTGACACGGCGGTCCGTGAGATGACTGGTCGAATTCTATGCGAGTATAAGTTTGCTCGGCGTGAGATGTGTGCGAGGTTGTTTGAGAACCACCATCACGACCAGAACAAAGCAAATCAGGAGTTGAAAGATGACAGCAGCAAGCAGCAAGGGCAAAGTTGGGTTCGTCGGGCTTGGCAGTATGGTAAGTCACACTCTCCTCTTCTGTCACATCCGACCTCATCGTGTTGCTAACTCATCTTGTTTGGGATGGTAGGGCGCACCAATGGCGCTCAACATCGCCAAGTCAGGCTACCAAACCACCGCGTTCGACCTTGGTTCCGAAGCCGTAGCCACCTTTGTCACCTCTTCCTCCTCTTTCTCCCCCGCTGGCACCGGAGCCAAATCCATCATCGAAGTCGCCACCTCCCAAGACTTTTTAGTCCTTATGGTGGTCAACGACGCACAAGCGCGATCGATCTTGCTCACTCCTACCCCGAATCAGACGGCACTCGAAGTGCTAGCTCCCAACGCACACGTGATTCTGATGGCTACGTGTTCGCCTGCTTCTGTAGCTGCATTGGAGCGTGATATGAAAGCGGTTAGGTCTGATGTGGTGCTTGTGGACGCACCGGTTTCTGGTGGAGTTAGCGGCTCGACCAATGGGACATTGACGATCATGGTCGGCTGTCCCACCGACGCTTTCCACCACGTTCGACCGGTTCTGGGAGCAATGGGCGACAAGATTCATCACATGGGCCAAGAAGTAGGCAAAGGCAACAGTATGAAAGCGATCAACCAGGTGCTGTGCGGTATTCATGTCGCGGCTGCTGCAGAGGCTCTCTCCCTCGCCAAGAAGATGCAGGTCGACCCGGCAAAAGCTTTGGAGATTGTCTCGAACTCGGCAGCCAGCAGTTGGATGTTGAAGGATCGTGGACCGCGAATGTTGCAAGATGAACCCGAGATCCATTCGATGACGCAGATCTTCGTCAAAGATTTGGGCATTGTTGCGGATGCAGGGAGGGAAGTGGGTGCTGCGCTGCCGCTGAGTGTAGCGGCTCATCAGATGTTTGTGGCGGGCGTGGGGAGGAGGCAGAAGTTGATGGATGATTCGACGGTGATCAGGTGCTATGATGCGTTGAATGGGTTGAGCAAGGAGTGAGGGATTTGGCAATGTCGAATCAGTCTTGCGGGAAGATATCAAAAAGACTGTGTTGATGTGTGTCGAGGAGCGGTGGATGTGTTCATGTGGTCGTAACCGCTTTCGCGCATGCAAGAAAAGGAGTGAGAGAGAACGCTGCTTTGATTGAATGGCGCATATACCTACGGCCCCGAAACAAGCTCAGTCAGCGCCCTTTCCATATCGCCATTATGCTTTGCCAGTGTAGACTCTGCTACCTGCCGCGATACGAGCAGCTCGTTGACCTGCAAAGAGAAACATGCACAAGATCGACATCAGCATCTGTACACTCCTACCTCGTTGTTGGCTGCATTTCGTAGGGGTAGAAAGAACGACTTACAATGAAATCCACGTCGTCCTTCTTCAGCTTCTGACCCTGCGATGGGCCTGCAGCAATGTGTGCTGGTACAGTCGCCGCATTATCACCAAAGCACAGCGACTGAACTGTCTTTTCCATACGACCTCGCTCGAAGCTGTATCCTGCCGAGTCAAAGTCGGCCCAGTCTTGGATGACCTGCGAAAAGGAAGTAGTGAGGTCAGTTTGCGATTCGGATGCGCTTCGGTGTAGTCTTTGACTAGGTCTATTGGTGATACGTACCTCCGCTTGTGGTTTTGCTGTCATATTGTGGTAACAAAGCCTGTGTGATGGTATGGAAGAGAAGAAGGAAAGGTGGTGAGAACCAACGATTCTTGTCAAAGCAGCAGAGTCGGAAATCGGAACCTTGGCGCGAATTAACTCCGAAAGCCGCGATTTCTTTGGCTTTGGCTTTGGCTTTCCTTCTTGACGCTTTCATGACATCTTCTCAACCATCCTGTCGTCGGATCCTGTTGGCATCTGATGGGATCCAATTCCAGGCGCCATCACCGCCATGATCCCAACACCATCCATCACCCACCTCACAAAGTCAGATTTTTGCTGTGTCTACGAACCAGCCGAAGACACATTCATCCTTCTCGACGCACTCGAAGCCGATGCTCCCTCCCTCACTTCCACCCTCTCATCACCGTTATGCGTCGAAATCGGCTCTGGTAGCGGTATAGTCACCACTTTTCTCTCCCAAATCCTCGGCTCGACTTCAGCAGCATATCTAGCTATAGACCTCAACCCACACGCCAACACCTGCACTGTTTCTACAGGCAAAGCCAATGGCCTTCACATTGAAGCCGTTCGAACTTCACTTTTGTCAGCACTGAGGCCGAGGATAGACGGTAAAGCAGATATTCTGCTATTCAATCCACCCTACGTGCCGACGGAGGAAGAGGAGGAGATCATGGCACAAAGTAATGCTGGGATCGAGGGCGCCTGGGCTGGTGGTGAGACGGGGACGAGGCTGGTCGATGGTTTGATCGATGATGGGGTGGTGAGAGATGTATTGGCGAAAGGAGGGAGGTTTTATCTGGTTGCGATACAGCAGAATGATCCGCCAGGGTTGGTCAGGAGGTTACAGCGGCAAGGGTTGGACGCAGAGGTGGTGTTGGCGCGGCGGGCCGGGGGTGAACATCTGCATGTGATACGAGCGGTTAAGCCGTGAAGAGATCGCATTATGACATTGCTGGCATCTCAGTCTGTAGGCTGCACTAATATCAAGATACCCCACGATGATAACCATCGTACCTTTCCTTCGAAAGCCAAGATGCCGTCGCAATCACATCATGTCGACAATCCCATCTTAGGGTTAAGCTGTGTCATGTGCGCGGTCGAGTACGTGAGCCGCTCAAAAACATGCCTGTATGCCGTCTGTGATCATGCGTAGAAGCAATCAAGTGAGCCAACGAGCTCTCCGAATGAGAAGCTAGAAGCTGAAGATCGTACAAGTGGGAATCCACTGTCTGACCATGAATTCCGATGATGCCAAAAGTGCGAAAGGGGCCACTGTTCCGTGGGATTTTCGCTCCGGGATATGCTGAGCGAAGAAGAACGCCTCTTTTGCACCATGTGCCGATAAGTTATGGTAAGCGCTCCTCACAACGTGTGTCCTCCCCAACTTGCATTCTTACTGCCATCTCGCGGTGTATCATTCTGCTCCATCCTCTTCCGACTGATCATCTTCGAGGATGACATTGCTCTCAACGTCCTCCAGCGACGTCTTGGCATACATCCAACAGCGACCTTTTTCCTCCTTTTTCACCTTCCTCGTCATATACATCACATACAAGCTCCTCATCAAACCCATCCTCTTTCCTTCCCCCTACCGCCTCCTACCATGCCCCACTCGACCTTCGTACATCCTCGGAGCACGACTGGTCGAAGCCAAAGGTCTCACTTACACCGACCCTTCCACCTCGCGCACCGTCCACATCAGCGGTCCCGGCGACGTCGTCAAACACTACAGCCGCACCCTCGACAGCAGCGTGTTTGTCTTTCCGGAGCCGTTTGGAGGGGAAACACTGTTCATCTCGGATCCGTACGCGCTCAATGCTATCCTTTCAGATATTGATCTGTTTCAATCCGACCTGCTCCGGTCTTCGATTATCGAGTTTATCGTCGGTAATGGGATCGTAACGCGGTATGGAGATGCGCATCGGAAACAGCGCAAACTGATGACTCCCGCGTTCACGCCGGCGCACTTGAAAGGGCTGACGCCAATCTTTGCCAAGTATGCTGATCTGATGTGTTCCAAGATCACCTCGCAGTTGGGGAAACAAGAGGTAGCGACGGTAGATCTAGCCGAGTACCTGGACTGCACCATGTTGGACATTATCGGTATGGCTGGGTTCCGGTATGAATGCTTAGCACTCGAGAGGGGAAGAGAGGGCAGTGAGTTGTCGGCAGGGTTTTATAGAGTCAATCAAGCAGTGATAGACTTTGGTCCTGCAAGAGCGATTCATTTAGGTCTGTCGGCGATGTTGTATCCCCGTGCTGCGACTTGGCCATTATCCGAAGCGAACCGACGTATACAAAAGGTGAATAAGGTGATGGACAGGATTACGATGCAGATCGTTCGAGATGCAAAAAAGGCAGTCCAGCATGAAGGCGAAGATCTAGGCGACAAAAAGGATCTCCTTTCGCTTCTCATCAAGAGCAACCTCGGTGCAGGAGTGACGGAAAGAATGACGGATCGAGAAATCTCTGGTCAAATCCAAACGTTCATGTTTGCAGGATACGAAACCAGCTCAGTGACCACCTCTTGGGCGTTTTACTTCCTCTCACGCCATCCCGAGGTTCAGCACAAACTGCGCAGGATCATCACCGACGTCCTGCGCGATCGAAAGGGTGTACCGCTGGAAGAGTTTACCGCCAGCTTGTTGGAGTACGACGATGTTTGGTGTGACTCGTTCCAGTACCTGGACTGGATTTTGGCGGAGACTCTACGCTTGTGTCCGCCGGTTCCCGGGAACGATCGAGAAGCGATGCAGGACGCAGTGTTGCCACTGATGAAACCGATCCGTCTGTCCGACGGTACACTTACCAACCAACTACACGTCTGCAAAGGCGCCCGTCTAACGATCGGCATTAAGACGGTCAACTACAATCCCGAATTGTTCGGAGAGGACGCAGACGACTTTCGTCCAGAACGGTTTGCAGATCTACCCGCAGCTCATGCGGAAGCAAAACTTCCCCCCTATGCGACGTATTCGTTTGTTGGCGGTCCGAAATCTTGGTAAGCTTTTCCCCTAAACCCCCACACGCCATTAAGATTCACGCAAGCATAACTGACGTTCAATCTTCTTTCGGGAAATCAAACAGCATCGGCGCAAAGTTCGCACTGACAGAAATGAAGGTGCTCATCATCACAGTGCTATCCCGCTTCGAGCTCACACCAGAACCGGGAGTTACGATTAAACAACACCAGGCGCTGATCGTACGACCGCGTGTGGAAACGTCTTCGGGCGGTCCCGCGGCGGGTATGCCTGTGCGTCTGAAACGGTTGCCTCACAAGACACTGGTCTAACTTTTTCTGCTTCATCTCAAGGGACTCATACACGGACGGATGATGATAGAAAATGCAATGCATTCAGAAAAAGCTCGTGTCGGTATCGTATAATAGTACAAGTGCATGTGTGCATATCAATCAGCTACAAGACGATCCTGATCAAAAGCCGGCAGCGGCGGCAAAACACCTTCCCGCTTCGACACGTCAGCCAACGCTTCCGCCAACTGTTCGACATCTTCCACGGTAGCCAGCGACCACACCTCATACCCAGACTCCGAGTGATCCCCCTTGGCCTCCTTCTGCTTGTCCCTGTACGCCAGCTCTTTGCTCAACAGATGAGCACACGCCCTTCCAGGTCCAAGACAGATGAATCGCTCCACACCCTGCGCCAGCAACGTATCGACGGAGCTGAGCCAGTGAACAGGTCGTGCAAAAGCTCCAGCCAAATCTTGCCTGATTGCATCGCTGTTGCGCACTATACTTCCGTCTTTGGATGAGACGAGTGAAAAGCCTTCTGGATCGGACAGAGGCATATACTTGACGGCAGGTCGCAAAAAGTCCGAGGCTTCGAGCATCAGACTCGAGTGGTACGCTCCCGACACTGGCAGGTTGACAGCACGCGCACCCAGGTTCTTGGATCGTAGACGGTCACAGCAGTACGAAACACCGACACGCGTGCCCGATAGAACGATCTGAAGCTGACTGTTGATGTTGGCCACTTCGACCACCTCGTCGCGCGCCACCGAGGGCACCTTGCCGTTGCGAATGTCCTGCATGGTCTGCTCCACCTCTCTGATGACTGCGTTGAGCTTGCCTGGTCGAACGACAACTCCGGACATTTGCGTGCGCTTCCAGCCCGGTGACGCCTTGGCTTGCTCGTTCGAAGCAGAAGCGGCCTCTTCTTCATACAGCAAATCGGCGCCCTTTCCGCTTCCAGCATTGGCAAACGCCCACGTCTCGTAGATGCTTTCAGGTTTCTTGCAGCCAGGAGGGAATAGAACTGGGTGGTTCGCAGTGTAGTGCGACGCTACCAGACCACGGTGTCGCAGGAGACGCACGGCATCGTGCAGGTCCATAGCTCCCGAGCCGACGAGCGCGGCATAGACACCGGAGCCGTGACCGGAAGCCCACTGTACGTGATCCTGGATGAGATCGAGCGAGAACTCCTTGCGAAGCACCTGGAGGAAGGCGAGGGTGCATGTGAGAATAGCAGGCTGTGCATTTTCAGCCCTCGTCAACTCTAGCTGATCTCCGGAAAAGACGAGATCACGAAGCCATCCCCTCCGACTCCTGGCCACGGCTGTGCCGCTCGCCGACAAACCTTGCTTGGGATCCAGATGCCTCGTCTTTGCCAATTCGGCTTCGAACAGCTCCCTCTGCTCTGTGCTAGCTGCTCGCTCGCCTTGGATGAAGTGGTGCGAGTGAATGCCGGGTGTCATCATGAGCGCCTCTTCCGCTTGATGCCAGATGGATCTCGCTGAACGAAAAGCTTTGTAAAGGTCTTTGGACATGGCGACATACTGGGAACCTTGACCGGGAAAGATGAGAGCCGACTTTTTGCGTACGATGCCGATTCCTGGATGGCCTTGACCGACTCCAGCAGTGGTGGTGCCCGCCAGAGGTGGCTGTGTGCCGGGCGCGACAAAGGAGGAAGCGTTGAAGGAGGACGAGGGAGATGAAAAGTAGGTATGCTGAGGAAGCGGTTGCTCGCTGCGAGTCGAAGGTGAATAGCAGTGCTCGTATCGTTGAGCATGTGCTTGGTCTGTTGAAGCTGGTGCTGGTGCTGCCGACGCTGATGCTGAGGCTCGTGTCGAGCTGGAAGATGGACCCGAAACGTGAATGGTGTTCATCTTGCGCTTGCCATAGTTGGGAATGGCACCTTTGCCGGCGTTTCCCATGACGATGGCCGCAGTCGATGCTTTGGCATGAGACGATGCTGCGTGTTCGTCTGCATTTGAAGCCACAGGACCACCTTGGCTCTTTGCACCTCCGCCGAACGCCCAAGTATCGTCGAGCTGGTGTGGTGCATTTGTGGATTGGGAGCGTACGGATGAAGGAGCTGAATGTGAGGCTGATGAGGATGTGTTGATGGTAGCGTGGCCGCCGCTCGGTTGTGATGTTGAAGCGATACTCGCAGGTCCGCCGGAGGATGCTGATGCTCCTTGAGAGGCAGCATTGCTTGCCTTTGTGGGAGAAGATGAGAGAAGCGGATGCGCAGATGGACCGAGAGTACGATAGCGAGCGACATAGGCAGTCGAATCGCGGATCTGAGCGAGCGAATATCGTTTGTTGGCAATGCCTGCCGAGACTGCCGGGTTGAAAGCACCGACTGAGGTAGACGAATGCCTTGAGCGGGATGGGCCAGCGAGCGGTGATTTGCTATGCGATGCCGACACCAGCAGCTCCCTGGCCGCACTACGATGTGAAGCGATCATGCCTGCCGCGTTCGAGATTTGGCGCGATTCCGATGCTCGCGATATGCTGTTGATCGATTGCTATGAAGACGAATACGCCATTCTGAGTGTGCTTCGGGAGAGCCGTTGAGTGTAGGCGTTATGCATGGATGAATGATGGGAGAGAGATAGATGGAGAAGCCGACGTTGTTGTTGACAAAGGATGCAAATCTGTTTAGTCGGCTGCGTCTCCCTTGGTGATGATGCATCACAGTGCTGAAGTGCGGAGAGGCGATTGACTCTGTGTTTTAGCACGGGGTGCGAGCGCCCTTCCCTATGATGCTGCACTAGCGGGAAGCACCCGAAGCAAATGCACAGCGCTCTCCGGCCTGTGATTTTGCGGACATCGGCTCATTCCGCTTTCAAAAGAGACCGGGCCAGAAAGAAGTGGAAAATCGAGTCAAATCCCACGATCGCGGGGTTAAAGCTGCAACTTGACCTTCCTTTGGCTGACTGAGCGAGCCCGATATTTCACGGGCATTTCGCGCGGTCCAAACGGCCGGGTGCGGAAAATGTGATAAGAGTGTTACATTCTGGTAAGAGTACAAAGCTCATAAAGGCGCGCTTGTTCGAGCGTTGGATCGTGCCGATGGCGGGCGCGCGCACCGACGATCCGGCGTTCCGAAATGGTATGAGTTGATCAAAGTCGTCATACTGTACTGTAGTTGTGCCTTGCTTTCAACACGCTCTGTGCTGTCTCACTACCCGATGCAGCGCAGCTTGACACGATTGTGAGCAGCTTGACTCGCAACCAGCGTCAGCACGCGCAATGGCACGGAGAGGTCATCGAGCATGTCGGTAATCAGGATACTCGAAGCTCGAATACGGGCAGCTCAATCTGTCGATACCGTCAATCACAACGCGGAATGCCAAGATCAGGCGAACGTCGATCAATGAAAGCAAGCGTTCCTTCAAGAACTGATTCACCTTGAAGAAGAAGAGGAGGAGCACTGCCGGTGACTGCTGAGGAAACAATCATTCACCCAGACATCACGGAGACAAGTCTGTCACATCGGAGTTTAAGCGGGAAAAAAAGTAGCGCGGCACTAAACCCTTCTCTCAAGGCATAACCGCCATCATCATCTTGCTCTGCACTGTAGTTGTTCGCATACATCACATCACAGCGTTATCGCCTTGCTATCGCCTCGCTATCTCCTTTGGCCTCGTTAGCCACCTTACTACTGGTCAGACAGACGTGCTCAGCCTTGGCTTCATATATACCACCATGCTCTCGACACAGTTGTAGTCTACAGATCCACTCTCCTTCCAAATCGTCCGACCACTCACATCGCTTCTCTCTGGCAGGGGAGTCTTCCTCTTTTAATGTCATCTTCCGGCACCAGCATGGTCCGCGTCGACACCCCTTCAGAAAGCGCGACTGATCCAGCGCCTCAACCACTCTACAATGCGGGCACCCTCGGCAAAGTGCGCCAGCTCGTCGGCGTTGCTACCATTTGCATCGCTATGCTGCTCACCCAAGCTGCACTCGGCCAAACCATCATCCCCATCCGCAGCATTGCCCGCACCTTTAACGTAGAGCATCAAGAAGCGCAGCAGTCCTGGTTCGCTGCTTCCTTCTCACTCACCGTCGGCACCTTTGTTCTTCCTGCAGGTCGCATCGGCGATATCGTCGGTCACAAGACCATCGTCATCATCGGCTATGCCACGCTTTGCCTCTGGTCGCTTCTCTCCGGCCTTTCGCACTACACGGGCTCGTACATCTTCTTTGATGTCTGTAGAGCTATGCAAGGCTTAGGATGCGCAATCCTGCTCCCCAACTCACTCGCAATCTTGGCAAGAGTCTTCGCTCCAGGCACATACGCAAAGCATCTCAGCTTTTCCTTCTTCGCCGCCACCGCGCCTAACGGATTCTTGGTCGGTGCAATCTTTACCACATTGATGGATATGAACAAAAGGATGGGTTGGTATTGGGGCTTCTACGTCATGGCCATTACCTCGGCTCTCTTGGCGGGGCTGTGTGCTTGCGTGCTGCCTAGCGAGGAAGAAATGCGCGCCGTCAGTGCATCCTGGAAGCTCGATTCAGACTCCTCCAGATCTGCGTCGTCTTCTTCTGCTTCGGCCAGAGATATTGCGCACGAGAATGCTCCCTTGTGGCGGCGCCTCGATCTCTTTGGCACAGTCACGGGCGTCATCGGTCTCGTCCTCTTCAACTTTGCATTCAACCAAGCGCTCGTCGTTGGCTGGTCTACCGTCTACGTCTACGTTCTCCTCATCATCGGCGTCCTCTTTATCGCCGTCTTTATCTATGGCGAAGCCAAAGCGCTCTATCCGCTGCTCCCGACAAGCGTCTTTGGCTCGTTTGCCTCCTCCTCCATCCTTGTCTGCCTTGGCTGTGGATGGGCAGCCTTCGGCGTTTGGATCTTTTACACCAATCTCTTCCAAGGTGAAATCAGAGGCTACACTCCGCTCTTTACGCTGCTCACCTACGTGCCGTGTGGTGTAGCAGGTATCATTGCCGCCTTCAGCTCTGCCCAGATTCTGGGAAGAACCAGTCCGTCGTTTGTCATGTTGCTCTCTCTGCTGGCTTTCTGCGTCGGAATCTGCCTCACAGGGAACGCGCCGGTGCGAGTCGAGTCGTTGCTTTACATTGCTTCCTTCATCATGCCATTCGGTATGGACATGTCGTTCCCAGCAGCCAGCATCATCCTCAGCGATTTCCTGCCAGCGCATCAGCAAGGCACTGCGAGCAGCATTGTCAATACTGTAGTCAACTACAGCATCGCGCTCGGGCTTGGATTTGCCGGTGTCGTCGAGACGCACGTCAACGATGGAGGCAGCAACCCATTGAAAGGATATCGAGGAGCTTTCTACATGGGCATGGGCTTTGCGGGCGTAGGTGTAGCGCTGGCGCTTACCAACTGGCTTTTGAACCTACGACAAAGTAGCAAGAGCAACGCGGAGACAGGTGGTCAGCAAAAGTCAGGCGAACGGGCTTAGTTGGGCTGGGCTTACTCAATACTGTATTTCAAACTTGCATCTGTACACTATCTCATCAGCAATCATCAACAGCACAGCATCACGAACGAAACGCAGTGTCACATGTGTCCTTGGCTTGCCGGCTATTGATCGTCGACCACAACCCGCAACGGCGTACATACTGTGCCGGTGTCCTACTTTGACGCCGCGAAGAGTTGTCCTGGTGTAGCACCTGCAGCGGGCCCTCGATCGACCCGAGTCCGGTTTCCGAGTAGCAACCCGCGCGCTTGCGATGCGAGTCAGACCTGAACGCATCGACATTGTGAACACTGCAGCGAGCCACGGGTGACCGAAGGAGGGCCTCACTTCAGCTTGAGCGGTGTCATTTTCTCGAGACAAACCCTTTTGTGTTTTCTTGCCGAACGAGCTACCGGGAAAGGTGGCGACGGAACTGGGTCGAGAACCAACCCAGTACCGATTAAGCAGCCGAGCGAAGCACCAGCGCTGTTGGACGTGAGAGGAAAAAATTGCCGGCGGAAATTAAGAAGACCCTTGAGGGATAGGGACGCCTCAGTCGACGTTTAAACAACCGGAAAAGTGGCGTGCAGGAACGGTGTGAAGAGACAATAGGCGACAAGGCAGTGCATATGAAGCGGTATTGTACAGCTGCCTCCGGCAGACATGGATGGTTTGTTCGGTGCGTTAGTCGGCGTCTTGGAAATGATACCGCGGAATGCGGATGCTGCACACGCATGATGAAGTTGAACCAGCGTGTCCGCTGGTGGCTGGGATAGACATGCTACAGCACATGGCAATCGTGCTGATAGTGTTCGACGGAATAGATATAAGAGCCATGCCCATTGATGTCCTGACCATCATTGATCGCTTCATCACCACCTCACACACTACTATCAAAGTCTTCTTCCGACAAGCCATCTCCTCCAAGCACACTAACCCCGCTCATAACCTTTAAAAATTGACTTGGCCAACCTCGATTATCATCGACACCGTCTTTATCCCCCTCTACGTAGCCGCTGGCCTACTCAACCTCTCCAACGTCGTCAAGCATGGACGCACACGCACCGTCGGCTTCATCTCGCTCCTTCTCGTCTCGCTCTTCCACCTCGTCGGCAACATCCTCCTCATCGTAGAGTACAGCCAGCGCTACTCGTCGATCAATGTCACCGTTTGGGGATACATCTTGCAGTCTATCGGTCTGAGTTTCTTGGTCTCTGCTTCGCTGGCGTTTTACTCTCGTGCCCGGACAGCGTTGCAGAGTGAGGATGCAGCAAGACGTACGGTGCGGATTCTGAAGCTGTTGAATTTGGTCAATCTGGCAGCGCTTGTTTGCGTTATTACCGGATATACTAGTACAAACTTCACCGATGCTCAGGGCCACGTGTTGACTAAGGTCAAGCTTCCTGTCCAGGCAACCGTCGGTGCTGTGCTGTACGTCGTGCTCGTGCTCACGATCATCGCCGTCTCGCTGTTGGGTCTTCGCCATGCCTCCTCCTCGGAAACGCGCGTCATCCGAACCACTCTCCTCGTATCAACACCGCTCATGCTCGTCCGCGCAGCCTGGGCAGTATACACAACCCATTCGGGCTCGATCCTCATTCCGAAAAACATTTGGCTCAAACTCGTCCTTCAGTACATCACCGAGTTTGCTGCGCTTGCTGTAATGACCGCCCTCGGGTTCTTGATCTCCAAAATCAACCAGAACCCCGACATCGAGCAAGTCGACAGCTACACCAAGTCTCAAAGCACTCCTCCTCACTCGCTCTACCAACAACAAGCTGCACACGCTCCCACTGCCACCCGATAACATCGCACGCACACATGTAAACAGCATCAACTGAATCACAATTGCCAAACTAACCACATCATTCCACTACTGATCAATATCCAACACAATCCTACCGGCAATCTTACCGCTCTGCATATCCTCATACACCTGAGGCAGCTGGCTCAGACCCAACGTCTTGAAATGAGTCCTAACCTTGCCCGCAGCTGCAATGTCCAGCGCCTCCTGAGCATCCTGCCTGTTGCCGACATAACTTCCGACAATCCTCACCGACCTAAACACGGTAAAGAAGACATTCGCCTTGATATCAGCCTGGCCGGGCAGACCTACGGCAACCAACACACCTCTGGGCCTAATGTAATCTAACGCCTGCTCGTAAGCCGCCGCACCCGAAGCCGCGACCACCGCAGCCTGTGGGCCGAATCCATCCGGCGTAGCCGCCTTGATATCCTCCACCAAATTCTTGCTCGTCTTGAAGTCGATAAACCTCTCGGCACCCAAACTCTCGCAGAGCTGCTTCTTGTCCGCACCCGTATCAATCGCAATCACGCGGTAGCCTGCAGCGACAGCGTACTGAATCGCCAAATGTCCCAATCCTCCACCGGCACCTGGAATCGCAACCCACTGACCAGGAGTCAACTGAGCCTCTTTGAGAGCTTTGTACACCGTCACACCGGCGCACAGGATCGGAGCAGCCTGGTCCAACGGCAGATCGTCCGGGATGATCGAAAGATGGTTGGCATACGACACGGCGTATTTCTGGAAAGATCCATCCACGCTGAAACCCGAACACTGAGCATGAGGACAGTTAGGTTCAGCTCCAGTACGACAGAACGAGCAGTTCAAGCAAGACGTAGCAATCCACTTGATGCCCACACGATCACCAATCTTGACGTACTGATCCGCACCTTCGCCCAGAGCAACCACAACACCCGCTCCCTCGTGACCTCCCACAAGCGGCAGCTTGTTGTCAAGAGGCCAATCACCCAGCATTGCGTGCAGGTCGGTATGGCACACACCAGAGTAAATGACGCGGACGAGCGCCTCACCTCGCTTGAGCTCCTTCTGGATCGGAGCGTCTTTGACGGATACCGGACCACCCTTCTTGTCAAAGATGGCGACTCGGTTTGCACCCGACACCTGGAGCTGCTGCTCACGAGGGTCGACGTGCGAACGGGAGGAAGTTGCTGCGGGAGCCATTGTTGCTTTTTTGTTTTTTGGGTTGGTTGGGGTTTGGTTTGTAAAGTGTTGTGTGAGAGAGAGAGAGTTGCTGTGCTGTGTAGCTGTGTAGCTGTTCGTTAGTTTGGATGTGGGCAGAAGAGAGCGAGATAGCGTCAAAGGTGGTGCTTCTTTTATGCTTTCGAGGGTTGTCTAGGTGAGCTTCATTTGACGGCTATACAGACCCTGATCGGACGGTGGGAACAAGTCGCGCGCTCGAAGAGGCTGTGATCCGTGCAGCTGTTCTTTGCGGATGAGCGCCGTACAGACTGTGCTACCGCTGAGCGGTTAGCGACAATAGCCCTCTGCTGCACTTTGATGTCGCGCGAGCTGCCTTGGCAGAACGGCGTTTGCGACTAAAGCGTGGGAAGAAAAGCATGGCAGGCGGGAGAGACAATTGAATAGATGAGCCGGTGCTCTACCGCCTTCGCCGTAGCGTTTCTTCAGTAGTGTTTGCCGAAAACGCTGCAACGCAGCTCAGAATTGCGGGGATGAGTTGACGTCGGGCCTTGCACGTCCAATGAAAGTAGTCAGTCTCTGTGGGTAAGCTTGCGAATGAAGAGTCTGTGTGCACAAGCGGCACACGACACACGAGTCAACCAAAGCCGTACATCACAGTGCAGTCTGTGGTTGCTTGGCAGACTGCCGCTCCAGAACTGCCAAATAAGGCACAGCGAAGCATGTGCTGCATAAAAAAGTGCGCTAGCCTCCCGCAACTCACATCGAAATTCGCGGTCGTGTCTGCTGTTGACCCTCAATTGACCCTCCAGCTGCGGGTCAGCTGTGGGTCAGTTGACTCCATGCTCTCACCTGTGGGTCAAGTTGAGGGTCAAAAAGTGACGCACGATACAAGCCGCCAGCTGACGATCAACCTTGACTCTCTGGTGGTGGGCGAAGCTGTGCGTCAACGGCACACACAACCGCTATGGACTCGCACTCGCACCGGTCAAATACTTGTTTAAGGGTCTTTGAACGCTTCCCCGCACTTCCAAAGTGGTCAAAGCTGCATAAGCTTAGAGTACAGACTCGAATGGTGTCGTGTGACTGACTTGGTTGTGTGCCTTGACCATCTCTCAAGGTGTTGGCCGTGGCCCTGTTCAGAAGAGGTAATTGTGCTCAAGATTTAGACAGATCCACTTTTACTTGAACGTTGCTGCATTGTAATTAGCACATGACCCTTCGCTATTGTCTATCTGAAGCGCTGCGCTTGTCCTTTACCCCGCATTCCAGCGGCAGGGCTTATCGCTCCCATCTGACAGAAAGAGGTCGCCGCGTTCTAGAAGTCCGACGAGAATGCGCTTCTGGACGCTCGTCTCCCGCAGAACCCACTCTAGCCTCTCACTTCAGGGTGCGATGTTTGAGGTGTGCCAGCATCTGCGGTCATTCTGAAAGCACCGTATGCCGTCCCGATCTGCAAAGTTGAGCAAGGCATTGGCTTCCGAAGTCAGTGCTGCAGTCCTCGGTTTTTTTGCTCTTATTTTCGTCACCTTCTTTTTGTGGCGCAATTTTCATATGTATTTTTGTCCCACGTCGTCACGACCATCTTCAGGGATGGTCTTCTCGTCGCCATCACTCACTCACAGATGTCTAGAAGACACAAGCAACAGAGTCATGCGTTGGAAGGTCATGCCCGTTACATTTCGTGTTCATCATGAGAAGGGAAAAAATCTAAGTAGGATAGGTCAGAGAATAGTGAACAGGCGCCCGCTGTTCTAGCAGTTGAACTCGGTCGACGCTTTCAAACTGCGTTGGTTTTGTTGATGTCTACAAAGGACGATAGTGCACGTTCATTCCAGATCAGCACCAAGGTCAGCTTCAGTACTCCTCTTCTTTTTTTACCGGAAAGGGGGGAAAGGGAACTTACGCAGACGCCAAAGCAATCGACCCCGAAGTCAAAGCCTCCGTACCGCCGATGAGCTTGTTGTAATCCTCAATCGTGGTCAGTGTTGCATCGCTAATTGGTGCTCGTTTTATCCAGACGGCTCTCGATGGTGGATATGAGTATGCACGGCTTGCGCTCAAAGACTTTCTCACCGTCGTGTAGATGTTTGACCACCGCGAAGCCTCAGCCCGAGGTGGAGAAGGGATGCTCGCTAGCGAAACGGCGTACCTTTTGTTCGGACTCTCCATCGCCGAAGAAGCTTCCCTTAGCCGCTTTTCTGCGCAAATCGCCTCTTTGACTCTTGCGTCCTCTTTGCAGTCCGAAAGTGTTGATGTCAGCATTCCAGTCTCCCATACCGTTCGACAGCCATATCGCAACTTACTCTGTAACTTCTTCTCCGCAATCCTATTCTTCGATCGCAGATTCAACGTCTGATAAGCTATTGCAGCAGCACCTACCGTCACAGCTGCAGAGCTGCCATACGCCCCCGCCACCGATTTGCGCTTAAAACCGGAACCGAGGAAATTCTCGTTTCGCAGATTGAGTGCTTCTGGCGCCTTTTTGACGACTTTTTTCACACGCCTGGCTGTTACCTGTCGAGTGAGACGGTCGAGCGGGCTGTCGAAGGAGCTGGGGACGAGTCGTTCGGCTGCTTCGAGCTCGCCGTCCGAAAGTGAAAGGGCGGGAGAGGAGGTGAGGAGCAGCCAGGCTAGGAGATGGACGAGGAGCATGAGTCGTGAGCAGATGGTGGTGCTCGTTCGCATCTTGCCGATGAAGCTTTGGATCCAGTGAAGTGCTGATGGCGTGAGCGATTCAGTCAAGGTCGCTGCTTATATGACAGCTCAATCCAGGCTGAGTAGGACGCAAGACACAAGTTGCGAAGCGAAAAGAACCTGGAAGAAGCCCGAAACAAGGTTGTGGAACAGAAGTTGTCCAGCGAAAGAGTGATATGAAGTAGGGCGCACACCTTTCACTTGGCACAACGCTAACGAGGTGACAGAAACTTGATCTGGATCGTGACAGATTGCGGCGGCTCCTACTAGCCGCGGGACAGGTAGCCGACCGTAAAGCGTTGCGATTTGCCTCGCAAGATCTGGGCTTGATATGGCGCCTACGAAATAGTTGAGTCGTTGTGGGATACCCGTGTGCTTGAGAAGGGCTTTGCTGTGCGAAACCCAAAAGCGAAATCTGCTCACGTATGAGCTGGCGTTGAGGGCAAAGTTTTAGAGGTTGAGGCTGTCCCCAGTCGCCGAGGGTAACAAATGGCCGTGCTTTGTCGTTAATCGTAAGCGTATCTGAGTGTCGTGAATCGAACCTTGCGGGGAGATCGTATCGCAACGGCAACAACGGGTAGCTCGGTCTTAAGAGTGCAGCTGCTTCCGGTCACTCATCCAGACGATCCTGATCCGATTGGCATTTTGATGATGTATGAATAGAACCAAACCTTCCGACTGGTAGGCTTTACGCCACTCATCCGGTCACTCGGCGGATCACGTTCCATCGTCCCTGACGTGGATCACGTTATCCACTGCAGCAATGGTATACACGTTCGGGATTGTCGTCTTGCGATTGGTCGAGCTGCGTGCGTGTGGGTGTAGAGCACACAATAGGTTGTGCGGCAGCACGTGCGGAGCTTGTTGGGTTGCTGGCGGTTGGAAACAGAAAGAAACAAAATGAAGTAGGGACGACTAGAGTGCATCAATGAGGTGGTGGCGGCAAGTCAACCTTCACTCTCACTCTCACGACAGGGGAATTTTGGGTCTTGCTTCTTTTCTCATCGATTGTGTCGCATTTCCCCGACAAAATCCAAAGCTTGATCAGACGACACAGATGGCGAGGGGACTGAATCATTGATGCATTCATTGCGACAGATCAAAGGTGGTTGAGGTATATGTACATAGCACGCAAGCGTGTCAAGGGAAGAGCGCTAGAAGAAAGCAAAAGTGGGCGGTATCACAGAAAGCCGAGTGCCTTTTCATTCATTCCGACCGATCCGATGCTCGAATCGATGCGACGCGACACGACGAATCTTAAACCCGAAGCGGCGCGGATGTCTCGGAACGAAGCTTGAGCGTGTGCCTGTTTGACATCGTTGACAGTTTTTGCTCTAGAGATCAGCGGGAAGGTAATCAGAGTACTGCTTGCTCTTGACCTTGTTCAAGTCCTCCTCGGTAATACCCTTGACCTGGTCACCGGCGTTGTAGCCGAATCGCTTCGCCGAGTTGGTTACACCAGCCTTGTAGAACGAAGGACGACGAAGGATGGTAACGACACAGCTTCCACCAAGACCGATGTTGTGGGTCAAAGCGTGCTGCACGTTCTTGACCTGTAGAGCACCTGCGTCGCCACGAAGCTGGTCGACCATGTACTTGATCATGCCGAGACCGGTGGCGCCGAGAGGGTGACCTTTGGACTCGAGACCACCGGAAGGGTTGACGACCCAACCTTTGCCTTCCGGGTGGTAGGTGTTGAGCTTCTGCTCGACGAGCTTGTGTGCGTCGCCCTCTGCGCAGAGGCCGAGAGCGGGGTATGTGACGAGCTCGTTGGGAGCAAAGCAGTCGTGCAGTTCGAGAACCTGGATATCCTTGGGACCGACACCGGCCTGCTTGTAGGCGATCTGGGCGGCACGACGAGACATGTCGGCACCGGCAAGCTCGATACGCGAACGGTCTTCGTAGAGGCGGATCGAGTCGGTGGCGACACCCATACCTGCGAGTTCGATGGCTCGGTCCTCAAGGCTGTGCTTCTTGACGAACGCTTCAGAGGCGACGACGACAGCAGCACCGCCGTCCGAGGTAGGCGAGCACATGGGCAAGGTGACCTCACGTGTGATCTTTCGTGCCTTTGCGACTTGCTCCTTTGTGGGGGTAGCGCGGAACTGTGCGTAAGGGTTCTTGGCAGAGTGAGCGTGGTTCTTGGCAGCGATCTCGGCGATGTGATCCCAAGTAGCACCGTACTTTTCACAGTATTCCAGACCGGCAGCACCAAAAATACGAGCAGCAAAGGGACCAAAGTCCTCGACCTCGTACTCCTTGTCACCTTCAATCTCGAAGAGCTGCGACATGGTACCCTCCATAGGAGCAGCACGGTCGGTGAAAGCCGAGCTGAGCGAGCCAGGAGCCATCTTTTCGAAACCGACGGCGAGAGCACACTCGGCCTGACCGGCGAGGACGGCGTTGGCAGCGAGGTTGAAGGCGCTGGAACCGGTGGAGCAGTTGTTGTTGACGTTAACGATGGGAATACCGGTCATACCGAGCTGGTAGAGGACACGCTGACCACAGGTGGAGTCGCCGTAGACGTAGCCGGCAGCAGCGTATTCGATGTCGTCGTAGGTGAGGCCGGCATCGATTAGAGCCTTGACACTGGCTTCGAGACCGAGGATGGGGTAGTCGCGGTCGGCGGGCTTGGTGAAGGCGGTCATGCCAACACCGACAATGTAAGCTTTGCGTCCAGACATTTTTGAGAGATAAAAGGATGAAGTGAGACGGTTACGGGACAAGGGTACGGATGAAGAATCGGATGCTGATGGGGAAGGGAGAAGGGATCAGATATATAAAGTAATGCTTGGTGTACGATGCAGTCTTTTCTGTTGCATATGCCAAGAGAGCCGAAGCTGAGTTCAGCGTGTGAGAGCTGAAGCTGAAGCGAAAGGAGCGAGCACAAGGTAACGGCAGGCCGGCTGATTTGAAGGCCGGTTTCCAAAGCCAACAGCAGCAGCAGCAGCATCAGCGAGGAAGCAGTCGCCGCTATTGGCGCCAGCAGCTTTCTGAGACTGTTCGAGGATCATCAGGGTTCAGACCCGGAGTCGAGCCTGCTGCGGAAGGCTCAAGCTGAGAGGAAAAGCAAGCGAGCTTGAACAGCCGACAGAGATGGGATTTCAAAATGTGAAATCGGTTCAATAACAAATTGCCGCCTCTCGCTTTGGCTGTTTTGTATTCTCTTTACCCCGGATTGGCTTGCTCCAAGACAGAGAACTGCATTTGGCTTGCTTCTTGTTGCCCGGCGAGTGGCATCCGTAAAGCAAAGCAGCGACCCAAAAAGTGTGGGGACGCATCAACGTCAGTCTGCTGGGTTTTCACGGTGCAGTTCAGAGGCTGTCTCAGACATCAGGAAAGAATTCTCGCACATCGCGGCAACATACGCTCTAACAAACAGTAAAAGTTGCCGACTGACATGTCAAGGTATGCTCGACAGAAACAGATGTGATGGCGACGAAACGATCTGTCGATACGAAACAGAAGCGAGTTCAAGGAGAGTGACCAAGACACCGGTACTATAGATCGGAAAAAGGAATGGAAAACAGAGGCTCAGAACCCGAAGATGCCGCCCAAGAAGCCGCCGCCCTTCTTCTCCCCACCGTCTGCTGAATCGTCAGCGCCAGCACCACCCTCCCCACCAGCGCCGGCACTACCATCACCACCAGCGCCGGCACCACCAGCTCCGGGCGACTGCTTGATCGTATTCTCAGCCTGTGCACCATCAGTGTTGCTCGTAGCCGGTTGAATCGAGTTCCAAACCCCACCGGCGTTCTTACACGAATCCTTGACCGCACTCGAAAGCGGTCCACCCAGCGGTTGAAGAGCTACGCACGTTTGCGGGAGGGTCCAGCTGTTATTGTCCTTATCGTAGTTGCCCTGAGCGTTGCAGTGGATCGCACCCTTGATGCTGCCGATGCGAGCTTTGGGATTGTAGCAGACTCCGAGTTCGACCGAAGAGTACCAGTAGAAGGTGCTGGCAAGGATCGGTTCGTTGCCTGTGTAGTTGGGAAGATTGAGGGCGGCGTCGGCTGCTGCATCAGCCTTGACAGTGTCTAACTGGGTGAGCAGGATTGATCCGAGAGAGAGCAGGGTGGCTTGAAGCAGCATGGTCTTCATCGTGGAGATGGATGGCTTGAGAGTCTAGCTTGTAGTACGAATGTCGAGAAGGAAGGATACTGTGGGGACGTCGAATCATAGTACTGCCTTTGCTTATATACTGTGCACTACTCTCAGCAGCTTTGCAGGCTTGGTGGGGACGATTGACCTCATTTGATCTGTCTCATGCAAAGCCAGTGCGGCGCAGTGGTGGCCATACAGCTTTCATCACCCACCTCTTGTCGAGAGGCTCTCATGAGGTCTAAATCGAGCGTCGTCAGCCAAGCTCTGTCTGTGTTGAACTCAAAGATCGCTGTGGGTCATTGTCCACACCGAAATGAAGCCAGTGGTTGTCATTGATCGACTCACTTGCACCCACGCTCGCCTAGGTGGGAGTTTTGCTTTTACCATCAATACACTACACACCCAATGCGACCCGAAGGTGATCCATAATTGCTATCTCGAACGATGCATGAGGACGTGCAAATGCACACTCACGGAGGGGCATCGATGTTTCCACCAAGCATGTGAGGATAGCCATCCTAACAGGCGTAAGCTTGATTCCTTTGCCCCTCACTTTGCGCATCTCGAGGCTGGCCTCGTCTTTGAACCACAAATGATTGGAAAATGACCTGCTTGCAAACGAGCTACGAAGATGTCGGCCTTCTGCGGCATGATGTTGCGTCGGGACCACCAAAGTCGAGTTGGCAACTGCGGCTCGGCTATCCAAAATTTGCACGTTCCAAAAAATCTTGCGACTCAGCTTTCTCCTCTGGCCCTGCTCACCGGCCATTATTCAACAGCGATTCTAGGCTGAACAGCTGGGTCAGTCTCGTCGAAGCTCTGCCTCATAGCAATCTCTGTCTCGGTTGGTCGGCGCAGCTGCTTGCGGAGCAGTTGATGGATAGCAAGCAAGGAAGAGGAGACTTGGCTCGTGCATGATCGGCGGGATCGCCTCAAAGGTCCAACCGAAACCATTTGGCTGGGTGACGTTACCACACAGGCAAAGAAGAGCAACAGGCAAGCACGTTCGTCATCGTCGTGGGGAGAAGACGTCTCCACTTCAGCTCGCCTCACCCTGCTTCCTGTCCTTCTTGCTCAGCTACACGTATATAGGCTGCAAGCATATCTGCGTCCACTCCTCTCCCCATTTTTTCTCAGCAGCATCCGAAAATGGCAGCCATCAAGGACCTCTACCATCGCCTTTCAAACATCTACACTGCCTTTTCGCCACCCTCGCTCCCCAAACGAACCGGCGATGCTTCCTCAGGCCCGCTCAGGATGGGCATCCTCGGAGCGGCCAACATTGCCCCACCTGGCGTCATCACTCCTGCCTCAACCCATCCCGACATCATCATCTCAGCTGTAGCCACTCGATCGAAGGAGAAAGCTACAGCATTTGCCAAGAAGCACAACATTCCGCACGTCTTTGACTCGTACCAAGAGCTCATCAACGATCCCGGTATCGATGTGGTATACAACCCACTACCCAACGGCTTGCATTACGAATGGACGCTGAAATGTATAGCTGCAGGAAAGCATGTGTTGTTGGAAAAGCCTTCGACGGCGAATGAGGAGGAGACGAAGAAGATCTTTGAAGAGGCGAACAAGGCGAATGTGTTGGTGCTGGAGGCTTTCCACTACCGTTTCCATCCGGCGCTTCACGAGTTTGCCTACCGCTTGCACGACTTTATGGCGGGCAACAATCCCATGACCAAGGTGTCGGCGTATCTCTTGGCTCCCACGGCGATCTTTGCGGACTCTGACATTCGTTTCAACCACAAGCTTGCAGGAGGAGCATTGATGGATGCTGGTTGCTATCCGACCTCTGCGATACTGTACACGATGCGTGCGGCGGCTGGTTCGTGGCAGCGCGCCAACTGGCAAGACGGCATCGAGGTTCGCGAAGCTCGTCCCACCCTGTTCGAACCGACGTCGTCGAGCTCGAAAGCACATCTCAATGACAAAGGTGATCCTGCAGTCGATGTTGCCATGGAAGCGACGGTGTTGGTGCCCACAGCTCGACCTGCCAAATTGCCGTGCAAGATCGAAACATCGCTCGATAGATCGCTGTTCCGCATCCCTCTTCTCGGCTGGCGTGTTCCCAACTTTGCCCGTCTCGTTCCAACCCTCAAAGCCACTTTCAAGGATGGAAGCACGGTTGAGCTTCAAAACTTTATCGCGCCGTTCTTGTGGCATACCATCAAAGCCACCTACCACGGCAAATCTGCAGCCGACGCCGACGTTGCTGACGGACACACAAGGAGCTACAAGGCGTACGTTCCTGGCGATTCCTCGGGTACAGAACAGATGCGCAGAGCTGCCAAGGATGGGCATTGGCCGAAAGGTACAGGTGAGGCGTGGTGGTCGACTTACAGGTGGCAGTTGGAGGCGTTTGTGTTGGGTGTGAAAGCTGTGAAGGCGGGAACGCCGGCGAGCGAGGTTAGCCCGATCAATATCATCAACGAGGATAGGTCGAAGGATAAGAAGCGGGTTCCGGTGTGGGTGCAGAATGAGGAGTCGGTGATCATCATGAAGACGATTGATGCTATTTATGAGAAGTCGGGGTTGGGGAAAAGGGTGTCTCCTGCTAGCTCGCGAGGTCGTCATTGGGACTTGTAGCTTAGAAGCATCGCTCATGGTGTATGGTATGGATCATCGACGCAATATAGAAGTTCGAGGATTGGAATGCGTAACGTTTGGATGTATTGCGTGTGCGAGAGCAGGGTATCTAATGTACAGTGACAACTCTCGCATCAAGACGTATATCCAAGACACCGACCATCCATACCAGTCGACCACCAAGGCGCGCCTATCAACAACACGCACAACAACACTCCCGCAGTCCAAGACACCACTGCATACCTCACCGCTTTACGTCTCGGTCTGATAGTGCGCAATTCCACCGCAAAAGTGCTGACCGTCGACAGACAGCCACAGAAACCATCTTCTAAGCCCTGCAGTGCTTCACATCCCGTGAGGCCGCCGGCGAATGATCTTGGGGTGGCACCGGCACGGGAAGCGGTGAAGGCAGCGCAGATTACAGCGGTCGCTAGTAGATTTGCTACGAGTGTTCCGAGCGGTAGAGAGAGGCGTTTGGAGAGGGGCCAAGTGTTTAGGCGTGAGAGGTACCAGCGTAAGATCGTACCTGGTGGCGCGAGGACGAGGCTGAAGGTGACATGGCGGAAGGGTGCGTAGAGGGCGCAGAGGATGGCGGATGCGATCCAGAATACGAGACCGAGAGCGAACATTGATGTGTCGAGAATGAGTGTTTGAGCTGGCTGGACCATGTTTCGACTGCCTCGCTTTGCATCATTTTCCTTGATGTCTTCTCCGCTGGTCATTGCCAACTTTGAGCGCTTCGAACGGGATCGCAGCGCACCAATCAAGAGATCGAGATTGACTACCTTTGACAGCGCCACACCAGCACTGACGCTCACGAGCGCCATCCCAATCGTCACGGCTGTCTGCGAGAACGCATCCATCACGTTGTGCAATCCATGTCGATCAAAGTGTCGCTGGTCGCCAAACGCTCGAAAGACGTCGAGCATCCATTTTGAGAAAGTAGTGATGCTGCCGCAAAGCCCGGTCGTGATCATGATGTAGGCTGGTGGGTATCGACCTTCTATAGCTTGTCTGTTGGCACCGATGGCAAGACCCATGATGAGGCATCCGACAGCTTGAGCCCAGATGAGAGGCGCGACGCTTTCGCCATCGTACGTGTTGAGTGCAACAAGGCCTTCGCGGGCCAGTGTGCCCCAGATGGCGGAGAAAGACAGCAGGCCAAGGATGGCACCGTGCCGCAAGACTCGATGATGTGGGGTGCAAGGTTGCTCACCGGGCTCGATCTGCTTGCCTGCTTCTTCGTTGGATGGGTCTCTTTGCGTGCTGGGATCCGTGCCGGATGTCGTCGAGGCTGGTATCGCGCTTGTTGTTATAGGAGGAAGTTGCACGCTTGATCTAGGGGAGCCTGTAGTAGTGGGGCAAGGTTCGTCTCGCTGCGCCGATCTATTCGAAGACGCCCTTGACAAAGCACCGATCCCGGCGTTGATCGTAGCGGCAATACTGTCACTGCGACTCAGACCATCATCGGTATGATAGGCACTGATATCAGCAGCTACATCAGTATAGTATCCTTCTCCATCGGTGGCAGATGCGAACGTATCGGTTGCGCTGATCATAGAAGTCTTGTGTGAAAGAGTGGGCGTTGCAGCCGACCGCCTGTCCGTGCTCCTCCGCGGCTGTGGTGTGCCTGGATTAGGAAGGCGTGATGGGCCGTCCGCCTGTGAATCCATTCCATAAAGTGTGTGGGTATTGACGCCGCGTTGTTGGTGGGAAGATGTCAAGGAACAACATGCCTCCGCGATTGCAATTTGGTGAAATCTGAGGTCGGACAAGAACACAAGAGCGAGCACAAAAAGTAGAAAGGATGCCGAGCTAGACACCGGCGGCCAAATGCTGTCGAGACAAAGCCGTATCGCCATGTAGTGGCAACTCTTCCTGCCGCTACCGTCTCGCTCAAGCGTTCGACAATGATCGTCTATACACAGGATGGACGAAGCCAAATTCGCCTAGCTCAACCCGCTTCTGGCGCCAAACAGACACTCGCCGAGCTAAATGTTACCGACCCAGAAGAAAGCGACGTCGACTTTGTCCTACATGCTTTCGACTCGGCCCTTCCTTACCTAGCATCTATAGGCTCCGAAGCGCAGTGGGGCACCAAACCCTTCTCTGAAAAACCAGAAGCCGTGCAGAGCTTCACAAAGTACGTTCAAGAGAGTTATGATCTCAGCCGTGGCCCAATCTACGACGGAGCTCCATGGCAGCACATGGCCCTGTACGAAGTCAAGACATCGAACAACAAGTGGACAAGGGTCGCGGCACAAGGTCTGTCGACTGCTTTCCCTGAATACGTACCAGAAACGCTGGCAGACAAGAAGACGAGAGGAGCGACCGACTATCTCTATCTAAACTACCTCATCGCCGACCGGAGAAAGGGAGATCTGGCGAAAGGATCAGCGGCACAACTCATCAAGTTTGCTGATGCAAAGGCGAAGGAGCTCAACAAGAAGATCGTTTACGGCGACTGCTGGCGTGGTAACAAGGATGGTCTCCTAAGGTGAGTCTAGCATTGACTCTACCTCGCATCAACTCGGGCTGTTCTGCATGCTGACCCTCTTACTTCTGCCTGCAGATACTATGAAAACTTGGGCTTCAGACCAATAGGTCCATTCGACGTCCAAGACAAGCATGGACCAGGTTTGCCCTGGACAGGATATCTCTTCTGCAAGCCGGTGATGTGATGGGAAGCAATTCACACTCGAGCTCAAACGAAACGAGATGGTGCATGAAGAAGGAATACACTGAAGCGGAAATGGTTGGAATGGGTCATTGTATTTGAGGACAATCGTTCATCGCTGCTCCAAAGCGGCAAGCCTCGCCCTTCGCATTCTTGCCAGTTCGTCCTCCTGCTCGCTGCCTTGGCCTCCGTTGGCAGCTGTGGCAGCTTGCCCATTCATCTCGAATCCATTTGCAGCCCCGTTATGACCCGTCGTCGCTTGAGTCGACCTCTGCACATCGCTCACCGGCAACCGTCCCAGCTGCGGCAGATATTTTGCAAAGTAACAAGCTAGAAGCTCCGTGCTGTTGCTTGTCACATCTCCCCGCATCGTTCCACTGGATCCGTTCTTCTTGTCTTTGCCAAAGGAGGACCACTTCTTGGCATCCTCCTTCGAAAGCTCCGCTGCCGCAACTTTTGAAGACGACGAGGAAGAGGATGAGGCCGCTGATGCTTCGCTCGTGTTGCTCCCTTTCAGGTACAAGCTCTGCCCCTTATACGCTGCCAGGGCCAGGATCCTCTCTTCAACCGTGTCCTTGACATAGTAGCACCAGATATTGGTCTCCTTGGTCTGACCGATACGATACACTCGTCCAATCGCCTGCAGCTCTAGACTCGCATTGAGCAACGGCTCGACGATGTGAATATGCGAAGCAGCGAGCAGATTCAGTCCGGAGCTCTGCGCTTCCGAATGAAGCAACATCACATGGACATCAGGATCGTTGCGAAAGATCTTGGCCGCTTCACTGCCGAGCTTGCCTGCTCCAGTGATACGCACAAACCGAATGCCGTTGGCTGTCAGCGACTGGGCAACGACATCCAGACCTCGTCCGAACGAAGAAAAGACGAGCGACTTTTCGCCCGTGCTTTCGATGATGTGCTGCACATGCTTGGTGACGTGGTCGATCTTGGAGCCGAAGCGGCCCTGTGTAGCTAGACGGTTCAGAGTCGATCGAAGCGCATCACTCAGCTCGTTGTACCGAATCGCCAGAGGGCTCGCATTACTTGTGCCATTCAGCGTAGTCTGAGAGGCAGTGAGACCCTCTCCGGCCGATCCGACCTGCCCGTCTAAAGTCTTGGTCTTGTTGCTGGCGTAGACGATGCGGTGAACCTCGTTCGGCAAGACGCGCGTCTGACAGAGCACGCATGTGCGACAGCCTTGCGACAGCCATTCTTTCCAGCAATCCTCGCAGCAGACATGGCCGCATTTGTTGGTGAGAATGCCGATGTCGATTGGATCGGTGCAGATGTTGCAGATCTTGGCCTCGTCGTCCATTTGGTCGGCAGACTGCACCTTTTGCAGATGGGTTAAGTATCGCAGTCGCCTTTCGAGCTCGTCCACTTTTGATACCAGATCAGCCTCTTCCTTTTGCGTAGCCCGGATGGTCCTCTCCAGGTCCATGTAGATCGGGTCGCGCACCGTATCCGAGATGACCTGGATCTCCTTGAAATACTGGCTTCGCGCATTGAAGAGAGACGTAAGCAGCATCTTCTCTTCGCTTCGAAGCTTGTCGAGATGCTTCATCTGTGCGCTGACGATGCGTCTCGCTTCCGCCGATGCTTGTCGAGCTAGAGTCGTTTCTTCGGCGCTGTAGCTGTTGTCGCCAGCGTTTTTGAGAGACTCGGCCTGGGTGGCGAAGGACATCCACTGGCTAGGTAAGGATACAGACTCGCGCTCTTGGTCGAGCTTCTTGAACTGCTCGAGTTGCTGCTGCTGCACCCGCACAAGCTCCTCGTCCGCGTCGGTGTCTGGTGCAATTCCTCTCAGCTTGTTTTGGCGAGCCACACGAACGGCAGCTTCGATTTCCTTGAAGAGACACGGTTTATCTGTAGCTCCGACTGCTACATTGCCTTTCAAGATATATTCGCGATCGGCCAAGAGCGGACGATACATCTCGAGCAGCACTTCTGCTTCTGCCTGCGTGTCCAGATTCTCCTGATACTGGTCATCGTCTTCACGCTCGAGGCTGACGTCACGGTTGACTGGACGTACGAGGCGGGTGATGATGCTCTCACGCCAATCGAAGAGCACTTGCGCGTGTCGATTGAGCAGGTCAACTGCGTCGACGAGTACCTCGTATGATTCGTGGCTCACGATACCGCCGCCGGCTTGAAAGACATCATCGGAAGCGCGAATGGCACCGACATTCAATTGGATTTTCCCCCGGTTCAGCTTGTTGACCGCTGTTTGGACGACATCACGAGCTTCGGTCAGAAGACGTTGACGAACTTTTTCAGCCTTGGCGTAAGCGGCGTCCTCCTTATCCTTGAGGCTTTGTCGTTCGGGGCTCATCGCTGGCTTGGCATCCGCATTTGGCGGACCGTCCACGTCTTGGCTGTGTATAACGTCCATAGCAAGAGGGAGGTTGAGTTCACTGGTATCGACCTCGGACTGAATGTTGGCATCCGGTGCGCTGCTCGCGGCTGCAGCGACACGTTGTCGTTGCTCGGCAGCCTTCTCTTGTTTGTCAAAATGTTCTCCGCGTTGAAAGTACAAGTTTCCCGCAAACTGCAACAGGCGATGCAATTTCATGAGCAGGTTGCGCAGCAGTGCTTTGAGTTGTGTGACGTGATTGGCTCGAGCCTTGCGCTTTTCCATAAGAACGAGGTAAGCCTGACGATCACCGACGAGCGCTTCCAAGGCACGGTCGCCATCCTCGTCGATTTTATCGTCAGCATCATATGCAGCGAGTCGTCTTCGACGCATTTCGGCCTTCTTTTCAAGTTCCAAGTCCTGCGGCGTGAATCGATAGAGGGGACCGACGGTGCCAGCCTCGTGAATCTCTTGCTCGAGGACCTCAACCTGCCTGTTGATCTCCTGTTCGACGTCTTCGAGCTGCGACGCAGCAAGAATGCGGTGATCTTCTTTACGACGATACAGCGCGAGGATGTTGCGGTGAATACGTCGATCGAACCAGAACGTACGACTGCTGTGCAGTTCGTTACGAGTCGAGTCGATCATGAGTTCTAGCACCTCGTCGATGCTACGTAGGGTTCTCGATCCAACGACACCCGGACGGAACTGAACAGCAACCTGAGGATGCGTACAGGCTTGTCGCAAAAGTAGAAGATGTTGGCGCAATTTGGTAACGTCGGGTGACTGATCCGGTTCTTGAGGATCGCCTTCCTGTGTGTAGGCGACGTCAGCGAGTGCTTCTTTCCAAACGTCGGCGTAGAAAGCGGCTTCGATGGAGGTAAAGTCGATGGGGATCACTGCCCGCGTCTGCAGGGGCAAGGACATTTCGGAAGCGACTTGCGTCTTGGTATGACGTGTGCCGATGGTGCGAAGAACGCGCACAAGCGCTGGAGCGAGGCACGGATGCAGAATCGCCTTCCACTCCTGAGGCATAGCGAGGTATCCGGGAACTCGCAGGAACCGAAAGCAGGACTTGAGGTCCTCGATCTTCTTGACCGGGGTACCGGAGACAGCGATAGAAGAGCCACGCGAGATCATAGAGACGGTCTCTGCTGCGCTGGAATCGCCAATCATCTGCACCTCGTCCATGAGAACACGGTGAAAGTGCAACTTGACCAGAGGACTGCGTGGGCGTTCGTACTTGCGTTGATGACGACGAGATCGCTCTGGAGCCGCCTTGGCCGTGGTGAGCTCCCTGCCGAGAGTGCTGTAGGAAATGACCATCACATCGAATCGCTGAGCCCAGGACTCCCATGTGAGCCCCTCCGGCACGTCACCCTCTGCCTTTGTCCTGCCTTGATATGAGTAGACCGCAAGATCAGGGGCATGTTGACCGATCTCTTCAATCCATTGCGCACGCAACGTCTCCGGTGCAACAATGAGAGTGGTCTTTGTGGGAACGACTTGGATTTCGTTGCGATCGTCGTACCACCCAGGGCGCGAAGAGGCGTCGGGATCGGGGTTGAGGAGAATAAGAGCGACAGCTTCGACCGTCTTACCGAGGCCCATCTCCTCGGCCAACATTGCACCCTTGAAGTTGCTGTGCATCGTAAGTGCGGGATCGCGAACAAAGCGTGCTTCGATCCAGTTGTAGTAGAGGTCAGGTGCAACTTGTTTCCACCAAAGGCCGACGCTCGCCTCGCCATCATGACCGATGACCTTGTTGTTCTGAATGGGATTACCACCCGAGTCTATTGCCATTCCTTCGCGGCTGAGGACGAATGCGGTTGAGCGCTTTTGAAAGGGCAGCAACGAGGGGACGAGATCTGCATGCTGAATAGAGTCGGGAGCTCCGAGTGAAGCGGGTCGTAGGTTCTGATAGACGAAGCCTGCGTCGACCTTTGCGGTGTCGTCGACGTGGTCAGGCCAATGATCGGCAAAGTGGACGATGCTAGCCATGTCTAGGATGCGGTCGCGCGCCAATGAGCCGGTAGCTTCAGTCGAAACGGGCACATCAACCTGGATGGAAAGCTTGAACAACAGTGTACCAGCCGTGACGCCTTCGGAGGGATAGTCGGATGGAGGCGAGACCACCTCGAGAGCGAGGGCCAAGCTGAGAGATTGCTTGTTCGGAACACTGCGCTTTGCCAATACGTTGGAGAGTGCCACGAGCCACTCTCCATTGGTGAGCCTTGCCGATTCAGCATCTGTTTCGCCGACCGTTGTCTTGCCCAATACCGGGAGTTGAGCTACAAGGTATCCCGTTGCGCGGTCATGGAGGCCAATGACATGGCTGATGATGCTGTCGTCTGGTCGTGTCGAGGTGCAGTCTGCGACTGACAAGTCGAGGTTGTGGATCTGGAAGCGGTCCGATGACGGGGCGTTCTGCAGCGCTTGCTTGAGATTCAGGACATGATCAATATCTTGAGGTTGGCGAGCTTTGACTCGAAAGTAACAGCAAGTGTCGATCAAGCTGGCTCGATCTTGGACCTGGCGACTGGTTGCAACATCCTTGCCCTTCCTCTTTGCATTCAAAGGGCTGTTGAGGAGCTCTGCTTCAGATGGCGAACGCTTGCGTTTGTTACCGACCGCTGCATCGTTTATTTCGCTGTGACTCTCTTCTTGTTTGATGCGGATTGCCGGCTGCTGATCGGCAATAAAGGCAAAGTCGATATGGTAGGATACGTCTTCGAAGTCGAGCTGTTTGATGTGGACGTAGGTGAGCCTCTTGCGACCGGTGGTGGCTGCTACTGCTGATGATGATGAAGCAACGCCTTTATCGCGAAGCTGTACGGGCCAAACGGAAGCGTTGGCTTGGTGCGTGCTGCGAGCAGTGGCCACCATCGTTGACGAGGTGGCCCTCAGAAAGATAGCATCTGGCGGAAACTTGACGAGGCGATGATGGCGAGAACGTTGACCAATGCAGTGGAAGAAATGAGCTCGACTGAGCATGTGATTTCTCGAGGTGGCAACAAGCGATTGAGTTCTTTTCAACAATCACTTCTTCTTGGAAACGATAGGCAATGCCGTTGACCAACTACAGTACGCCGAAAAAATGCTGAGTAACTTGACTGCGTGACTTTATCCAAGGCAGGGTCCAGAGATGATGCGGCTTCGGCTGAAATCACGGAAATTTCGTGTGACTTTGTGGAGCAAGCAGCGATTTTTTTTTTTTTTTTTGCTGCTGAGCATGTTAGAGTAATGAAGGGGCCTGCGCCAATCTCGAAAATCAAGTCGCGTCTCAGGGGCCATCAACGCCGAAAGAGGCAAGCAACCAAGCGAGAGACCAACAAAAACAAGCGCCAAGCGGATCTCCTTGGCTGCAGAACAGTAGACTCATGCAGGTCCCGCCAGAGAGTGTTGTTTCCTTTTCGAGCTGTCAAGAGGGGCGGCCAGGCCGAGCTGCAATTATAAGCAGCCCCTGAACCCAAACAAACGTCACTTCGACCAGGTTCACTTGACTGTCATCTTGGACGCTCTTCCATCGCCTGCTTTATCAACAACAGGCGTACGTTCTCCAACTGTCTTCTAGACCACATTCACCTGTTCTGGTCAGACTGGGACAGAAGCGGGTGACTGTCCCTAGCATCTTGATCATTCGGAAGCATTCAGCATGTCCGACAACCGGTCGCATTCTATCGATGCGACAGTCGTTGCATCGTCAGAAGCAGTGTCGACAGCGCAATCCTCATCGTCTCAAAGTCCCGCCGTCACGACACCAGAACCGTCGAGCCCTGCAAAAAGATTCAGCATGAACAAAATTCGGCTTACTTTCTCTTCGCCTCGGAAGCAAGCCGATGGCACACCCAAGCCCAGTACGGATGTGCCGTCCAGTTCAAACGCAGCTGCTCTGCCCGGCTCTGATGAACCCACTGCTCCACCGACAGCCGCATCCACGCCCGCCGACCAAGCTTCAAAGGACAAGGAAGGTGATCAACAGCCAGCAATAGTGTCGTCAAACGACTCCCGCCCCATTCGCTCTGCGTTGTCGCCTCCTTGCGACAAACCGTCACGTCGTGCATCTCGAGTCATGTCACCACATCGTGTCAGCTTCAGTCCTTCTACAGAAGAGATGGCAGATGCAAGAGAACAGGCGCTATCGTTGGGTGTCCTGGCTGACGGTGCACCTGCAAAAGACAAGCCAGGGAAATCCAAGACCAAGCCCAACTTGTCCAAATGGCGTGGACTCCGATCTCGCTCCTCTTCGGATCTCGCTTCGACATCACGCAGGCAAATTGTCGACTCAACGCGCAGCGCCTCTTCTGTCGGAACATCCTCCTCGGCCGAACGCTTCGAGGACAATGCGGCTTTACCAGGTGCCGCAGCTGCCAAGCGACGGCTCTTCCGTTGGGATCGCAAGGGTATTCATCACGCAAGCAACAGCGAAAAGGGCAAAGTGGCCAAAGTGAAAGTGACAAAGCATCAGGCGGTGGCTGCTCGTCACGCAAAGACGCTCGAACAAGTCATCAACGCTGGAATGGGATTGCATCCTGTGCCTCCTCGACTCAGCTCGACCAACGACAATATTACCACCGACTTGGAACAGCACGCAAAAGGAGCAAACAAGAACAAGGTTCCTCGCGCCAAGCCCGTCCCCATAGTCGACCGATCTCAGCTGAAAGGGCTCAAGTCAGCATTGCTGGATGTCGATTCGGCCAACAACATCATCAAAGAGCTACGTGCCATGCCAGTACCACTCGATAAGCTGCGAAATGGTCTCGGCAAGATTGTCCCCGACGCTGAAATTGGTACTGCTGGAGACCATGGTCAAGAGCGCATCCTTACTGTCAACGCCCTTGATACTTTGCTGCAAGCCACCGTGACCAAAGATGACAGCGAGATACGCAAAAGGCCCGGCGCAACCCTCGATGCTCTCGATGCAGCCACACCAGCACGTCCTCCTATCGAACGCAAAGCAAAGAGCGCAGCTGAAGAAGCCCTCAGAAAGATCACCTTGCAAGCCGAAGCAGCGACCTCGCCACAGAAGGCTGTCGTGGCCGCTCGAACTTCTTCACTGCCAACTAGCCCAGATGATGCCACAACAGCCCCTGCAGCCGTCGTGCCGCCCCTTTCGCAAGCTGCTCCAGCCAAGGCGTCTGCCGCACCATCCGGAGCACGCCCACTCAAAATGGTCTGTCTCGACTGCGGAGAATCCGAGGCGCATCAGAGGCATGCACAGCATCTCGAAGCTGCTACCGTTGCCACGACTGGAGGACCGCAGACGCAGACGAGCGGCGCATTCAATATGACTACGACTGCGACAGGGGCGGCTGCTGCAGTCGCTGGTGTGGGAGGGCTGCTCAGTGCACGATCCGCCGCAAACGGTCCCGAAGCAGCCCAAAGTGCAGCAAACAAGGATCAAGAAACTAGCATAAGGCCTCCTATGCTCAAGAGCATGTCTGTCTCTGCACTACCTACGCTACAGGATGGACAGCGTCTGATGGGGTCTACGCCATTGCAGCTCGTCCTCGATCCTGTCGGAGCTGTCGCGCAAAACTCGGGTGCTTTCGATGTACTCGCAGACGTCTCTGGTGCCGCCATTCGAGCGACTCAAGATATGGACTCGATTCACCCGCCTCTCGACCGTATGGCCATCTTTGTCCACTGGTGGGGCTTTGAGATCACTCTTCCAAAAGCCTCTATGGCCTACCTTGGCACAGCACACTCAGTGTCTGGCGCGTTTTTGTCCTTCCTCCAGACCATGGCTGTGAGCGGAGGCGTGCCGGAGCTGCTGCCGTTCATCAAGTACATCTCGACGTTCATGGAGGTCGAGTACAGGGCGATTCAGGCGCAGGATCAAGGTCACGGTG
Source organism: Anthracocystis panici-leucophaei (assembly GCA_014826065.1). Taxonomy (NCBI): domain Eukaryota; kingdom Fungi; phylum Basidiomycota; class Ustilaginomycetes; order Ustilaginales; family Ustilaginaceae; genus Anthracocystis; species Anthracocystis panici-leucophaei. The sequence continues at coordinate 1,487,694 of CP060301.1, forward strand.
TCTGTATCGCTGGAACGTGGTTCATGCCCATGGCGCTGGTGCCTAGGCCGTGGGACTATCCGCTCGACGGACCACCGTCTGAAAAGCCGAATGCACCAACAACACCTGCTTCTTCGGCCGCTCCTTCCGCACAGAATACAGCGCTTGTCCTGATGCCGTTACCTGCAGTCACCAACGACGCTAATGCGCTTCCCAAGAAGCACGCCTTGAAGAAGAAGAAGAAGTCGGTCGAAGCTACTGCTAATGCTGCCGTCGCCCACGTTGCGGTGCTTGAATCACCTGCTCCGCCCAAGCGCAACATCAGCCCAACGCAGATGGCTGCGATCCAAGCAGCAAGAACAGAAAAGATGCCACACGATCTCAGCCCTCGCCACTCGCCTTCGCCCAGCATCGCATCAGCGAAAGACGCTAAGCTGTTGGCAGAGCTCGGTGTCAATACGAAGAATGCGGCGACAGCGTCGAGTGCTCATGCAGATGCTGTGCTGACGAGCGTACAGGAGGTGCCAGAGATTGGATCGCTGCGTGTCAAGGCATAGCATCCTCACTTCGGATACCATGGATGTCGGATCTTAGTTCGGCCCGATAATGAACCCCCCACGCCTGTTCAACGAACCTCTAATAACACGGATTATATCAATGCAATCGGATTGGATAGATGCCTCCATTCTCGTGTGTCTGACTATGCTGTGCTGAGTTGCGTAACGAGCGAGTAGACGCTGCACCTTTGTCTGCTACGGTCCAGAAGAGCTCATCGCTCGATTACGAAGCATTAGTCTCGTGTACAGCTTGAGAGTTCACCAACTGGTCCATGTGGTACTAACAAAGCTGTGATACAGAGGTTGTGTGTTCCACGGCAAAAGCGATCTGTTCCAGAACAAGATAACCGCCATGTGACACTCTACATGGACAGTGCATTATCCCGACGACAGAACGCAAGGAAGGGAAATTTCGCCGTTCAAAGTGCCGCGGAAAAAGCGGATGAGCGACTTGCGTGGGAGGAACGTATCTATTGCGGCTATCCAATCCGACGTCGAGAAAATTGGCTTGGTGCACGGCTCTCTCAAGATCGCAAACTCATCCGGGTTCAGCTTTGATTGCCGTCGATATAAAGTAGTCCTCGCTTCTTCTTTCACATCCACTCGTCACTCGCTACATCAACCACACACACGAATCAACATGGTCGGCTGCTTTGTTTTCCTCAAGCCTACGCGTGGCAAGGCGCTCAACAACTGCAAGTGCGATTGCAACTGCAGTTCGCACTCCAAAGACGTCTCGTCGACCACCAACATCAGCAACGCGGAAAAGAGTCCGCTCTCGGCATCCATGTACTACGATGCTTGCAACCCTCCGCCTTTCCAAACGGGTGGACAGAAACGATGCTGTGGAGGCATCACTGGTGCTGGTCTTGCTCATTCGCACTTGCCTGCCTACGGTGATTCGCAGAAGCACACCCATCACTCTGTTCGCTACGCTGAAGGTACAGCTGATCCCAAGCTGAGCGATGTCATGCAAGACGTAGCCAAGAACATCGAGGCTGAAATCGAGAAGCTCGATAAGGAGCTTCGTGACCTCTCGATCGACATGCACGACCATCCCGAAATCATGTGGGAGGAGCGAAGGACCCACGACCTTTTCGTCAAGTATCTCTCGGGCAAGAAGGGTTGGAAGGTCACTCCGCATGCTTACGAGACTGAGACTGCTTTCTCTGCTGTCTTTTCTCACAAGCCCGACAAGGACTCGCGAGTCGTTGGATTCCAGTCTGAGCTCGACGCTTTGCCGGGTATTGGCCATGCGTGTGGCCATAACCTGATTGCCATCTCTGGTGTTGCTGCTGCTCTGTCGGTGGCTGCTACGCTTGTTGCGAAGGATATCCCTGGTACAGTCGTGCTGCTCGGTACTCCTGCCGAAGAAGGCGGAGGAGGCAAGATCGTACTCGAGAAGAAGGGAGCATACAAGGATATGGACGCTTGTCTCATGGTGCACCCCGCTCCCGCCTCCGGCACTGGACCTATGCTCGCCGTACAGCCTGTTGTCGTCACCTACAAGGGCCGCACCGCCCACTCCGGCGCAGCACCTTGGGAAGGCATCAACGCACTCGACGCCGCCGTGCTCGCTTACAACAATATCTCTGCCCTCCGTCAGCAGATCCAACCTACAGAACGAGTCCACGGTATCATCAAGGGAAACAATTGGGCTCCCAACGTTGTTCCTGGCGAATCTACGCTCATCTACAACGTCCGCGCTCCCACCATTTCGGCTCTCAAAGCGCTCGTTGCTCGCGTTCAGAAGTGTTTTGAAGCTGCTGCTCTCGCTACAGGCTGTACGGGAGAATACGATTGGCAGACAGCCTACGCCGATGTTCACAACACTTCTTCGTTGTCGGCAACTTACGCTGGGTTTATGCAGCAGCGTTACGGACTGCATGTTCCAGATGACCCTTTCCCCGCGTCGACTGACTTTGGAAACATCACGTATGCCTTACCGTCGATCCACGTTGCGTACAAGATTCATCTCGACGATCCCAAGACGCAGGGTAATCATACGGTCGGCTTTGCGGATGCGGCTAGGTCGCAGGAGGCTCACGATAGGACAAAGGAGGCTGCGTTGGGTATCGCCGTGACGGCGGCTAGGGTGCTTGTCGAGAAGGAGTATCGTGATGACGTTTGGGACGAGTGGAAGAAGTGGAGGAAGGGCGCTGATGGGCCGTGATCTCGGAACTTGTGTGTGTCATTCCATTGTCAATGCTTTGATCAATGCACATTTCAGCTCTGCTGTACCGTTAGCTGGGAGATCGTTGGATCAGGATCGCATGGGCCACAGCGGCATCTTATGTCTTCGCGAACACTAGCATCAGCATCTCCTCACAATTGTACCTCGTTGCCTCTCCGTCATCAAGTGATTTGCAGAATCGCATCAAATAAAGAACGTGTGGTCGGTAAGCGCTCCTTTTCGTTAACTATTGGAGAAGCTCTGCTTGTCGTGCTCTGCTTTTCGTGAGTATCCAAGAAGCCCGGCTCTTTGCTGAGGTCCGATAAGGGGTGCTTATTGTCATGAGGACGTTGTGATAAAAGATTTATAAGATAAAGAGCTACAGTATTGAAGATCTCAAGCATTCCTATTTCTCATTCTGGTCAAAGGCGAGAGCTGTGAAAAAGGGTACATTTTCAACAACTCTTCCCTCTCAAAGACCGCACGTTCGATTTTGTCAAAAATCTCGGATTAGGCAGGTTTCACTGCCGTCGAGGGGGTGGTGGTGGTCGGAGTTGGAAAAGGTGACCCCCTGTACAGAGGGTGGATGGTGTTGATAATCACAGCGATTTGCCTTCTCCGAATTCAGCGGAAAATTGGTCTACCCATGCATTCCGGATTGTCGGCCCAGACAACACATCCCAGGTATGGGTTCTGCAGTGTAAGCTCAGGCAATGGGTTTGCAAGCTCAACTACCCACTCTCACCACAGAACAACAGCATACGGTACGTACAGCCAATGGGACGACAGAGAGCCCAATGTCTCGAGAGGTCCCTGTTGGAAATTGAATGATTTACCTTCACTGAATCCAGCAGCAAACTGATCTACTTGCATACTTTGCATTGTCAGTACAGACAATGCATCCTAGGCATTGACTCTTTGGAGTAAACACAGCCAATTGGTTCATGGCAGAGATAGCTCACTCTTGGTGTGGATCAGCAGAGGGCTGCACATATAGCCAATAGGATGACACAAAGACCAACAACAGAGGAACTCCAGCCAAAAGGAAGAGGAAGTTGCATCCAATTGGTGCATTATCAGTACTGACAATGCACCATCCATGTGGACATCCAATATGATGGACAAATTATGGATACTCATGACTAAGTCAGCCAAGTCCAGACCCCCAATGAGTATGATTGGAGGAGAGGCCCACATATCAGACCAATCAGGTAAGTTGCACACTGTGACAAATAGGAGGGTAGCAAGTTGAGTCAGAGACCAAGGGAAACTGTGAGACCTTAGGATGGTTCATGGGGAGAACAAATTGTCTGCACTGACAACAGAATTGCAGTGCAGCAATGTCAAAGGGCATCAAGGGGAAAGGGATGAAGACAAATACAATAGAGGAAATTCACTAAGACAGACAGGGACAATCACATATATAGCACAATCATGTACTGTATGAATGCATTTCTGTCCTCATTGAATCTACATCCAGTTTCCTCTACCTGTACCCTATTGTTGGTGTCAAGTATTACTACTCTGCACCCACAGTACAAACTCAGTTCAAGCTCCCCAAGACCTTTATGGCAATAGACTAGAGTGTATTCTCCCTGCATTATTATACCACCAATATAACAACAGTGATACATGCCCAAGATAATCAGCCCTTATCTAGGATTATTTATTATTGGTGCTGACTATCATGAGTCGACACATCAAACATTAGATCTGCTGATCCCCGATCGACAGTTGCCTAGTTATTATGCCGTATCTATCAATACGCCAGACCAAAAGCTCTCTAATACAATCACCATGTCCGAAATGCAAATCCGATTAATCTGGAGGCTGGTATACATGGGATGGTTAGTTCCATGATGGCGTTGTAGAATGCAAATGCAAGAAGAAAATGTTGAAAAAATCCGAGCACAGCTACATTGCGTGCTTGGACATGCCACGAATCTTGGGTCCAAACCTGTACAAGATGAACGGAATCGGTATCATCACGAGCGCGATGAAGCCTAGTAACGATGACGCCCATCGTGGTGTAAGTTGCAAGTACATGGATTCCGCGAAAAGAGGAAACCCAAAGCCTGCAGCTGAACGGCAAACAGTGTTGGCAGCAAGAGCCGAAGCGGCGTTGGCCAAGTAGACGTCGATGAGGTAGTTGAAGACACCGAGGAAGCAGAAAAGGACACCGAAGCCGATCAAGCTACCGGCCATCATGGGCGACCAGTAGCTGATGGACGGGTAGGAAGTCCAACCGAACCAGAAGAAGGCGATGGTGAGACAAGGGCCGGCGAGCATGATGGGGTAGAGACGCTCCTCGGGAGGAACACGGTTGACGCCTTCGGACTTGAGCTTGTCGGCCAGCTTGGAGTACTTGGGGTTGAAATAGGCGGCATAAACTGCCATGGCGGTACATCCGCCAAGGAAGAAAGGGACGAACATCACTCCGCTGATACCAGCGTTGAAGCCATGGCCCACTTGGAAGACGATGGGGAAAGCTTCGAAAAGTAGATATACGACACCGTAAATGAAACTGAGATAGACAGTCATGACGAGGAGCATTGGTTCCTGACCGAGCATAATGAACGGCTTGAGGAGGGTCTTGTTGAGGCGGTCCTTCCATTCGATCTTGACCAGTTCCATAGGAGCCTTGTATCGGTTGTCTCCGGTCTCTTTGCGGATCCTGCGTGCCTTTCTGAGCAGGATGATGGGAGCGTAGGTCTCTGGAAGGGTGAAGACGACGAGGACGAGGCAGAGACCGGAGAAGATGGTGCAGACCCAGAAGAGCCACCTCCAGGAAGTACCGCTGACAGCGATAAAGCCCGAAACGATGGGACCGAGAGCAGGACCGGCGAAAGGGGCGAGAGAGAAGAGTGAAAGTGCGATACCTCGAGTCTTTGCATCCCACAGGTCGGCAATGACACCACCCGAGTTGGTAAGCGGTGAAGCGGCAAAGGTACCTGCAAGGAAACGGAAGATGAGGATGGAAGCGGTGTTCTTTGAAAGCGCGCATCCTACGTTGAAGCAAGTGTAAACAAACATGGCGAGGACGAAGACGGGTTTACGACCGTATTGCTCGGAGAGGGGGCCCCAGAGAAGAGGGCCGAGACAGTAACCGGCAACAAAGATCGAAAGACTAAGGACGGCAACTTCGCGACTGAAACCGAACTGGGCTTCGAGCTCCGGCACGACGCCTGAGGGAGCAGACGAGGTGAAAGTGGAGTTGAGTACGAGAAGACCTGCAAGCATGGTGAGGTACCATCGGTAGGTTCTGGACCAGGTGAATGGGTTTTCCGAATCGTTTTCGCCTTCCCAGTGGACGATGACAACATCCTTTCCAGCCTGGGACTGGAATCGCTCGAGATGGTTCTCTGTGTCTGCGCGTTCGAGATCGCCACCAAAGAAGTGAGTGGAGTCGTTGGCCTCGCTGCGGTCACGACGAGAGAAGGTTCTTGTTGGACGAGTTGCGTTAGGATCCGAGCCGCTTGCAGGGAAGTAGGTGGGGGCGGATTGAGGGGCAAAGCCGACCGAGGCGTTTTTGTTAGGGTCTACTGGTGCAATTTGCTTTTCTGACATGGGGTTGTCTGCGTGGCCTACAGCGGTAGCAGCATCGCCATTGCTTGACGAGTTTTGCTTTTCCAGATCGAGATTGGATTGATCGATGGAGGGTGCCGCCGTCGAGGCAGCCTGGTTGGACGACATTGTGAAGCGTCTATGTTCGCACCAAGGCGGAAGGCGGAAGGAGAATGAGCAAGATGGACTCTATGGACGAAAGATGGATGCGAGCAAGATAACGATGACCTCGGAGCGGAGCAGAGGGTGTGATATATATTGGATTTGCAGAGGACAGCAGAGTGAGAAAACTCTTGGGCAACATCAAAACCAACTTATCCAGCGTCACACCGTCACACAATCACACACAGACACATCCATGCGCCGCGGAAAAAGCTTTCCTGAAGGCACATGTCAATTCGTTTTAGTCATGGAATGCGAATCGAAACAGCAAAATCACCGGCGCCTGGCTGGTTGGTGTTGAACTCTTTTTACCCGCCTAAGGAAACGGTTAGCCACATTTGGAAAAATAAGTCAGTCGAGCTGACAGCTCATTCCGGCGTAGCTTACTTTACTGTGCCTGCATCGGGCTGCTCGGAGAAAGGACCGCACAATCAATTCAAAAAATTCAAATCAATCGCGTGTTTTGAAGTCGGAATTTCCGCGGACTGACACTCGTGTATCGCCGGCTAAAGCTGATTTCTCGCTGCTTGTTTGCCCCTGACAGTGCGACTCGTTGACCTTGTCCGTGGAGCAACTTTGAGCTTGATTTTTGCCCCCTTCCATCCGTGCAAATGACGACATGGCTCGTCCACCGCCCTGTTGCTTGTTGACTTGCGACATGGTGTCGGAAACACTAGTAGCTGTATCGGACAACTTGCTCACTCGGCCATGGTATCATAGCTTTTGGGTGATGAAAGAGCACGTCGAATCAAATTCAAGGCGGTGCATCGATAAACAGGCTGTTCAATAGGCGGACCGGCTGCAGGGAACAGCCGGCAACGTTGTGGGCCGAGGCGAAAGATTTTCCATTCGACTGCAATTCGAAACTGCAATCGGAGAATTTATGATCCACGCCGCTTTTTCCGATGCTACGCCCGACCGTCGGACGAGACACAAACCAAGGTCACCTTAACTCGTTACGGCCAAAGACGTCCAATGTGCAACCACTGGACCCTTAAGATCTTAACCTCGTTGTTCTTCCACCGAAGCGCAGTCAGCAATGCGTACCTTACATGATTGCCTGAAGCCAGGAACTCGGAACAAAAACTCGTCATCGCGCACATGGCTTCTTTCGGCCACAGCTATCCGAAGAGGCTCCTGTGGTCAGCACAGTCTGCATCGCTTTTAATCGTTCGATTCACTGAGCTGGATTGATGAAGGCAGATCGGGGTATGACCAAAGACGATCAAGAGGCGTTCCTCTGCTGATAGGCTCCACGATCTCGACCCTTGTACATCTTGGTCTTGGCAACTCGACTTGCCTCTTCGTGGGTCCGACGATCTGGTGCTGATCTTGCTGTGCGGCATCTGCCCTTGAATTCGAGTTGCCTACATGGTGCGTGCATAAGCTCCAAAAGCTTGAACCGTTTCTCGAAGTCGAATGCGAGCCGACTTCTCGTGAGAATGAGAGAGCGTTGAGTGTCAGAACGAGGTTCATTTGAGCCGTATGTTGTGCTCACGACTTGACCACGAGCAGCACTTCAGGAAAAGTGCCTGCCGCCGGATCCCAACGCTTGAGTGTCACTTGGATCGGATCCTCGCCGTCGTTGATGCCATTGCGACTCACATTGTGTAGAGTCGAGCTAGACTGCTCTACCACTGCCTCTTGCGTCTGCTCTGCGCTTCCTCCAAAGTTGCGCTCGATAAGCCAGACTCGATTCCTGAACCCGATTTGATGTAGGCCACTTCCCTCGACTGTCAAGCCATCACTGGTTACACCTTTCACATGCTGAGCATGACGTTGCAAACGGCGTTCCCGATGGGCATCCGTGCATACTTGCGCGATCCACTGGATCTTTCTCTCGCCCAGGCTCGTTTCGGATGATGCCGATGCAAGAATGTGAAGCGTCTGCAATTGTGGGAGCTGACATAGCAGCGCCGCCAGCCGGGGCAAGTCATCCTCCCAGATTTGGATCACGAGATCCTCCAAGCGATGGCAATGCTGTGTGATCACACTGAGCTGATCCAAGGACAGCCCGATGCCGTGCAGCCGCAGCTTCGTCAGCTGACCACCTCGATTCATCACTAGCCGCACCAAGAACCACGTCGGTAGCAGTGGCAAGTTGCTCGGAGGTGCCGATGTTCGTGGCTGTCCATAACGAACACTGCCTTGCGGCGGTGGTCCAGCAAATCGTCGAATCCATTCGCTTGAAGTCCATGGCGAATTGCCACTCTCGTTGCCATTCGATCGCACTGCTTGAACGTATTCGCCTTGTTCATTGTAATCAGAGTCATCATCATCTAGCTCATCCAAATCCACCAGTCCATCATCATCATCACCCTCGTGACCGCCGTCCATCGCAGGACGGGACCCAGATCCTGCATAGTGCGTCAGCTCTTCCAGACTGGCAGCCTGTTCGATCAGTTCCGCAAAGTTGGTGTAGAACTCGTGGAGCGACGATGCAGACAGCGACCGCGATCCAGAAGAAGAGGCTGATCTCGGATAGGTCAACGAGAGCAACTGCAACCAAGATGCGTACGGGCGCAACAATCCAACATCCCGTGCTTGCATGTTGAGTCCTTCCATCGCAAGTTCGCTGACACCGCGACCACCCTCGGATGCACATCGAAGGATTGCCTCGATTCCTCTTCCCGTCACCGCTCGACAGCCTGCTAGTGACAGTCGCCGCAGATGCTTGAGATGCGGTGCTAGAGCCATAAGTATCGCATCGGTCAGATGTGGAGAGTGTTGACATAGGATGCTGAGACTGCGCAATCCGGTTGCTTTTTCTTGAGAGCTTTCGTCGTCGATTCGAGCCGCATCAAGCCGCGATGCCAGCGCCGTCATCTCATCTTGCCCGGACCCCTTCTGCAGCTTTTCCGCGACATCGACCAACCTTCGTAAGGTCACTCTCTCCGGCAGTATCAGACTGAGGCCTTGAACCGTCGGCTGGATGTAGCGTAGCAGCTTCGACATTGTCCATAATCGCGCATCCCCGGCTAGCTCCAATCTCCGCAGCTTGAGTGACGAGCTCAGCAGTGTCGGCAACAATCGATCATTGAGACTTCCAGCTCGTGTCCAGACCAGCTCTTCCAAGTTGACCGCATACTTGAACGTCGTCTCGATATCGACCTCGAGTCGTTCCAGGCGCTCGGCGTCGAGGCCAAAAGGATACACGCGCAGCTCCACCACCTTGACCAGTCGACAAAGGCCCTTGTTGCTTCCCAGACATGCAAATACAAGCTTGAGTCGTGTCTGGTCTCGAAGAAAGAGGCGCTCGTACAGCAGAGGTGTAGCGATCTGGCGAAATAGACTACATACTAACGCGCATGCTGCTAGGTCACGCACTCGATGCCGTAGATTCGAAAGGATGGGCACCAGCAGGTCCATCGGCAATGCACCGAGCAAGCCTAGGTTGCCATCGTGCGCATGCATCTTGCCAAAGTCCGGAGAGCGACCAGCACCCTCACGCCGCTTGTGGTATTGCGTCGATCATGGAAGGATGGCGGGCTGGTATGATCTTGGAGGTGGTCTGCGTTTGATGATTAAAGAGATCAACAAAAGATCCTTCATCTTAGAATTCTAAAGACCAACACTGACGCCGAACTCAGTCCGTGCGTGTGGAGGTGTTGGTCTTTTTTTACCATGCATCAAACGACGATCATATCAACGGCCGGGATCCAAGCTTTGAGTCGAACACAGCACATACGGACAGGTAGTCAGACTCAGCTAGGTCGCCATGTTCATTTAAATTGCAAGTGCAGGAAAGAAAAGTATACCGGACGAGGTTTTGAGTTGACTCTACAGGCGACGAGCATTATACTCGGCAACAGCTTCATTGATGGCAGCCATCGCTTCACTCAGCTTTACCTCACGAGCCTCTCCGATCGACAGCGAGCTGAAAGCGTCCGACTCGTTCTTGGGTTGAGGGAATGGCGACTCGTCAACGTCGCACTTGACGCCCTTCTCCGGCACGGTACCATTGACAAAGTAGTCGCCGATAATCTTGTTGATGCACTTGGAAGGCTGCGACATACTGCAGTGTCCGTAGCCAGCACGTCGCACCGACACGGCAGAGCCAAACTTGTCAGCCATCATGTCGGCAAATCGACCAGGAGTGACAGGATCGAAGTCATTGCCCAGCGTCAGCAGCGGATATGAAGTGTTGCTGTCAAACTGTCCTCGGTGTCGCTCGTTCGATCGCAGCTTCCACGAACCAATACACTTGATCGCCTGGTCCGCAAAGAATTGACCGAACAAGGGCGAGTCATGTTCCAGCACGCCAATATGCTCTTTGGCACGATCGATACTCCACGTCTTCTTGCTCGGCTCGTGAAGACCGTCACCGCACGCGATGGCCGCATTTGCTTCCTCCGACTCGGGAATGCTGGGCACATGATACGTAGAGTCGCCGTACGCATTCACCAAGGCAGTACCGTTGCCGTTCATCACATCGTTGAGCATCTCGGCGAGCTTCGGCCATCCAGCAGGTTTGTACAGTGCCGTAAAGAAGGTCTCGAGCACCATGCTGAACGTCAGCAGCTGCGGCACTTCGGCCTGAACAACAGGCATGGGATGATACTTGAGCTCTTCCAGCAGGTCGAGCACCTTCTTCTGTAGCTTGTCGGCGTCCGACGACTGTGATGCCAGCGAGCAAGCTTTAGGCCCAGCCTTGACACACTCCCCAAAGAAGCCGTCGAATCCGCCATCGGTGTCCTTGAGGTTGGTGCTCCAAAGTCCCTGCATGTAGTTGGGCACATCAACGACACCATCGATGATCAAACGGTTGACGTCCTCGGGAAACATATCGGCGAAAGTGGAACCGAGCACGGTGCCGTAGCTGAAGCCCCAGTAGTTGATCCGCTTGTCGCCAAAGAAGCGGTGAAGCAGCTGCATATCCCGGGCTACAGCAGTGGTGCCCACAAACTTGCCATGCTCGGATACAAACGGGTCGGCACTGCAAAGCTCAGACAACAGGTCGATGCTCGAGAGCTGCGATCCCACCTCGCTGTCGAGCGCGCCTGGGTGCGAGTACAGAGCGCCAAACGAACCCGACTCGATACGATGGACGTAGCTCTTCTCGGTGTTGTTCCAGCAGTCCATACGCGGAAAGGTGCGACCGACGCCACGAGGATCAAACGAGACAATGTTGTACTTGTGATCGAGGATGGTATCAAAGTTGGCAGCTAGGAGCTCGTTGTTCTTGGCGGCGTTCTTTCGAGCGATAAATTCAAAACCAGAACCACCGGGTCCACCGGGATTGGTGAGGAGCGAGCCTAGCACTTCCTCCTTGGGCGTCTTGCCGGCGCCTGCAGGGTAGAAGATGACGGCAAGCGAAGCGTTTCGGTCGTCCTTGTCGGCATTGGTCCAGTCGAGCGGTGCCTTCATGCGACCACATTTGAGCGGCGAAGGGTAGCGCCTCTCGTCGCCACAGTCGAACCAGACCACCTCACCGCGAGCTGCCTGCGAGAAGTCGGTCTCGTTCTCAGGTCGAAGGTAAGGTGCGTCGGACGAGCACCCGCTGTGGTGATGGATCTTGCGACGGATGCCGTCCAAGGCTTTGTCACCGGAGGGCGAGTACAGCCAGAAGTAGCCGACCATGACCAGCGCTGCAACTACCCATCGATGCATTGGAGTCGGCTTGCGCTGGCGACGCTCGGGCGCGGCGGTCTGAAGGTTGGGCGTGGGGAGCGATGTCTCGACCGCATTGTAGCGGTCCTGGATGGTTTGCTTCTCCATGCCGACCATGTTGAACAGGGTTGTTTGATGGCGGTGGTAGCGAACAACGGTGATGGACAACTTCAAAGGTATGTGCGACGACCACAAGCCACAATCGTTGCGCTCGGTTCACCATGAAAGGACAATCTATGCGCACAGCATGCACAGAGCATCGGCTCGCTCCTCGCTCAATGCATCGGAGGATGAGCAAATACCGACTGGTCGGAAGGGTCCACTCCGTCTACTCCACGGCAAAGCCACATTCAAGGAGATTGCTTGCCGATTATATTGCCGGCAACCGTCTTTTGTTAGCAATCGTCGACTAACACGCCCAACCTTTTTGCTTGATAAGACCCAAAAAGACGAAAAGGCTAGCTTCGGATCTCTCCTCAATGGATAGCAAAGCGAGCATTTGACTCGAAAGTGCGCTGCCCGTTGCTCAGCACGTCAGAAGTCTATCTGGTTCGGTCATCGTTGTCCAATTATAACTCGTCGGTGTTTGACGAGGCGAAACTTCATTTCACAAACCATGTGTCGATACTAGTTATGGCTGTCACGCAAACTTTAATCGACCCCAATCCAACGGTGTCGAGCTACTTAGAGCAGTTCCCGTTCTCGTTGGGGACAACTATAAGTAGTTCAAGAACCATCACGCCTGTCTCCTCCCATTCCACCCCCAACTTGAGACAGCCTCTGTCCGTTTTCACAACATCCGACCGGCAGAGCAGAGCGGCTAGAGGCATCTCTCGTCAGCGCCCACTCCTTGTTACAGTAGAAGAGGTCTCGTTATCCGAATTTGCTGCTGTCAAGGACGAGCCCACAACGAGTCAGAGTCTTGGCGGCAAGAACCCTTCCTGCACGGTCAGCGCTTCTGACAAAGGAGGGTCCCTTTGTCGCTCAGTCTAACACCGTACTTTACGAAAATCCGAGCATTCCAGCAAGCTGATCCTCGGCTTGGACCCGGTTTCTCGGCAACTCTTCCCTCCCGGCCTTTGGAACGACAGGCACGCCTTGTACTACTTTCATCGTTCATTGCTGTCTTGAGGTGTCTTCACGTCCATCACACACATCGTTTTCTTCACCTCTTGCGGCCCTCCTTCTACAAACTCTAGCCAACATGATCGTCACTCCTCTCACCGAAAAGCTCGGCCTGCGTGTACCTCTCGTTCAAGGTGGTATGCAGTGGGTCGGCACACCTGCTTTAGCTGCCGCAGTCAGCAACGCTGGTGCTCTTGGTACCCTTACAGCCTTGACTCAACCTTCGCCAGATGCTCTTCGTGAAGCCATCCGCAAGACCAACTCGCTCATCACAGACGATATCAAGAAGGAGCGCGAGAACCACTACGGCTCGTTCGCTGTCAACATCACTCTCCTCCCTTCGATCAACCCTCCCGACTATGTTGGATACGCCAGAGCCGCTCTCGAGGAGGGCGTACGCATCTTCGAGACTGCCGGCAACAACCCCGGTGAAGTGATTAAGGTCGTAAAAGAGGCTGGCGCCTTTGTTATCCACAAGTGCACTGCCGTTCGCCATGCTCGTAGCGCCGAGCGTATGGGTGCCGATATGCTCTCCATCGACGGCTTCGAGTGCGCCGGTCATCCTGGTGAGGACGACATCGGAGGTCTCGTGCTCATGGCTCGTGCTGCTGAAGAGCTCAAGATTCCTTTCATCGCCTCTGGTGGTATCGCCAACGGCCAAGGCCTCGCCTCGGCACTTGCGCTCGGTGCTGCCGGCGCCAACAGTAAGTATCTTCTTGATCAAAATCTCCGTTTGAAGGCGATGTGCGTACTGATCTGACCTCTGAGCCTGCATTGCAACGGAACAGTGGGAACCCGCTTCATGTGCACCACCGAATCCGAGATCCACGAAAAGATCAAGCAAGCCATCGTCGACTCGGACGAGCGCAACACCGTCCACATCTTCCGAACCTTGCGCAACACGGCGCGTGTCTTCAAGTGAGTATTGATTCGTTTTCTTTCCGATTTGACTGTATCTGTGAGAACATCTCGACGTCCGCTGTGTCGATCCTACAAGCCTGCTGGTCAAAGCGCCAATGGAGGGGCCCAAGCGACACAACTCTATCGACATGGAGCCGAGCTCGCAGCACGCACGTTGAGATACACATTCGGAACAAGGGGCCCTTTCATTGCGTAAGTTGAATGCTCTCCTCATTGCGGCTCACATCGAGATAGTTTCAAACACGGACGCTGACACAAGAACTTCTTGTTGGTGCTTTCTGTGCAATCCCACAGAGATGACGGCAGGGACACCGATCGTATCTCGACAGAAAAAGCGAGCGCTACAAACGCCGAAAGCTACGACGCACCCGCTACCCAATCTGACCACGATCCAGACAAGCCGCCCGATCCTGCAGACCATGGCAAAGCGCGCGACAACGAGTTGCAGCGTCAAGCCACCAAAGAAGGAGCCGTCGAGCTGCTCGGTACGCGCGATCCAGACAGCTATGCGCTGCAAGCTCAGCACGAGGACAAGTGGAAAGCCTGGGGGCTTGCCAAGAGCTACCTGAACGACGAGATTGACCATGGTGCCGCCAACGTACCGCTTGCCTGGCAAGCGTTCTTGACGGGTATGGTCGACATGCTGCTCTATAGCCGTTCGACGGTGTGGCTTGGGTTCCAGACGGGCAACATGGTGCAGTTTTCGTCGAACATTGCTCAGTTCATTATCCCGGGCGCTGAGCGTCAGCCGCTGCTTACTTTGCTGCGCATCCTTAGCGTGGTTGGGTTCTTTATGGGATCGTTTTTTGGGTTCCATTTGGGCAGGCGGATCGGGCATCAGAAGCGTAGCTGGTTGGTCCTCTCGAGTATGATCCAGAGCGTGTTTCTGTTTGGTGGTGCCGGTATCCTGCTCAGTCGACCCAAGAACGAGATGCCGACGTTCGAGTGGTATCCGGGGGTGATTGTTCTCGTCGCTTTTTCGATGGGAATGCAGAGCATCTTAGCGCAGAAGCTGGTTTCGCCTGCCTTTGCTACGACCGTCGCTTTCACTGCTACACTTACGCAGATCGCTTCGGATCCATACCTGTTCCACTTGGTGCCGTCGGAAAAGACGAGAGGAAGGGATCGCAGGATGGTCGCGATTCTGGCTCTTTGCGTGGGTGCGGGTGTTGGAGAGTCGCTGCTGCACACCAGTGCGAATCTGAGCGGCGGTATTGCCATCAGTGCCGGGTTCAAGCTTGTGCTTGCTCTCTTGTGGCTTGTGCCACAAGGGAAGAAGAGCAGCCCGGTCAAGAATAACAAGGCTTAGGATCGTCCTCCCGCCTCTATGTCGTGCTGTAGTGTTGCGATGGTTCGCTGAACATCATTTCTCAATCCCCACCCTTCCCCCACCGCTGACTGAAAACGCCCGCAGAAACAAAGTCTCGATGGAAGTCGTGCGTCTCGAGAACCGACCTGGCGGTGCAAAGTTCGAAGACGTTCGAGACCTCGTCTCTGGCGCACGAGGTAAGACCGTTTACGAGACGGGTGATATCGACGCTGGTATCTGGTCTGCTGGTATCACCATTGGTCTCATTCATGATATTGTAAGTTGCACTGCGTTCCTTCTATCCGACTCATTTGATAGGCTCTCGCTGACATGCCCTTTGCATTCGAACGACAGCCCTCGTGCAAAGAACTCTGCGCCAACATCGAGCGCGATGCCGAACAACACATCAACCGTTTGAGCCAGCTCGTTGCTCAGAAGGGCAGTAGCTCGGCTGGTCGTCCTTGGAAGCTCTAGATGGGTCTTTGTAACAAGTCTTTGGCTCACCCGGATGGAATACAGAAGTTAGAACATGGAAGGTACGGTGCATCGTGACGTGTGCAGCTTGTGTGATTGGCGGTGATGTCCATCGGCGGTTGTGAAATCGACATGTGCCGATCAGCTGCTGTTCGTCTCGGATTCCGCGGCAACTTGATGAGACACTAGGAATCCTCTCCTGTACCTGTCGTCATGGGTCATTTCTTAGAATGATCGAGTCCGCCCTTGACAATTGGAAGGCTTATCTCAGCTCCAAGGAAGCTCAGTTGCTGGCCCAAGCTCTGCTCCCTCCTCTTGCTCCACTGTCCCCTCTCTTCCGACACAACCATCCCACGCTGCGAGTCTTTCTCCATCACTGAGGCTCCGCCAAACAGATCGTAGCCAATGCCAGATAGATTCTGAGGTCAGCGATCAATAATGCGCACCGTCAATTAGAGGGGCTCTATCTGAGGCTTAGGAAGATCACATCAACAGACTGGGACTTCAACGGCACGTCAGGGAGAGCTTGTCCAGGCGATCAACAACGAACAGGAGAACGCTCTCAAGCAAAGAGACAAGCAGATCACTCGGTAGCCTGTATTCGACGTTTGCAAGACGACTTCTTCAAATTTCAGAAAACTGAACCTATCATACAGAAAGTAACAAACGTAAAGGGTAACAAAACAAGACGGAAATCAAACGAGCATGCCCAACAGCTCATCCAAGAAATACGTCACTCCAGCCAACACTGCAAACGTTGTCAACAGCAACACGCCGACGTTGTGTTTGGCGATCCAATTCTCAGCTGCTGGAGGTCTGGCTTGTGACGATGCTGCGTTTGTTTGTCCTGTACTTGCTGGTGGTGCTGCGGTGCTCCTACTGCTGCTACTACTGCTGCTACTACCGCTAGTAGATGAAATTGACGTGGTCGGAGCAGTAGTCGGACTCGTCGTACTCGAACCAACACTGCTGGAAGGTTCGAAAATCGTAACAATACCGGACGAAGGTAGAGATTGACCATTGATACTGGCTGTAGAGTGCGGTTGCAGCGTCATACTCATACAGTTGGGGTTGACTGTGAGAGGTCCAATTCCATGTGGTGCAGATTCGGTGCCGAGGATCGCCTTGAGCGAGCACAGTGCTGCCGAGTAAGAGCTGCTGACGAGCGGGTCATCGCTGTAGCTTTGGACGGGGAGGGTGGCGGGCGGTTGAGAGATGGTTTGCGCACCGACGCTTGCGAGCCCGAGAAGAAGGGTGAAAGTGGGTGTGATGGGGTTCATCTTGCGTTTGTGTAATCGTGAGAGGTGATGAACAATGGTGGTGGTTGAAAAGGTCTGGAGCGGAAACACGTTCGAAGCCGTTCGATGCACCCCTTCATGCAGTCGAAATAAGGTGTGTCGAGCATTGGCGCAGAGACACCACCAGACAAAGTGACAGCGCAAGAGCGGGGGTTTGATCAATTTTAGCTTGCCTTCGGCAGAGCTTCAAGCGAAGCGGCAGAGTGAGAACCGTAAGCGACCAAGTCGTGTGTTTGAGTCTAAGAACAGAAACAGGAAAGACAAAAAGTGGTCAAGAAAAGACGGCCACAAAATTACACCCAAAAGCGACTCTTCGGGGGAAGACTACAGGTAGAAGACCGGCGCAAGGTCCACCGACAGTTGCCCCTTCTCACCTCATCATCTCGCTCAACCATGGAACACTGTCTCGCAATCCTCATCGAACCACTCATCGGTCTTTTCGCCGTCTGCACCGAAGTCGTCGCCATCTGCCTCGACGGCTGCCTTCAAACATGCCGTGAATCGTGTCGATGTATCGGCTGCAGTTCACCCATTTGCGCAAGCAGCAATGATGTGGAAGGCGATGAAGAGTCGCGTCCTATCTTGCAGCAATCTCAACCATCGATACAGGCTCAACCGAGTGTCAATGGCGGAGAGACGGCACAGCCAAAGTGGAGCTCGATCAAGACTTTACGAGGCGACGGTGGGCGTGAGTAGACGGGCCAGAGGAGGGTGAATGCGGGTATAGGTGTATT
This sequence comes from Anthracocystis panici-leucophaei, assembly GCA_014826065.1. Lineage (NCBI taxonomy): Eukaryota > Fungi > Basidiomycota > Ustilaginomycetes > Ustilaginales > Ustilaginaceae > Anthracocystis > Anthracocystis panici-leucophaei. The sequence goes on from CP060301.1 coordinate 1,505,600, forward strand.
GATGATAGCTTATCGGGAAGATGGAGAGGATGCAATAGATGCTATCAGGGTGCTCAACATGCGTTTGAGCTCCTCCGAATACAGTGCCGACTCCTTGGATGTTGCCGGCGCATCCAGCTCTGCCAGTCGAGCCACGGCAATCCTGTGTATTCTCCCAGCGCGCTGCTCGCCAAGCAGTGCAAGACGATCCATGTCAGACGACTGACTCTGTTCGGAACCCTTGCAAAGCGAGACAAGAGCATTGGCCGCGCTCACTCGAACTTTGAACACTTTGGCGTCCAGGTTCGAACACAGCAACTCTACTATCCTGTCGATCAGCTCATCTCCACAAGCACCGGTCGGGTCCAGGATGCTCGTCAGCACGACATCAGATCCAAGCGCACGATCTAGCGCAGACGCCGCGTTCCACCTCGATTTGGGCGGCTTCGACGTTGTTCCTAACACCTTGCAGAGCTGCTGCAGTAGTGATCTACCAAGCGAGCGGCAAGTCTCGCTCGATAGTTGAGCGGGCGTCAACAACGCTAGCAGCATTCCCGAGGCGCGACACGCAGACACCGCAACTCCTTCGATATCTTTACCTGCTTCTAGACAGTATCGGGCGTGCTTGATCCATTCGTTCTCCTCCAAGCGCTGCTGAGAGCGCAACCGTGCTTCGACCGCATTCGAAAACGCCCAAGACGCACGTTGACGTACCAAGCTCGAGCTATCGTGCAAGACACAGGTGATGGCTCTGCCGTTGTCGCCCCACAGAGCGCTGTCCAAAATCTTGGAAATGTGCCGATGATGCTCGTCAGTCGGGTCCATAAGGCCTTCGGATGGAAGCACCAGTAGCCCGAGCACACGTACAGCCGCAGCCCGGACAGCTTCGTCCGAATCGGTGCAGCAGCTTTCCACGTACTCCAAGGTTGACGTCGACGTGCCGGCATCGAGCGCGGAATGCCGTGATAGTGCCTTGCAGAAGTCGGGAACGGTGGAGAGGACAGTGCACTGCTGATCCGGTGTCTTGCCTTGCTGTACGCACAAGCGCTGCCATATCGTGACCAGCCGAGTGCACGCTTCTCGCTCAACTAGAGCTGTGGGAGCATCTGCAAGGCTCTTGACAAAGATCGACCAGGATGGCAATTGGGGTAGAAAGTCATCGGCAGCTTCGAAATCGGCTAGAGCGCGCTCGCATGTCTCGGTCGTGGGCTTCACACCTTCGCCGAGGAGGCTGGCGACATCCATTGGTGCAGCATGTGTCACATTCGTAGTCTCGAGCCGGGTAACAATATCACCTGCGTGTGTTACTCCGTTCGCGGTCAAGGTCGAGGTTGAAGCTCCTAGCGTCGGCACAGCCACTACCGAACCATTCATCGTTTTGGACGGCGACGGCGTCAAGGTGGCGATCAGCTGCTTGACCGCTGCCTGCACTTGCGGATCGCTATGCGAAGCGAACGGTACCACCGCCGGTGCCAGTACATTGGCATTCGGCAACACGAGCTTGGCTTTGGCGGTGCTCGCCACAAAAGTCCGCGTTAGCTGAAGCAGAGCTATCGTTAGAGAAGAAGGATATCCGACTGCCTCTCTGCTGCCTTCTACCCTCGCCGACGCACGCGGTGCCGTCGCAGCACGTTGCAAGGCTATCAAAAGATACGATCGGATGTTCACAATCCAGCCTGCCAACTGCGACGATAAAGATGTAAACGACAGAGCACGCTGAGCTCGCTCCTGTGCCATAGATAGTTGCAATGCACCATGTGAAAGGATACATTCCAGTGCCGCCATGGCAGCAAGTCGCACCGAAGTGGAAGGATCTTGTGTGACGAGCGTGCAGAGTGAGAATGGTGATGAGGCGTTTGAAGAACCAACAAAGCGTGAGGTCACCGAGGTCTGCTTGGACGATCTATCGTGCGTGAGAGAGGGCGCCGGCTGATCTGGCAAGAGGTCACTCCACCGTGATATGAGCGATGGCGCTTCGTGCTTGTTGAGTTCAACGAGGCAATGGAGTGCATTCTGGCGGATGAGCTTGGTCATGGCCTCTTGCTGTCGGGATTCGTCTTTTCTAGATCTACTCGAAGTTGTTGCGTTGGAGGCGGTGGAAAAGTCACTGCGTTCGCTTTCGCTCTTGTCGCTCTTGCGATCCGTCTCTCCAGCGGAAGAGTAGGCGAGGTGATCGTCATTGTGGCTGCTGCTGCTTGTGGACAAGGCGCCGAAAGCTAGTTTACGAGTGGACTGCGCACGTGCCTGTCTGGACGGGTCATTCCACGAGAAGGCGCCTGCCTGCAAGGTTGAGCTTGAGCGTGGTATCGAGCCCGTCGTGGATCCCGCAGTGTGAACTCCAGCTGAAAGACAAGGTAGGATGACGTCGAAGAGGCTGACCAGATTGGGCGCTTTAGCAGACAGAGATGTGGATTTTGCTTTGCGTGGAGCGATGCGAATCAGAGCGTGAAGCGCTTTGAGGGCAGCAGCGGTAGCTCGTAAAGCAGAGGTTGACAAGCTCTGAACGTCCACTACTGTCCGAGATGAAGCGGAAAGAGTTCTTGACGTTTGGACCTTGAGTGTTGTCCTGAGAAATGTTTCGATACTGTCGATGAGCTCGTTGACAGAGAGCCGGACAGAGTCGTCGGCGACGTCTTTGAACAGGTCCGCGTCGATGCGGAGAACCAGAATTTGCAGTGCGACTCGACGAACGTCATTTGGTCCATCGTGTATGGCTGCCTTGACTACAGCAATGAGAGCATTTGAAGGTAAGGACTCGAGCGTGCCACGGAGAGCATCGAGAGCGTTCCGTCGTTGTTCGGTGGTGTGACGAGACTCGCGGAGCTGAACAAGAAGCGCTCCCGCTCTGTCCGAATCCATACTTGTTTTTGTTGCGAAATGAGCAGGATCACGATGTTGTGCGAGTCATTTCGGGCGAGCTTTCGTTGTCAATCGTCCAGGGTCGAGCTGAAAGCGAGTTCAGAGTTGATGGAATAGAAGAAAGCAAGTGAAAGAATTCAGGGTCCAGTGAAGGGCCGCTTTCTGAACTCGGAAATCGGCTTAGCCATAACTACTCGCAGCTTCACTTCGGGGCTTGCCGACGCACAGTTCAGGACGACACTCATCAAGCTCAGTCATGCTGCGCTTGTACAGACCGCTTCTCAACAACGTCCCAACATTACAAGCATCTTGGATCAGCAGCCGCTGCCTGACCACCTCGATCCGGGTCATGTCGTCTTCTCCACCACTCACAACGCAAAAATGCGAGCCGTGTACAGCGGCACTTGCGGCAATGTCACAAGACCAAGCCAAGCAGATGTTGTCATCACTCAAAGGCAAATGGTCGCTTTCACCGCAACCAAAGACTCTGCTCTCATCCAAAGCGACACATCCCGATGCACTGCATCGTACATACAAGTTCAAAGATTTCACATCAGCACAGACATTCGCGAACAAGCTCGGCGAGCTAGCTGAAACGGAAGGCCATCATCCGGCGATCATGGTCGAGTGGGGAAGAGTGACCGTTTGGTGGTGGAGTCATGCTATCGATCGAGTGAGTACAACTGCGAGCTTCTGGTTGTGAAGGCCCAAATGCTGACGGTTAGTTGTGTTTGAAACAGCTTCACAAGAACGACTTTGTCATGGCGGCCAAGACCGAAGAGCTTGTACATCAAGCTGAAGGATACACACCGCCAAAATCTAAAGCTTGAACACGTCTTAATACTCCTGCAATCGTGAATTAAGCAGGTCGAGTTTGAGTGTACAGACAGCGAAGATGATGTATATGACTATATGGAGTTGTAGGATTGAGGGGAGTAGGACTACATGCCACGACCAAGCGTTGAACTCAAGGGCGATCCAAATCCTTGACGTACTTGTTCCACACCTTTCTTGACCAGGTCACCAGCCACGGACTCTCGTCGAGGACCTCTTTTAGCTTGCGAAGCGGTTCGTTGTTGGGGTTCTCCTGAGACTGAGGTGTAGCAGCAAGCGTCAAGATGGTGTGAATCGCGCTAAACGCCAAAGCATCGAGCGAGGTTGACTTTTGCGCGCCAAGCAAGAACTGCAACTCCGAAGAGCCTTCTGACAATTGACTCTTGGTTCGCGCAGCCAAAGCACGCAAACCAGCAGCTGCATCCTCGACCACTTTAGTCTGGTCTACCGAAGGGCTAGCAAGAGCAGCACCTGGAGTGTCACCTCCACCACGCGAGTCCAAGTCTGCCGTAGATAAGGCGGAAGCAGCCGAAGCCGTCGTCGCTCCGATCCAGGCGAGGAAGCCCACCTCCCAGCCTGGAAGCGCTGTAGTCGGATGAGCCGAGGATGATGAAGAGGATGACGATGCGGTGGAAGCGGACGGATTGAGTGCCGAAATGCGCCGCAACTGCTGATCGAAGAAGGAGTTTTGCAAGTGCGCCGAGAGAAGCAAAGAGAGATAAGGTTGCGAGTCTGTCTTTGCGTATACAGCTGACTGAGGAGACAGCAACACAGCTAGGAGGACGCCCGCCATGATTCTCCCTCGAACAAGACTCTCCCAGCTTCTTGCCTCTAGCTTGGTCGATGCGTCGGCCCACACCCAAGTGTCCTTTTCGCCGAGCTCGAGTCGAGAAGCAGGATAAAAGTTGTCGATCAGATGCGGAATTTCGGTGGCCGATAGAAGCGATGATGGCGCATTGCTACGGAATTGAGGTGGTAAGTGAAGGAAAGGCATGGATTTGGCTGGGCCCCAGTTATGGGAAGGATCGATGAATCGCACGTCAAAGTCGACACCGCGGAATAAGAGTTCCATCTGCCAGCGCAGAGCAATAGGGTCACTGCTTGACCATCCCGATGTCGATTGTTGTCGGACTACTTTCTCGTCGGCAGCGTTGAGGAGATCCTCGTCGTCATGCACCGACGACAATATGCCGTCTCGATTCAAGTGAGGTGCAACATAGAGCGTAGGCCTGGTCGGAGGTGCCGACGTGGTTGGCGAGTAGGCTGTAACTGCAGGGTATGTGTGGAGCGGAAACGTTGAGAAGATGGCAGCGGCCCATTTTGGAACGAGTCTTGAACTTGTCGGCCCAGAAGTTGCGATCTTAGAGCGAGGTGGTACCGGCGGGATGTTTTCCAGCTCTGGAAAGTCGTGCGTCGTCGTCATTGTGCGCCTCAAAAAGTCTTTCTGAGCTGATCGTGAGGTCCTGCGAGCGATTCAGCAGTGTCCCGAGTCGGCATGCGAGTGACAGATGATCGAAGGAAGTGACGAGGATGTCGAATTGAGAAGAAGCCCTTTCTTCCTCCACTTCTTTCTTTGCCCGCGCAGCAACGTGTTCCGCGTCAACGATCAAACACACACCAAAATTCGGCGGGCGCTTCCGAGACACACAGGCGTCGGAAAGCTGCCCGACTCACAGGCTGACTGAGCCAAATAAGCTCAGGCGTGTCAACCTTATTGTACTGTAAACGAGCCCATGCTTAGGCGATGGACCCTTGACTTTCTTTCGGAGTCACCGACTCAACAACATCACAACGCCTACCTTTCGCTCGCAGCATTCCATCTTTCTCGCCACCACAATCACACCGAAGCTCAGTCACTTTTGCTTTCTAGCCTGTTGCTTAGGACGCTTCCATCCTCCGCTCAGCGGTCAACACAGCCTTCGCTCCAATCCTCATCGCTGCTCCCAACGCCATCTCGCCCGGTCGAGACATGGTGTCGTCGGGACGTGGAGCGACCATCAATGACCTGCCCACAGAAATCCTACGAGAGATCGTCGGCCTAGTATGGCTCGACTCCATCCCCAAATCCTCGTTTCGCAACATCGACCCGCACGGACTCCCTTCATCGTATCCTGACGGCCGCAAGATTTCCTCCACTCAAAATGATACCCGCAAGATGCTCTACAACCTCTGCCTCGTCAGCAAGGCTTTCTACCACGAGGCAAGAGTGCTCTTATTCAGACGCATCCAAATCACCCTACCACACAGCTTCAACTTGCTCTTGAGATCGCTTGGTGCATCCCATTTGGCCAGTGCCTATGAGAAATATGCGCTCACCGGTCGCGTCAATGTCGATCCTTCCGATCCAGCTTCTTTCGTCAACATGGTGGCAGCAGCAGGTTTCGCCCATGCTCTCGGGCAAAAGCTAGTCATTGGAGGTCAAGCTACGCCAGCTTCGCCCGCCAGTCGCAATCAGAGCCCAGCTCCATCCAAGCAGGCCATCACCGCTGCTGCTATGGAGCGCGACACCTCGCTCACTCGAAGGCTTTCTCATCGAAATGTTGTCCGAATCAATGCGGATCAAGATGGCGAGGTCGAGCTCATTTGGACCGAGGATCCCAACTCCACCCCAGAAGACCCCGTCTACCACGTCACGCTCCGCGAGGAAGAGAATGACGAGCACACGCTCCATCGGTGGGTGCGTCTCATCGACTTTTCCAACTATCGAACCCAGGGCATGAGGCGAACCATCGGAGAAGGCATGGATCAACGCTTTGTCACTCCGGCTCGACTGCACGCGCTTGTCACAGCCGCAGAGGGGCTCGTCGCTTTCGGCGCTAGCGAATCGATGGACTCTGCACTCTCCAATGACGTGCTTGAAGCGCTTCTCTTCCGCGACGGCGAGTACAGCAAGCCGAGTCGACTACGCGGCGTGTCTGTCGAGCGCAACAGTGGACGATCCAACAAAATGCTGCAGAGCCTCGACCTTTGCGAATGCGTCTCTCCGCGTTTCCAAGAAGCCATGAAGGAGTTCGTCGAGACGCATTTGAAAAAGTTCAGCGGCAGAATGACGGATACGGTGGAGGAAGAGACCGAGGTCGAAGAAGAGGAGGAGGATCGCAGTATGGATGTCGATGGAGAAGAAGAAGAACGCGGTCGTGGACGAAGCACTTCGGGCAGACTGCAGAACAAGAGTCTCAGCCGGTCAGCATCAACACGTCGTCGAGAAGGCGACGGTCCCAGCCGTCATCCTGCCAAACCTACGGCATTCCCTTCTCTCAACCGCTTGGGACTGTCTGGAGTCACGCTCGACAACGACCTCCTCAACCCCTTCGTGCTTGCCTTCCCTCGTCTCACCCATCTCGATCTCTCAAGAACCAAGGTCGACGCTGCATTGCTCAATGCGCTCAGCAGCTCACACCAGTTGCAGCTCGAGAGCCTTTCCCTCGCATTCTGCAAACGCATCACCTCGGAATCCGTCACAGAGCTTCTTGTCGACGCGCCTTGCACCCAAGGTCTTGTCGAACTTTCGCTTGCAGGAACACTCATCTTCCCAACTCCCATCGACACGGAAGATCTCAGAGTCATCATCACACAAGCTCCCTGCTTCCGCTCTGGCAAGTTGCGATACCTCGACATTGGCGGATGTGCGCTCACCGATGAGCTGCTTGACCTGATTGGTCCTCAACCGTCTTTGCTCGACCTTGGACTTTCGCACTGTCCCGATATCAGACTGGAAACGGTCAGCAAGCTGCTGAGGGATCGCGCGCCAAACGTGCAGATCCTCGAACTGTCCGACTCTTGCACTTCCCGTTCGTCTACTGAAGGTCTGTCTACCAATATTCCAGGGTATGGCAGTCACGATGCGGGCGCGATCAACGCCGTACATCTGCAGAGCATCCTTGTTGGACCGTGTGCCAAGACGCCGCCCATCCCAATCTCGGTTCAGCTCGCGATGATGGGGTTCAAGACGGGTTCGGATCCACCTCCGAGTCTGCCGGCGAATGTGAGGGCGGCGACAAACTTGAGGGTGGTGGGACTCAATCAGGCATCGCTCAAGAGTGTAAGGGGAGGGTTTGGTAGTTGGAAAGTGATCCGTGGAGCTGGAAGGCGAGGATGGGTGGTGGATACTGCAGCGGGACCCAATCCTGAAGCGAGCGACGAGGCGTTGTTGGAAGATGTAGGTGCCATACCCACCGGAACCGTTTCAGCAGAACACATGGCAAGAGACGATAGTACCGGCGGTAGAGAATCCAGCCTGAAACGAGGCCGATCAGTACGATACGACGAGCGATCGCTCGACCCGCAAGACGCACGACACGACTCTGACCGATCCTCTCGATCTCCCATGCCTCCCTCGGCACGGCCCACAATCCCTTCGATCAGGAGAGCACACTCGGTCGGCGGTGGATCGGGCTCGCGTTCGCGTTCGCGTCACATTATCGCTGCGTCCTACTCGTTGCCGTCGGATGCAAAAGTCGTACCGCGGGACGAAGTCGTTCGTGATCTTCCCGTCGACCATCCGCGACGGATCACGTTGCAGCGGTTGGCGGACTGCAATGGACATGTGACGGGCGATATTGGGTGGCATAGTCGCAAGATGGAAGTGCTGCTAGGGTTCGGTTTTTTGGGAAGAGAGACGGGGTTGTATGCTTTACCGTCTTTTCAGGTTTGATTGTCGCGCAGCAGTAGCAATGTAATGGTTTGGTTTGCAGATGCAATTGCATGTCTATGGAGTAACGAGGTGAGAAGGCAACCGCAGCGCGAGCCTTACAAGATCCAACGCTCCTTCAGTGAGCTGGTTATGCCCGCCGAATTTCGTTTCTATCAGTGTCACTGTTCCCCCGCCAGGAGGGGTGAAGCGTTTGATTTCTGCATAGTCGTCTACGTTCCTCGTCTGCACTTTTGTCGGTGTGCGATCGAGCAGCTTTGCAAACAACCTTCTTGAATGGCCGACCGGCATCACTGGATCGTCTTTGGCGTGTAGCAACACGATCTGTGTGGACGACGATGTAAGTTGAGGTAGAGTTGTTATCGTGCTTAGATGGGTTTGTAAGAAGGTATCTAGGAGGGCGTTGTTGAAGGGTATACCAGCGATGGGTTTTAGTAGTGGCAGAATGCCGCCGAGACGGAAATTTTTGACTAAACTCTTGAGGTCTGTGTATGGAGCCATTAGGATGAGTCCTTCCGCAGGTGTTCCTTGTTCAGCTAGTTTGGCTGCTAGCAGCGCACCGATGCCGGTACCTAAACTTTGACCAAAGATCGTTACGCTTTGCCCTCCAGACGCTAGGATCCACCGATACGCGCATTCCGCATCCTCCACCAACCCCTGTTCGGTCGGCGTACCCGTACTATCTCCAAACCCACGATAATCAATCGCCACAACATTGGCATCAATCCTGCTAGTCAGCGACGAATACGCATTGATACGCCAGGGAGCTGCGCGGTTCATCGAGTTCCCGTGCAGATACAACACCGTTGGATACTCCCTCATCGCTCGTTCGTACACCTCTTCATCCCACTTTTGTCCGGTCGCTTGATGAGACTGGTAGAATATCTCAGGTAGAACATGCCACGCTCCGATCCTCTCCCCGTCCGAAGTGGTAAGTGTGAGAGGTCGTGTTTTGAACGGTGCCAAACCGTACCGTTCGGGTTGAGAGAAAGTGGGGAAGAACGGAAACCGTACAGCATGGAGGAATATAAAGTGTCGTTGGAAAGGAGGCGTGAGGAGGGCGATGAAGAACGTCAGATAGACGGCGGTTAGGGTGAGCGGGAGGTAGAGGGTGTGGCGGAGGATATCGAGTGATGGCGTGGTGGCGGGTGGTGGTCTTGGAGGTTTGGGCATCTTTAGATGGTGTGAATGAGGGAGGGAGGGTTAGGAAGAGAAGATGGGAAGAGGAGACGGAGCAATGGGTTATGGGGAGGGAGTGAGAAGGCTGGGTAAGAAAAGAGCAAAGGAGCATGTCCACGTTCTCAAAAAAGTTGATGGAGTGGAGGCCTGAGCGCGCACAGAAGCCGAGTTCCGAAACCTCATCTCCTCCTCCTCCTCCTCCTCCTCTTCCTCCTCCTCCATCTTCGAGAGCATTTGGCGATCCATCAACATCATAATCGCAAGCGTATCATTACTAATAGCATATACTGCTACACATCACAACTTGGCCTTCTCTCCCTTGGCCTCCCTCTCCGCTCTAATCTTCCTCTGAGCCAACACGGCCCTCCCCGCGCTACTCGCATTCGCCCTCCCAATTTGCCTATTGATCCAATCACCCAGATCCACCAACTTATCCAGATTCGTCCCCGTCTCATACCCTTCCTTATGCAGTGCAAATACGACACTCTCCGTATCTATATTCCCCGTTGCACCTGGCGAATACGGACAACCACCCAGACCTCCCACTGCGGAATCTACTGTGTGGACACCCAAGCGTACCATGTGTAGGACATTGGCGAGTCCCGTGTTCATCGTATCGTGACAGTGGGCTGCAAAGTAGCTCGTGTTGGCGTTTGTGTGTTTTAGTGAAGCGTTGAGCACGGCTTCCATGATCGACGGTGTTCCGGCGCCAATCGTGTCGCCGAGGGAGATTTCGTAGCATCCCATATCTAGAAGAGCTTTGGAGACGCGACCGACGGTTTCCGGGTCTATAGCGCCTTCGTAAGGGCAGCCGGCAACTGTGCTTATGTATCCTCGTACTTTGAGACCTGAAGCCTTGGCTTTGGAAGTGACTTGTTCGAGACGCTGTAGTGATTCTGCGATGGTGCAGTTCGTGTTGGCTTTGCAAAAAGATTCCGAAGCCGCGGTGAAGATGGCAATCTCATCAGTGGGTGGCGGGCCTCTACTACCGTCCTTGTAGTCTGAGAGAAGCCTTTCAAGTCCTTCCAATCCGCGCATGTTTGGCACAAGAACAGGGTAGGATATCGACTCATGCACCGGCATCCCTCTGACCACTTCGGGAGTATCCCCCATCTGAGGAACCCATTTGGGCGAGACGAAAGATCCAGCTTCGATCACGGGTACGCCTGTCTCTGCTAGTCGTCGAATCAGCTCGATCTTGGTGGCTGTGAGGACGATCGCTTTCTCGTTCTGTAGACCATCGCGCGGTGATACTTCGACGATCTTGACGAAGCGATGGTTGCTCGTGACTGCTGTTGCGAGTGTTCGTTTGGGTGTTGTTGTCGCGCCGAGTAGCGCAGATCTTGCGAGTGACCTCAGCATGGGTGGTGGGCGGGTCGAAAAGCCGAATCGATGTATTGATGGACAGAGACGAGGTGATGGTTGAGAGGGAGAAAGGTAGAGAAGCAACCTCGAAGTGTTTGATCTGACGGGTGGAAATTGTGATTTTGTGGGGGGTAACGAGCGTAAAAAAGCGGGGAAAAAGATGACAACGGCAAAGGAAGATCCGACACAGCTGGCAGAGCCGAATTTTCTTTCCTGTTGTTGTCGAGGTTGGCCAACATCATCTGCCTGTTGCAGCAAGGGCTTATGAACACACACACAGACTGGGGCCGGTTAATGCGGGTATCGATTGACAAAGCATGCCAAATCAAAAGTTTAGAACATTGACAACGGTGACGACATCTGCTAGAGACGAGACCAAAAAAAAACAACATACAAGTACAGACTCTCCACAAAGAGAATCAAAACAGAATACAAAAAGAGAGTGAAAGATCGATGATGAATCAAGGAATGGCGACTACGATGACGACAGCCACAAGCGTCGCAAACGTATTGATCGCCATGATACGCATCGCCTTCATCTGTTGCGCTCGTCGAACACGTGCATCGAGAACACGTTCAGTGCCCACCGCGAAACCGGTACCTCGCCGAATCGCTGTCCAGATTCGCTCTTTCAAGGATTGAAAAGGTGACGAATCGTAGGCGCGTTTGGGTGCCGTTGGGGCGGTGGGAGAAGATCCCACAGCAGTGGTGCTGGTGGTCGCCGACATTCGCGACTTGCGCTTGCTCGGGACCGCAAACAGCAGTGGTCGGGTAGAGTAAGGCAGGTCGGAGCTCACTGCAGATGGAGCCGACCAGGGTGCTATAGCGCGTGGGTCGAGCGGTGCCGATGCGTTTGCTGCGGCTGGCTCTGGGATCGAAGGCATCACTACCTTTTCCATATCGCTCTGATCGGAACGCAGGCGGGTAGGCGATCGCATGGGAGCATCGTGCGTTTGCGCTTGCAAACGTCCGCTCGACTTGAGTGGCAACAAGGTCTTTGCGAGTGATTTGCGTCGTGCGATCCCAGGTGGCGAGCTGTGAGGTGAGCCATCACCTGTTGTATCGGGCGAAGCGACCCTTGCAGCCAACTCTGGGTCAAAGAGCAAAGCATCGCGCGTCAGCACCGGTGCATCTGCGTGATCCTCTGCAAGCTCGTTACCAAACTTGGTCACGATGCCAATCGAGAAGTTCAGCAAAGGCACGCGCTTCTGCCTCAACAAGGCAGGTGCAGGCAGAACATTGTCACTGTGCATGACACTGCCGTCAACTTGACGCATGTCAGTGTATGGATGAGAAGTGTGATCCATGTTCGGTCGTAGCGAAGGAGGAACGTTCAAGTCGACTGCAGAAAGCGTTGTTGAGAGACGACCAGCCGAATCGGAAGCGCTCACCACTGCCGTCGTCTTGCGAGGCGTGTGCAAGATCACTGCTGCCGGCATGGTGAGTGCAGCATCCTTCTCAAAGTAGGGTTGCAAACCCATCACGTTAGACGTGTCTGCCAACGATGTCTCCAGCGAGGCTTTGCCAGACAAGCCAGCATCTGTCGCCTCGGATCTTGATCGTTGTCGCCCCTCTTCGAGCGCTCGTGTGCCGCTCAAATCCGTGCTCAATGGCCGACTCTTGTGCTTGTCCTTCTTCTGGCCCGTGATGCCGGTGAGAATGTCGGCGATCTCGGGCGCCATCCAGCAGTTGGTGTCTCGCTCGGCGTCCGAGTCTCTCTCGTCGGCAGCAGCTTGCAGCGCGGCCAAGTCGAAGCCAACGACATCTTCGCCGGAGATGCGCGAACGAATCTCTTCACGCTCGCGTTCCTCCTCCTCGTCCGGTTCACGATTGCCACGTAGAGTGAGCCAGACGCAAAGACCTGTGAAGTAGGCGAGAATGTATCCCAAGCCTGCACACCACATGGGAGCAGTCAAGAGTCGCCGCCATCGATTGATGCTGCCCGTTCCGTGGTTGGCGTGTGGCGCAAGTGGCGAAGGTGAGACAATGAGGAGGATGCTGAAGGCGAGCGCGATGGTGGTGCAAGCGATTCCTACCATCAGACGACCGCGTCTCGTGTTGGGTCGAAGGTTGCGTGCCACCGAGATGAAGAAAAAGGGCACAACGTGCTGCGACTTGTAGGCATACACTGCGTCTGCGATGGGAGCGAGCACGTCGGGATGAGTCGAATAGTCGCATTGTGCCAGAGAGAGTTGCAGATCGCTTTCGGAAATGAGACCGACATCGACCATCCAGCGAAGACGAGGGGTCTTGTCGGTGTCGGATGACCCGAGTTGCTGGACGTTGGCGGCAGTGTCGGATGACGAGTTGGAATCGCGCTTCTTTCTGTGTTTGCGTGAGCTGGGCAGAATGCAGACACGACGAGCACAGAGGTAGCGATGAACGAGGCGATCAAACTCGACGCGGAGTGGCTAAGTTTTTGGTTCAAGACCCAAATCAGTCGGTTTGAGTCGGGCGAGAACTTCTCGTAGAGCATCTTCTGGAATGTCGGAGAGGTCATCGTGGTTGTCGGAGCCTTGGCGCAGGACATCCATTGCAGTCAGGTCGGACGATACTCGAGGCTTTAGAGCATTTCGCACATAGGCGCGCACCGCCGCTTTGCAGGTGGCTGGATAGGGACTCTTGAGGCGATCTGAACGTGCTTGCTCTCTGTACTTGGTGAGGTAGCGTTCGTACGCAACCAAAAAGTCGAGAGCATCGACCTCATCGTGGTGAATTCGCTGCGCTATGGATTTGTCTTTGATGAGGTTGGGCGATGGTGGCGAAGAAGCGGACGAGGTGGGTGCATCGAGGTTGAGATCAAAGTCGTCGATGGCAGACGTCTGCATATCTGAGGCTGGATAGTAGGATGGCAGACGCTTGTGAGGTTGACGCTGAAAGTGCAAGAAGGTGCGCAGATCCAACAGACTGATGGGACGACAGCTGCGACCGTGGATGATGTCAACAAGGCTGACACCGAGACTGCTCTTCTGTTCCACTTTGGCAAGATCGGCCATCTTGTTGTTGCTGCCGTCGGCGTCCTTGGTGGCGCGCTGCTGCAAGAGGAAAGCGGGTGTGGGTTGGGATGGGCCCGAGATGTGAGTCGCACGTCGACTGTACTCGCAGCATTGCGCACCATATCCACAGCTGGGCCCACCGCAGCTCTGTAGTGTCGAGGGGGCGGCGGCGGGTTTGTCTTGGGCGATGGCACATTCGATGCATTCGCCACGCATGAAGTTGGTCTTGTTGGGACCAGCAACGGTGTCCCATTCGTCGGGTTGGATCCAGCCAAAGATGTCTTCATCGCGGTTATCGGCGTAGACGTCGTGCTCTGTTGCAGAACGCCAGCGGCATTCTGAAGGAGACACGGCGGCGTTGAGGCCAAGCTGCTGCGCCGATGGTCCTGATGGAGAGTCCATTGTGGATGGTGTTGGCGACAACAGGAGGAGGAGGGCGAGTTGCTGGCTGCGTTAGCAAGGTGGCGATCAACGGACGGTAAGTGTTAGGCGTGAAGCATTGTTTCGAGGTGCGCCGAGAGACGAGGTGAAAGGAGTCAACGCTTGGGATGCGTTATCTGTACCGACAACGTGAAATGTGTGGGTAGACTGATGTACCGCTGAATTCGGAGAAGGCAAATCGCTTTGATTTCCAACAGATTTGTGATGGGAGAGGAGGGGGCTGAATGTGCGGAGCTAAGGTAACAAAGACTTGAGCGGAAGCGAGGAGGCTGCAAGTGGTACAGCGGAGTCGATGAGGAGCGCTGGCAACGAGTGATGAGTTACAAATCGAGGTCAAGAGGTGACAGTTGAAAGCTGAGAGTGAACATGTATACAGTACGTCAAGGAGAAGAGGAGGCTGGAGTCGGTGATTGGATACCACACAGCTGACACTCAAGAGAGATGCTGCGGATCTCGAGATGGAGGGGAGTGGCGGGCTTCGACCTGCATTTCCATCTGCGAACCGTTTCCATTTGCATAAACACATTGTGGCCACTTCTTCAAGAAAAACGCACTTCGGTGTTGAACTGTCAGGTCTGATTCAAGAAGCAAGGAGGCGGCCGCCGATCCATGAAGAGTTCCCAAGCAACTCGAAATCGAATCGAGCTTGTTTGCATGCATCCATCTGCTTTAGCCACGCGATCAATCTCTTCGACAGAGGTTTGGCGCCGTCTTTCAGCGAATACAGTACGATTTTTGACATGGCCATGGGAAGCCACAAACCGGATTTTTGACGCGGGAACGAGATGTGATATCGACAGGAACGCTTGGGTCGGGTTTTGCGCGTGGGAAGATCCCATTTCTCTGCAGCTGCTTGACTGATCTCGTGCTGGAGTCGCGAGCGCGCATTTCTCTGCCGCCTCGCTTTTGCCCACAAGTTTCTCAAGCTTGAGTTGCAGTGCAAAATTCGCCTTGGGCACACGGCGTTCAAATCACAACAAGCAAGGCAGAGTCTAGAGCTGCTCAGACACTCACGCGTGGATATGCTAGCATCGGCTCCCATTGCCAATGTCGCATGAGAGCCGACGGGTGCACCAGACACGACGCTTTCTTGATCACTTTTGCCACAGATTCTCTCTATTTCTCGACCGCGTGGCGGTGGCGCTTGTCATGCTCCGTGGCTTTTGCTTGGCGTACAGTAGCCCGAGTTGTGGCCTCCCGAATATGCACGATGACAAGCTGAGGATATCACGTAACTCCTTGCCCACGTTGAACGGCTTCTATCATGACCAGCTAAAGCTCGGTCTCCTCTCTATCGAATCGTGAGGGTTGGCAGCTCAACGTTGAGCGATTGTCGGGTTCACATTGTTCTGCGATCCTCCTGTAGATCAATCAACAGAAGCAGCAGCTGTCTCGGATGGAATTAATTAGGCATCACCTGCAGCGGTTAGAACGCAACAAGTTTCCACTCAGACACTCACGTCAAGCATGCGACATGTCAAAGGTGTTGTCCTACTTGAAAGATGCAGGCTGGCCAACCGGGCTCTGGACTCCTAAGCACGGGAGTCTTTTTGACAGCTGCACACACATTCGCCGAGCCCATTCTGCGCAATATGGCCTGATATCCAGTTGTAATTCGGCGACCACCTTGATGGGACAACGGCGTCTGCTCGCGCTTTTCTCCGAACCCGACAAGTGAAAGACGGCCTCGACCAACTTTCACAGCGACTTGCAAGCAGCATAGCGAGCCCGATCGATCCGTCGGCGTCGTGCCGATCATCGCTGACCGACATTGTCAAGGAGCTTCTGTGTCTCGAGCAGTGACTTCGGCGGATACTCCGACGAACGCAATTCGACCTCGTCTCGCCTTCTCACCGTCGTCGTGTCGGCCCGAGCGGATACTTTCTAGTGTGTTGGCTTCGTTGAGCCTGAGCTTGACAAGCCACTCGAGCTCGGTGCTTCCGTTGCAAAACTTTGGTGTACTGGGTCACACTCGGCTCATACATGCAAGTTCTTGGCACAAGTCGACGGCAACGAAATGTTTCAAGTTCGCAGCAAAGCGATGGGCGTAACAACAGCCTTCTCGCGTTGACATCTGCAACTCACGGAAAAGCGTCCGAGCCCAAGAATCGGCGCCGCCGGCTCAAAATGCATTGAGGCAGCGCTTGCAGCTCGGCAGGCACGCTCCCATAAAAATCACACCATTTCGTCAGAATCTCCACAACGGTCACTTCCACAACAGTCACAGCCACTTGACTCAGCTACCAAATCGTCCGTCCGCGCTCCGTTCCTCTCTACCATCCTCGTCAACACGGCAATCATCGATACCAAGCCTCCGTCCGACAGATGACGCAGACTAGCACCCAAAATGGCGCAGGCGTCGGCTTTCAGCCTTTTGCAGCCATCGAGACACCTTTCGAGTCCATACCCGCCACCGGCACACCCGAATATGCCGAGCTACTCGCACATTACCTCTCTGCTGCCTTTGCATTCATCCGCGCAACACCTGGTTGGAAAAAGACCAAAGCATTCCACACCGAGATCGGCGGCGACGTTCAGTGCAAGCTCCTACCAAGTCCAGTGCAGCAACTCGCCAAGAAGGGATGGCATCTGCGTGAATCTCAGCATGGACCAGAATGCGGCTTGACTTACCAAGACTTCCGTCGCTACCTCAGATTCAAGCATTCGACGTACGAAAAGATGTTCATCGAGGACATTGTCGTCACCGAGTGCGTCACCAAGGTCAAACCCGACGAAGCCGAGATCTGGCACAACGCATACAAGCTGCCCATCGTCACTGCCGATCGTGATTTTGTTCAGATGCTACTCACCATCGACTTGCCACCCCACTCAGAGCCTTTCTCGCAGTCTCACGAGACCCAAACCCTGGCATGGATTCGCGATCCAAACCGCACCCTCACCCCGCCTACACCATCCACCGAGCACGCCACCTATCCATCCTTTGTCGTCCTCCAATTCCCCATCTCACATCCAGACGTTCCACACCAACCTCCCAAAGTACGCGCAGTCTATGCATCCTTCGAAGCTGTCTGCGAAGGTCCTTCGCCCACCGCTGCTGACACCAACGTCGTCAATTGGAAAATGTCGTGTCAGTCTGACACCAGAGGTCGCATCCCTACCATGATGCAGGAGATGGCCATGCCGGGCGAGATCGCTCACGACGTACACGCATTCATCGGCTGGGCTAAAAAGTACAAGGTCGACAACCCGCCTGCTGCTGATGAGCAATAGCTGATACCCTTTCGACAAACCACAGGCCTGCCCGTAATGCATCTATATCATTTTGCAATCTCTCGACCCCGCGTGACAGTTTCATTGACCCAACAAACGAGTCACAAATACATTGCGCTTGTTACCGCTTCTCATCCAACCCCATCTCATGTATCGACTCGACCAACGTTGTCGACGACGCAGGCGGACTAGGCGGTCGACTATTGGCTCGGCTGTTACTCCTACTGTTATGACTGCTAGCCGACCTCTTCTGGAACAGCCGCAAAGCGGGACGAGCCGATTGTGAACGCTGCCTCCTTTCTTCCTCCATTCTCGGACTCGGTGGTACCGAGGTGTACTCGTTGCGTGCCTTGTTTCGTCTCTGACGCATCTCGTTGAGCCGATCCCATTCTCGCTGATAATCCTGTGCATCTAGATTGAGGTCGTGCAGCACTTCACGAGCTTGCATTTCAAACTCGATCTCGTCGTCGGCTTCCATCAGGCCGAAACGCACGCCTTCGTCAGGTGCGGTTGAGGTGCCGCACGAAGTTGACTGTGGTGGAGTGGCACTTCGACCTTGTCTGCCTCTTTCTCGCAAGTCGGAACTGGAAGATCTAGCCGTAGCGCTGCTGCCAGCCGCCGCTGTGGTCAAATCTTCCGTGCTCCCGCGTCGTGAGGCCATCCGCGACAGAGCCGGCGAACACGATGCACTTGGTTGACCCAACCCACCCCTCAAAAGTCGCTGTTCGAGTCGATGACTCAACATATCGCGCCAGATAGCAGACGACGCCTGAACCTCATCCTCTGACTCTGCTTGTCGTTCCATCTCGAGCAAATGTTCGAGGTCTTCACCACAAACACACTGCGTGAAAGACTCATGCTCGTTGCGACCCGCCCAAAAGTCTCGCGAGATCTTGGGCACAGGATTGGCGTCCTCTGGTGTATACGAGGGTAAGCGCATGCTCTGCCAACGGCAAGCGCAAGAGGGGAGGATCAGACCCCACGAAGCTTTGTACGTCCGAACATCAGAGTAGCCGAGCGACGGATCCGAGTACTGAATGAGAAGCTCGAGACCGTGGGCCATCTGAATGGCGCAGTCGCTTCCGGGTAAAGTGGATGCTCGGGCCTCGGAGTCGTTTGGTATGCGGGCGACCCAGTTGCATTGCCCCAGAGACGGGATCAGGTGGGCAGTTGGATTGGACGCAGAAGAGCTGGCTGGGGCATCCGAACGAGGCTGTTGTTGATGCGTCTGTTCTTTCGCAAGGGCTACCAAGCCATCCAACCCGGCCTCGTTGGCAGCGCCGCTCTGAAGACACTTTTTCAACTCTGCCGGTCCGGCCTCGAAGAATGTAAAGCGTTCAGATGGCGGGCTTTCCTTGTAGTTGCGACGCACTCTCGATTTGAGCGTCGTCTGCTGCAACAACGTCATCTTGAGCGAGTGCAACTGCAACGTCGGGCTGGGACTGTCCAGCGAGAAAGTGATGCGCAGGTATCCTCCCACCGTCAAATGCTGTGTGCGTACACCCAAAAAGATCGGACCAAGTCCTTCCTCCGCAGATCGGTGGACATGGTAGTAGGGCAAGAAACCCGTCGTTGCGACCGTCTGGATGAAGAAGAGGTTCTTTTCCGCCGTCAGCGTCTTTTTACCAATCAGACCGGGGAAAGTCGCTTTGACCTGCACTTTCTGATGATGTCGGCCGTACTTGCATCTCTGGTACGATGCTGTACTGTGATCGACGCTGAATGAGACTTCGAACTGATAAATGGATCCGGCTTCGAGTTTCAAGTCGGTTGCTAAGTCGATCGTCTTTTTGTTGTAGTACGGCTGGTTTTGCTCAAAGCCGCCTTTGGGAAAGCCTATAGACTCATAGCCGATAAGACTTGCAGTGAGACCGATGAGCTTGGATGGCGGTGTAGTTTTGGCTGGGATGCTGAGCTGGATGATGACCTGAACGATGGCAGGTTCGTGGTCCTCGGGTGTCTCGTTTTCGGATCGGATCTGAGGGTTGAGAAAGACGTCGTTGACGGTGGTGCTTAAGATCTTGAGATCCATCTTGGCTAGACCAAAGCAGAGGCAGCCTCACCGTGGTCGAACTCTAACGCTGAGCAGCCGCACGGTGAGCAGCCTGAGCACATCCGCGTGACTCAGCAGCTTAGCCTCGAAGTGCTTGCGCAGGGGTCTTGAGAGAGAGAGAGATGTCGCGTTGCTCGCAATTGATTGATTTGCTGTGCTTGTAGCTTCGTATGATGGTGATGGCGGGAGATGAAGGCGCATCGGTGTCCGAAAACAGAACAACACCCAAAACAATAAATTTCCTTTGGCTGCTCCGCAAAATCACATGAATTTCTGCAGCCCATTTTTTCTTCCCGAACCATCGGCCAACACACACCGACATGCGGCCTTTTCGCTGAGAAAGCCGGCCAATTTTTTTTTATTTTTCCGGAAAGGATCGCTGATTAGCGAAGTTATATGCCCGATGATCGGGGCATGGTGGCATCGTATCATGGCGACTAACCTCATTCTGCTCTCGTTTCTGGCTGGCTGCCTTTCGTATACAGGATGATACCAGCTTATCGCTTCGAGACGACAGTGGAAATTGTACTGCGTCTGCTAGTCGACTCTTATCGCCTTCTGACCTCCTCATTTGGATCAGGCTCTCTTTAAATCGTTCCACAGCTTTGTATCGCTCCTCTCAAAGAACTGATCGTATCAACATTCAGAACGAGCTAAAGCATTAAGTTCGGACCCCGCTTTTGGCGCAGCCTGCTCCGACGGCGTAGCCTTCTCGAATCCTAGACGCCAAGAAGCTTGTTGCCTCGTCATCAGACTGGCTGATCCGCGTACGGGGTAATTCTGTCTTGAATCGGCTCATGCATTTATAATAAAGGTTCGCTTTACGCTGTCGTCGAGACGGCCTAATAATAGTCGAGCAAAGAGGTCGATTGGCCAACGTGAAAGAAGGTCCTGAAATGGTGTTCGAACCTTCCATCTGGTCTTGTTCTTCTCTCCCCCTCTCTCTGCTCTGGAAAGAATTTCCCATGCTCCATCTCGGCAATGTACGGCTCTGTCAAGCGAAGTCGCGCTAATGGTTTCATCCGTACTTGCCGAATGCTCTTGGCAATTCAAACAGCGACGACGAGATTGACCCACCCTCTCTCCATCTCTCTCTTTCGCGAGCGATCCTCGTGACGGCTGCTAGTGGGCACGGTGCGCTGCGGGGACCATTGTACTGTCAGAGAGATCAAAACGCTAGAAAGGTCGGAACGTCACAAGGCTGCTTTCCTGAGGGGTCAAAAAGAGGGTCCCAGCTTGAATCTATGTTGCCATGATAGTGGCAGTCTGCTGCAGTGCCAGCAGCGGATTCGTTCGGCTATGTACTGAGGCAGTAAACAGCCTTGCCGAACGTTTGCAAAAGGTAACTTCGTCTAGCGGCTATTGCCTGTTCGGATCAATCAACCTGCAGCTCTTCGCTAATGCATTCATGCACACTCGCACCGCCCCTGTCCAAAAGGCGAGTTGACCGAGATAGAGCACGGTAAGCCCTCGAGATGGTCGACGTCGCTTGTGAGCTCCGTCTCGCAACATCGATCGAACTAAGCACTTGGTCAGCTGAGCAAGGTGGTAACGTTGTTGGAGTACGCTAATGAGAAGAAGACATGAGCCTACCAAAGAAGCAGGCGCAGGTCTCCCTGAGATTACACGCAAGGCTGAGAACCATTGCGAAGTGCAGTGCCTCTCCTTCACAGATCAATCCGTCTGATGTCTATATAAGCCCATACCTTCTTGACTATCAAACGATCCCCTCGCTCAACAGACCTCTCCACAATTCATCTGATTGCACTTCTCGCATTCCTCTTTCCCAGTTCAACTAACTCTCCCGAACTCTCGCCATCATGGTTGCCTCCTCGTTCAACGCTCTCGTGGCCGCGCTCGCCGTCGCCTCGTCGGTCGTCGCTTCTCCACTCCCCGTCAGGCGTGCGCCTGTCTGGGCCGATCAGAAGACGGCCACCATCCATCCCGGTGTCAACACCAACACAGCTGGCAGTTGTACATCCAACTTCGTCTTTTACAACGGCGACAACATCTACTTGGGCCAAGCAGCACACTGCGCTGGCACTGGTTCGTCGACAAGCACCAACGGATGCACGTCCGGCTCGCTTCCCGAAGGTACCAAGGTGAACATCACTGGTGCCTCCCAGCCGGGTATCCTCGCCTATTCGTCATGGCAGCGAATGCAGCAGCGTGGTGAGACGGACGCCAACACGTGCGCCTACAACGATCTCGCTCTCGTCCTCATCGACCCTGCGGACCACGACAAGGTCAACCCTACCGTGCCTACTTTCGGCGGTCCAACTGGCCTCCACACTACTGGACTGTCCAACTTGGAACAGGTGTACAGCTACGGCAACTCGATCCTCCGTCAAGGCATCACGCTCCTCAGCCCCAAGTACGGCGCCAACATCCAGGACGAGGGCGATGGCTGGTCTCACAACGTTGCTACCGTCTCTCCCGGTATTCCCGGTGACAGCGGCAGTGGCTTCTTCGACAAGTCTGGAAAGGCGTTTGGTGTTCTCAGCACGCTGCAGTTTGCTCCTCTTCCCGCTTCCAACGGTGTCGGTGACTTGGCCAAGGAGCTCGCTTACGCAAGGACTTTCTCCGACTTTGCTGGGATTGAGCTCGCTGCCGGCACCGCTCCTTTCGCTGTTGCTCTTCCTGACCTTTCCACTGGTCTCCAGTCGACGCTCCAGAATGCTCCTGGAGCTCTCACCAACGATGGCAATCTCATTGGCGTTTGAACAGGTCTCGTATTCGTTTCGAATCGCACAGCATATTGTTCTCTTCGTCTTCCTATGCAATGGAATTTTATCTGGAATTGTCCCTTGAGTGCTTTCACACGTAATCTACTGGCGGTCCTCTGCAGTCGGCGAGAGGGGTCTTGCAATGCATACTGTATACTGGTGCTGCGTGACGTTTATGCCTTGTTGCTGAGGCCGACCAGATACTCTTGCAGCAGCGCGAGGGCCTTGTACCTGTGTGAAAGCGTGTTCTTCTGCTTTGGGTCCATTTCCGCGTATGTCAATCCAGTGCCTTTGATTTCGAGAACCGGATCCCATCCAAAGTGTGTTGGTCCACGAGGTTGTACAATCACACCTTCCGTCTTGCCCTCAAACAGCTCCACCGGCTCTCCTGGGCCAGCGCAGTAGGCAAACGTGCAGATAGCAGAAGCTGTACGATCGTCAAACCCGTCGAGCAGCTTGTTGAGTCCGTCGTGTCCAATCGTCTTCATAAAGTCCTTGATGTACGGACCAGGAAGACCACCGAGCGCATGAAAGCCGAGCGCAGTGTCTTCTGTGATGCATGGTCCACCGAGAGCCTTGGCAGCGGCTGCGCACTTGGCCTGTGCTACGTCTCTCGTTGTGCCTTGGATTTCTGGTAGGTCGAGATCCTTGTTGGTCAGCTCGTAAGGAAAGTTGGGCGAGAGTGCAAAGATCTGCTGAACCTCGCGCAGCTTGTTGGCGTTGCCGGTGACGAAAATGAGCGTTGGCTTGGACATGATTGCGATGATGCTAAGGGCAAAGAAGGTCGATAAGAAGAAAGGAGCAAATCTAAGCTCAGTGGGTTGCGTTATTCGACTCAGCCGTCAAAAAGCGGAGCCTAATTTTCGGAAAACGCACTTCGCCGAAATCCGCTCAAAGCTCACTCTTGCTCACTTTGTCCAACGTCTCCGCTATTGATCTTTTCGACGATCACACAGTCAACTCAACGAAAGCATGGTCATCAGGAAGCCCTCCTTACGAGCTATGATCTCCAAGCGACAAACAGTTTAGACACGAATCACGGCATCAAAATCACATATTGAATTGCACGCAGACTGCAACACCACCCGCTCATCGATCTTACTATACACAGGTCTGGATCAGAGCATGTACTCGAACTCGGGATGCTGGTCACCAAGGTATTCATGGATCTTGGCATCGCTCCAGCCTTGCTCTTTGAGCTTGTTAACGCGGTAGTCACGCTTGCCCGCTTTGCGAGCCTTGGACTCCCAAATCACGTAGAGCTCGGCAGCCGTAACCAGTACGAGTGCTCCGTAGTTGAGACAGAGGTTGACGAGGAAGCCACGCTTGTAACGAGATGCTTCGTTGTTGTAAAAGAGCCACGTTGACGTTATACCTCCACTGTTTGTAAACACGGGAAGGATCCTATTTTTCTGCCAGCTGTACAGCGGCGTTGACCTACTACCACCGAGTAGGGGGCAATGGGCTTACTTAGCACTAGTCCACCGAGACTGCAGAGACAGCTCGGTGGGGCTGCCCAAAACCTGATCCCTCCGACGCCGTGTGTTTTCGCACACGATTTCGGCGGGTGAACAAAAGGGGGTGAGGGACGGTGTGTCCCTCCGACTCGGTCGCTCCGCCATTAGCCAGGGTGGATCGGGTTCTGGTTACTTGCGATTGTCTCTGAGTGAGGTAAAGGTGATGGAGTCGTCACTGTCACTCGAAGAGAGGGTGAGGTCTACCGTCCCTAGCAGATGAGGTAGTGGGTTAGGCCCGTTGTCCGTCATGTTATCCTCTAGGAGGTCGAGAATATGGTTTTGGTATTCGGAATCGTCTTGGGACTCTGCCACTGCAAAGTCAGAGTCAGAGGGTAGGTTATCTAGACCTATGACGTCGGTCACGCGTTGGTCGGATTGGGGCATGGCTGTGGTCAGGTGCGTAGGCGCTCGGGCTACCGTGAGGGGAGCTTGCGTTTGGTCGCCTGTAGGTGGCGCGGTGCTCTCGCTCTCATCTGAGTCGCTGTCTAGGATGCTGATGGCCGTATTAAAACTTGCGTTTGCTGGGTGCCCGGCACTTGGGGGTGTAGGTTGACCGCTGTCGGCACGGTTGGGCTGGCCTTCGTCCGAGGAATCTGAGATTTGTAAAGTGAGACGCATGGCAGCCGAAGACGTGGTTGCTGGGCCGAAGGTGAGGTGCCGACCTCTGAGATCCGCGATACCTTGATGGCGCTCTGCCGAGGTGGCGCACAGTCTAGGGCAGGAGCGGAAGAGAAGTGTGAAACTGTTTTCGAGGAACGTCTGTAGATCTAGTAGGTAGCCTTCCCTTTCCCGAGAGTCCTGGAATAAGCCTCCTTGCAAGAGTGCCGCTGGTGTGTTCCGCCTGCTCTGGCTTAGATGTTGCTGAACCTTCCTTCTTTCGGCGGCTACGATCGGGCAGTGGAGCAGGAGGTGGTCATAGGACTGTTCATCGGCTCCACATTCACAGCGAGCGTCCGGAGTTCCCGGTGTCGCTTGACGGTGGGCAGTCGTCGGCAGTGTACCGGATCGGAATTTGAGGAGGAGCCATCGCAAACGCCAATTGAGGCCTGCGTAAACGAAGACGTTGGTTTTGGAGATCGAAGGAGAGATTCTGTGGAGCGTGTTGGTCATCTTGTCCCACATGCGCTTCTCATTCGCTCCTAGCTCATCGCTGATCCACTTCCGAATTCTCGAGATGCTGTAATATTCTGAAGGGGGACCTTCGGTCGAGGCCGCGGTTTTTGCTAGTTCGTCGGCACGCTCATTGCCTTCCACGTCTGAGTGGCCCGGGATCCACCAGAAGTGCAGCTGCGTGCCCTGTCGCTCAAGATCCGTGGCCAAGGAACGGATGGCCTGGATGTGTCTCCTGGCCGTGCGGGCGTTTGCTGTCCACGAGCATTCGAGTCGTTTGAGAGCCACTTGGCTATCTGAGAACAGATCGACTCGTTTCCATGCGATGCCCGTTCGATCTTTGGAGCAGAGAAGCAGGCCTTGTCGGATAGCCTCGATTTCGGCGTCGATGATATCCAATCGTTCTCCGTCGAGAGCAACCAGTGTCGAGAGGTCATGGTATGGACGGTCCGAGAGTAGCGGAGCCGCTGCCCCTAATTGGGCGGCGCCAGAGGTTGGGTGCGCTGAGCGCGAGCCATCCGTGTAAATTCTGGCTGAAAGAGGTCGTTTCGCCGTTCGCCAATATTTCTCCGATTGGATTGCTCTGTCTCGGTCCTTGATGTGTACATTCAAGCGCTTCCAATCCCAGGGTGACATGTTTTGGTCTGGCAGCTGTTCAAGCGGACCCAGCGGCATCAAGGTCGCGAAGATGCTGATTGGGCCGAGGTGCTTGCACTTGCGCCAGTTGGTCTCATCCATTGCAATGCCACCGTCAGACCTCAGTGCCTCTTCGTGTGTTTCCCTGGCGCTTTGCGTGCTAGAGTGACTGGGGTGTGAGAGGAGTTGAGCACAGAAGTTCAGAGCCTGCTGCTTCCATCTAGTTGAGGTACGCTCTTGTCCGAGCTCGTGAGCTAACCCGATGGCGGAGGGGAAAGCTTGGCTGGCCGCCACGTCGAATTCGAACGCATATATCGCTTTCTCGGCTCTTGCGACCGTAGCCCTGAATTGGACCGGAATGACCGGATGGAGAGGACTGCCGTAATCGAGGATAGGTAGGAGAATAGCCTTGGCTATTTTGAGACGGTGAAGCAGAGGTGGGGAGCCTGCGTTCCACATGGAGAGGCGCAAGAGTCGGGCTTGATATTCTACCCGTTTGCATTTCCTCTCGATATGGTCTGTTAGCGAAAGCGAGGGTCCGATATCCACTCCCAGCACTTTGATAGTGTCCGTGGTGGGATGCAGCCTGTCTCCTCGAGGCAGAAGGAGGGTGATAGGTTCTGGAGGTCCGGTCACTCCCAACTCTTCATTCTCTTCCAGATCCTCTGCAGGTGGCTCGGTGACGACTAGGAGCTGCGGTTTGTCCAAGGAGATGCCTCTATCGTCACACCATGCTCCAAGCGCGTCAAACCACTCTTGTGCTGAAGTTTGGACTTCCGCCGTTGTTTTCCCTGTGACCAGGACAAACAGGTCATCCATGTAAGCACCGCTCGTGCATCTTTCGGCGTCAAGTGGATTGGAGATCTGGCTGAGGAAGTCGTCCAGGTACAAGCACCAGAGCAGAGGAGAAAGCGGCGATCCTTGCGGAATCCCTCTTTCGACGGTCAATTGGGCCGGAAATTTATGGTCTTCGACCCGGATTTCCGCCGTCCGGTTCAGAAGCCATTGTCTGATCCAATCGCCTTCTCCTCGGAGTCCCAGGGCGTCCATCATGTGGAGAAGTCGACAGTGGTCGATTTCGTTGAAGGCTCCGCTGACATCAATGGTGATGAGCGCGACTGGCTGGCTCGCGGCGATGGCGTCCTTGCCTTTCTTACTGAGAGTGAGAGAAGGACAATGTTCTTCTCCGCTTTGAGAAGAATGCAGTCAGGAGAATCGTCTGAGTTTGGAGTTGGTCCAACGCCACCCCCGGGTTGATTGCATTGGTTCCTGTCCTTTCCCTTCTGTTGGTACTGTACTTAGCACTCATCATGAGTAGTGCCGCTTCCTCGTGATCTTGGCATCTCGTCAAGTCATGAGCCGCGATCATCCACTTCTCTCAAGTGTTGGATCGCCAAGATGCCGCCCATGTGACCTCCCCACGGTGAGCGGAGTCGAAAACGACCACAGATTATGGAATGCTTTTTGACACTCAGACCTCCGCGGCTTTCGAACAACGAAAAGCAACAAATCGCTGACCTTGATCCAGAATGTACCGGTCTTACTCTAGCCGAATAAGCCGCCTTTCATTGCCCTGCAAGCATGGCCAATAAGCAGTGCACGTTGCTCACACCTGTTCCCTTTTCTGCTTTCTTGTGGCACTCTAAAGTAAAGCGTGCCTTTTCCTTGCGACGAGACAGATCTTGTCAGGCACCTTGCTCAGAACAACTGATCTACATCTTTCAGGAAAGCTTCGAGGTCGAAGGCAACATTTGCGTTGAAAATGCTGGCGTCCACCAAACCGGCATTGCTTGACATGGATGTGGTCAAAGTCGCTGGGTTGGGCTGTTGGAAGCCCAAGTTGTGCGCAGTCCAAGTCGAAGCCAGCTCTTCCATGCTCGATGGTGCGATAGGATGGGCTGCTTCGTTTCCGATCCCGAAGCTGTCTGCCATTCTGACAGGCGCCGGTTCGTGGCTTTGAGATGCAACAGTTGAAGAAACACCCGAAGGAGACCCATTCACCTGTGCTGCTTCAGCTGCAGATGCAAGGAAGTCCATCGCAGTATTCGGACTCGACGCAGAGGCTGGCAACGACGCCGTCTTTGCTGCTCCGTTCGAGTCTCGCCTCTGTGATGCATCCGCGCCCTGACCTGATGTCGGATTCTCGTTTGGTCTGATGCTAGACACGGGTCGATATACACGGTTGTAAATCTGCCAGAGTCGTGCTGTCTCGATCATCTCGTCGATGTAGTCCGCTGATACTTGGGCGACGGTATCAGCGTTGTCATCCGAGCTTGGTGGTGACAGATGCCGTACTTGCTTGGCAGCTGCTTCCATGAGCGTGACAGACATGATGGCGTCGGGCGAAGGATGTGCCCACGCAATAAGGATAAAGGCAATGCTCTCTAGACAACTTCGAGCCGCTTGTACTGTCATGGCACAGACAAGCAACGTGGGCAGCCGATGCAAGTAGCTTGACGAGGTTGGATCGGTGGAGCGAATTAGCCTACGCAGCACAGGCTGCTGATCCATCTGTGTGAAGGTCGCAAGCAGCGTACGGCTGCTCTCCAGGCTGGCTTTACCAACTTCAGCAATGCGCTCAGCAGGACCAAGTCCGAAGAGCATGCAGCGAATCAGCTCTTGAGACTCGATTGCTACATCGAACTTGTCCGCATACAATGCCGATGTAGCATAGCTTCCGTAGATGGTTGAGAAGAAGGCACATTCAATGTGCACAACCTGCTCCCACAGACGAACGAGCCGTTGTCCTGCGAAAAAGCTTAGATGGTCGTTGGAGTCGTGTCTCACCGCCATGATGCCATCATAGGCTTGTTTGGAGATGCTGGAAATGCGCTCTTGTCTCTGTTCTCGTGACAGATGGGCACGGGACAAAGTATCTTGAAGCTTCCGCAAGGAGCTGAACAGGTGGCAAGCGGACCGAATGCGCATGCACAGCACTGTACGGCCGGCGGAGCGTAAGATGCCATCCCTTCCCAGCTGTGTCTCCGCCTTCGCGCAGAACTCTCGCATTTCGCGAAACGAATGGGCATTCGACCCACTGGCATCCTGAAGTTGTGGCGGGGAGGGCAACGATTTGCCCTTGTCGTCGACGCAAAACAAGACTCGACGCACGGCAGCAGCAAAGTCTTCGTTCAAGTCATCCAGAATCGTGACTTCTTCGCCAAGGAATGCATACACCGAGTCCCAAGTTTTCAAGCAGCACCATAGACTCAGGTGCACAAGCTGAGTCGATGCGTGCTGATCAGCCGAAGCGGTATCGTCGAGCTTGAGCTCCTTGGCCACCTTGAGTGCACAGGTCAGCAGATTTTCCGAGGCGAGACCGAACCCTCGACCCTCGGGCTCGAATTGCGAAGCTGCGGTGCCGACCAGCCCAGGCTCATGAGCAAGCAAGAGCTCGAACGCCATCACCAGATGGATATCGCGCGGCGACGAGAAGAGGAGTTGCGTCGCAAGTCGGTCAATGTAGCTTGACAAGTTGAGGATCTCTGACGAGGTCAGCTCGTCTTCCGCGCCTTTGAGTCCAAGTAAGGTCATGGTGGCAATCAGTAAGGCTCGAGGTTGGGTAGGATTTTGCGACTGCTGTCGCTGCAGAGTTGAAAGAGCTGGTAGGTAGGGATGACCAACCAGGTAGTCTTGAAGTCGCACACCAAGCTGCCTCGTTCTTTCTGGCGACGAGAAAGTGGACATATCCGGCGTTGAGGGTGGAGCATCGATGCGCGTTTTGAGATAGGTGGTGTACCGACGTTCATGCTGCAGACGTTCCATGAGCGTATGAAGTGTTCTCGACATGGCCTTCTATGATTTCTGCCGGTCGATGAGAAGATGCTGGGCATGGCTCAGATCCGACGCCGCTAGTTGTTCGGCATCTGCATTGTGTGATGACCCGCTCGAGCCTTTGCTGTCGTTGCGGCCATGACTTGGTCTCGATGTTGCATCGGCTCTTGAATGCGCTCTTCCCCCTCTATTCGATTCGAGAGGTTTTTACGAGGATGAAGGTTCGCGCTCCGCAGAGCTGCGGGGAGTTGAGTCTACCTGAGGGTCTAATCTTGGTTTGCGCTTGCGGTCGCCGTCCCAGACGATACAATCAATGTCGAGAATTCTACAGCGGTGACATCGCTTTTCTGTTGGTAGTGGTGCTTTTGAGCTATCGACGTAGAGGTCCGGAAGCTCGCAGCGCGCTTTCTTCTCGCGACATTTGAGGCAGCTTCGCTTTGCCAGGGGCCGCTTGCGAGCGATCGTTGATGCCTCGCTCATCAATTGTAAGATGACGAAGCAAAAGCCACAAAGAGAAAAGTGGAGAGTTTTACAAAGGCTCAGCCCACGAAGGTCCAGGATATCCGTCGGCCGAACGAAATCTTCAGCTAGAGGATGGAGCGAATGGAGATGGTTGAAGGTTGATTAATGCATTTCGCCGACTTGACAATCATTTGCCAAGTCCGCCGGGCCTGTCAAACTCGCAACCTCTGAGATTTAACCGCGTTACACCGCCGTCAAACAACTCCGGACGGAGATAGCTCGATTGTTCGCCATAGCCTCGTCACTGCGACACAGCCCTCGGAGTTCTGTATAGCTCACTTTGTCAAGATAAGTCCGGCTATCACGGAATGTGGACGTTCTTCCTCGGTCATGCACTCACTTTTTTGCTGAATTGTAGATCTTACCGACGCTTGGCGAAGACGCAAACGTTGCTTGAGGTTTGGAGGTTGACAGAGAAGCGCAAGGCACGCAGACCTTGTGTGTATAAAGTGGCTGGTATGTATCTAATGATGATCCTGTCCAGACATCCTCCGCCAATTTTTTCTTTGCCCAAGACTTTGACAATCCATATCAAGGGACTCTTCAAGATGCTGGACAAAGCTTTCTGTTTGATACTGGTCGCCGCTCTAGGCGCCAGCACAACTGACGCCACGGTCCTACACTCGAGTACGCCTACCGTTCGAGCTGCTGAAGCCTCTGCTTCACCGAGCGGAATCCTCAAGTATGAGCCAAGCAAGGGCGGCAACTACTTTGTCGGTGGCATGTACGCACTCTCCAGTGCAATCTTGTTCTTGTACATCTTGCGTCGCAAAGATCGGTGGGCGCTCTGCTTGCCCGTTGGGTGTCTCTGTTCGGCGGTCGGATTCTTTGTACGACCATCGATCGATCCTTACAACGTCAGCCTGGGACTGTACATCATTCAAAGCATGTTCGTAGTGATCTCTCCAGCCGCTTTTCTGGCCTTCAACTATCTGCTGTACGGACGAATGATTCTTGCGGTTGACAAGGACTTTGGTAGGTCCAACGTAGAGGCTCAAGCACTCGAGGGTCAGCCTTTGACCGCTACGCAAAGGATTAGGATGCTTCACAAGGCAGGAGGAAGCAAGAGGGAAAAGTCGCGCTTCTCGTTCATCCCACCTCGCATTGTTGGACGTGTGTTTGTCTAGAGCGATGTGATAACGTTCTTGGTGCAGGTGGCTGCTGGCGGCCTGCAGGCGAGCGGAGGCAGCGGGAACAGCTCGATGGTGGAAGTGGGCGACAAGCTGTTCCTGATCGGTGTGATTCTTCAAGGTCTGTCGTACATTCTTTTTACGCTGCTGCTGACCTACGCCACATGCTTGGTGATTCGTGACGGAGCGCGTGCAAGAGGCGGTATGCGGCAGTCGAATGTGATCTTGGGGCTGGAAAGGCCCGTGTTTGCACTCGTTGCTGGACTCTACTTTTCGTCGGCCTTTATCATTGTAAGTGTATCGTCCAGCCTTTGGTCTGTCAGGGTAGAGAGAAGCTCGACTGACATTCTCCACCTTGTGCTCACTGCCATATCCAGGTCAGGTCCGTCTATCGTATCATCGAGTTCTCGCAGGGCTACAGTGGCTACTTGGTGTCACACGAGAGTGAGTATAGTGTTGGAGCGTACATGACCCTCTTTGCAGAATGCTGTGCTGACCGCAATTGCCCTTGGATCTGAACTTGTGCAACAGTCTACCTTTTCGTTCTAGACGCTGCGCCTCTGCTGCTGGCTGTTGGCACCTGGGTGGTAATGTGGCCTTGGAAGCTGCTCGAGAGCATCTTTGAAAAGAGGTTCTCGAGATACGGAAACTATGCACTCTCGAAAACGGGCTCAGTGTAGAAGCTGGAAAGACATTGTTGTTGCGCTAACAAATAGCGATCCATTGTCGAACATTTGTCGAATAGAATACTGTAGATACGTTTGAAAGATAGAAATAGAAAAGTGCAAACAAGGTCGATTTGAAGCGCGTGGCGATGGAGATGAATCAAATGGTATTGAGAGATGCTAGTATTACAAATGGTCAACGTGACTGACGCAATGCTGGGATAGAGTGCGAATTTGTAGTTGCAAAGATGGTTGTCAGGCTTGCGAGACAAGAGTTGACGAATGGATGGAGGACAAAGTCGTTGCCGGCCGTTACATCGAGTGGAAGCGGATCTGCAATGGGGGTAAAGATCGGCGCTGCGCTATGTGCTGACATGGTCGGAGGTGTCCATTTGCGCTTCTGTTGACTGTACCGCTTCATTCTGCTGTTTACGTTGGAGTTGTAGAAGCTTGTGAGTACCAGGGTGGATGAGCTTGCACTGGTCGGGATACTTGCCGCTGATGCGAACCATGCGGAAGAGAGCGAGTGCTTGCGGGTCGCCCTGCCATTCGCGGAGGAGCTTAACGTTGGTTGGGTTGGTAAGGTCCGGCAGCTGGAATCCTTGGTCATACTCTTGCCTATCTTTTGCAATCAATTCTTTGAGCTCGATCTCACGTTTGTGAGGAGGTCTACCGGGTCTTCGATCGGCCTTGAGCTCTTGCAGCTCCTCGTCGTGACGTGTAAGGAAATTTGAGGTGACGAATGAATGCACTGATGCCAAGTCTGGCAAAGCATCGATGTCATCTGGAAGCATGAGGATGAGCGTAGAGAGACGGTCTACTTTGGCATTGGAAGAGCGGTTGCGGAGGGCCTTGGCCTGGTGAAGCTTGTCCTTGCGATGACCGACTCTTGCAAGCTGTTTTGCTCTCCTCGAGAATGGATGGGTGGGGCCCGACTTTTTCATGACGGATCGCTCCGAGATTTTCTTGCCTCCCATTGTGAGTGTGAGTCTGAGCGGGGATCGTAGGGTGTCAGCGAGGAGGAGCTCGTGGTGATTGCCAAGTTCGATGTTCAGGTGAGCGAGAGCAGAAGAGAACCCTGAGCAAATTCTCTCTCTTCTGAAATTTTTGGTACAGCGCGAAATTCTTTTCCGAAAGCCGGAAAGGTGACAGATCGGGTATATCGGGCGTATCCGATCTCTACCGAACTCGACCAGCCCACTGCTATTCTTAGTTGTTGGAAAGAGCGCTTTTGCTGTCAGGTGGCCTCGTCTTGATTAACTTGGTGCTCAAACGTTGGTTCTTGTTTGGCTTGCCCGAGACTTGAATGCAGCGAATGTCACCTCGTAAAAGACTTGCTACAGCATGATGTTGGCCATGCTTGAGACTTGACCATGCTGCTTGTACTGTATGCACGAACGAGTCTCGGGTGCAGCAGGCAACGCCAAGAACAAGCCAAGGCTTGAGACCCTGTGCTGCAAGAAGGCGATCAAACCAAAGCGTACTCGAGGAAACTTAGAAGAGGCAGCGGTCAGAGTCTAGGCGGAATGCAACGCATATCCCACACGCATAGCCTCGAAACCTCGCTTGAAGAAACAAGAGACGCTGCAGACCCGTGACGATGCGCTCAGACTGCAATGAACCACGCAACGTCAGCAGGGGCACAGACTGATTTGCAGCAGCCCCTCAGCTACTTGGAGCACGAGTTGAATGTATTTGGCTGCTTTACTTGAGCTTACCTAGGTTTGGGTGACAGGCCGGAGGAGTACGCTACTGAATCGCCGGCGTTGTCGATCGTGGTCAGCGCCATGTGCATGCAAGGCTGACGACAGCGACGAAACTTGCTGCGGTAGCTTTCTTTGCCACTTTGAAATCGATCCCCCCCCTTTTCCCCCGCGCTCCGAGACAGCGGTTTTGTTCAAGAATAGAAGAAGAATTTCGAACAAAAAGTAAAAGGACCCCTTTTTTGACATGTAAAGCGCGATTCAACCTCGGACGACATCGAAGGAAATTTAATTTTTATTCGACGATGGAATGCAGTGCAGTAGTGCGAGTTGCCTGCCAAAATTCGCGAATTTTCATTTTGTTTGTGCGCCTTTGTGCCTGCACCACTTAGAGGCCTCCGCATTTTTGCACCTCTGAACCCAAAGCAAATCTGCATCCTGCGTACAGTTACAGTATGTACTGTACATTACTGTATCCCCCTCGAACGACACAGCGAGCGTCGATGAGAGAGAGTGTTGTACAGAGAGCTTCGTATTCACAGTTCCGGCCGGCGTCTGGCTCGAAACTCGCTCGGTACTGTCATTGAATGCGTACCTGACTGTGTATGCTCTTCCAGGCCTTGCTCGTGATCGTTCTCTCCATCCGCTTTCCTCGTTCATCATCACCACCACCACCACCACCACCACCACCACCAACACCATCAACACCTTTCGCTTGACCCCATCCTCTTGCTTTTTGCTCGGATTCCTATCATAGACGGATCGGATCGGAACACCATGGTCAAGTTCACATTCGCCGCTGTGCCTCTGGCATTGGCTGCCGTTGCTGCTGCTGCTGCTGCTGCTGCTGCTGCCAAGCCTGACTTTGAGAAACGTCAAGCATCTGGCTCTGCTTCTCGAACTGCTTTGTCGGCTTCCACCGCTACCTCAACCTTTACTGGAACCCTGCCCGCCTCGGTCTCCTCCATCCTTGCTGGCGTCTCTTCCGGCCCCGGTGTCACCACGTCGACCACCTCGCTCTTCACCACCTACCCCGCAGGTGCCAAGAACCCACAGGTGACTGGCGCTCCTGGTCTGCCCGACCTCAACTCGATCCTTCCCTCCAACTTCCCAGCGCTCGACGTCGTGCCTCCCACCAACTCGCAGCAGGTCCAGCAATGGATCTCGCAGATCGACTGGTCCAAGGTGCCCAACGTCACTACCACCATCGACTCGGCTTCGTGTGCCAGCAACCCCACCAACCTTGCCCAGGCTGGTCCCAACGGAAACTGCTGGTGGACTTGCGGTCAGTGCACCCGTTCCACTGATATCACCACCTGCCCCGACGTCAACACCTGGGGTCTCTCGTACGACGATGGCCCTTCGCCTTACACTCCCACTCTGCTTCAGTACCTCAACCAGAACCACCTCAAGTCCACCTTTTTCGTCGTAGGCTCGCGTGTCATCTCGCGTCCCCAGATGCTCCAGACCGAATTCCAACAGGGTCACCAGATCTCGGTGCACACCTGGTCCCACCATGCGCTCACCACGCTCACCAACCAGCAGATTGTTGCCGAACTTGGCTGGTCCAAGGAGGTCATCCGCTCCGTCATTGGCGTTACCCCCAACACCATGCGTCCCCCTTACGGTGACATTGACGACCGTGTGCGTGCCATCTCGCTTCAGATGGGCCTCACCCCCATCATCTGGACCACTCCTCCCGCAGGCGAACCCTACGACACCAACGACTGGCGCATTGCTGCCGGTGTGGTCTCGCCTGCCGAGGTCGTCTACAACTTTGAGTCGATCATCAAGAACGCCTCTTCGCTCTCCACCGGCTACATTGTGCTCGCCCACGACCTATACCAGCAGGCTGTCGACATTGCCGTCAACGTCGTTCTCCCCGCTGCTCTGCAGATGAGCCCCAAGCAGAACCTCATGCCCATCGTCAACTGCCTCAACAAGTCCACCTCGGATGCTTACGTCGAGACTTACTCCAACAGCACTGGCGCTCTTCCCAACGAAACAGGCACCTCTGGCACCCACCAGCTCACTTCCACCAAGGCCGCTGCTGGTTCGCTCTCTTCGGCTACCGGTGGCTCCAGCGGCGGCGGCGGCAGCAGCAGCAGCAGCAGCAGCTCTGGCTCGTCGGCTGCCGCCATCTCGTCGGTTCCCTCGCTTGTGCTTCCTGCCACCGTGCTTGGTGCTGTGATGCTCTTTTTCGGCCTTCTCGTGTAAACCCTTTTCAGTTTTGCACGCTCCATTATGGACAATTTGAAAGCTACTACAAACTGCTTTCCGTCTCACTTTCCAACACTCCAGGACACTCTTTCCCGCTCTTGCCTTTCTGACTTGACCCCCACTCGTTTCAGATGCTCGTAGATCGCACTTTGCCATAGGAAGCATCTTTTCTGTCGCTGCGTGGCAAGCCTTCTCCTACTGCCCTTTTCTGCTTTGGACCCAGAATAAAAGCAACTTTCTCCATCTTCCTTGACAGCTGCGTGTACGACGCTCAGTCCCCTTTGAGTTTCATTGGTCAAGAGGTTGATTGTGGGAGATACATCGACACTTGACAGGCATATATAACTAAGCGACAACTTACTGCCGGCTCGCTCGAGCCTCTCCACCTGTCACAGCAAGCCAAGTGCTGCTCGGTATTGGTGACAAACAAAGTTGAAATAGGCCAATTCAAATTCCAACAGTGCAAGCCGCGCATTGTGTAATTCACGATTCGCGCTGTGCATGTCGAGTGACCCCTGTTGCATCCTCCTCTTGGCCTGCCCTTGGCCTCCCTTTGCTTGCTTCGTCATCGTTCATGCACACTTCTTCACCATCACGGCGACAAACTGGAGCAAGACTGTCTTCAATCCTTCTCGACGGCACTCTGGGCTCGGCGCACGCTCAACTCCTTTCCTCTCTGCTCAGCTGCGCGAACCAGCCTGACCACCGTCGACCATGCTCAAGGCCATCTTCTCTCCGTCCAGTAGCTCTCAACAGTCCAAAGCGAAAGCCAGTCAAGTTGGACCGTCCACATCCTCGTCCAAGAGCAGCGCATCATCTCCTTCCTCCTCACCCCATGTAGGCCCAGCTCCGCTTCCACCATCTCGCGGTTCGAGCTCGGCTATGGCGTCTTGGACAGTTCCTCCTTTTCCCCACCCATTGCCCGACCGCCGTATTGGCATCGTGCCCACCGATCAGGGTCTGTTGGTCTATCCTCGTAGCTCAGCAGTACTGCACCAGCAACGCCCGTCTCATTGGCAACACACACCCCACCATGTCAAGTCGAGCACCACCGCAACATCAAACTCTACCGGGCATCGTCCATTCGGCTCTGGTGATGGCTTCAAGGTCGCCACCATCGGAGCTTCGAACGTGACCTCCTTGAGCTCATCGTCCGCAGCAGCCGACATTCTATCCCCAGTCACTTCTCTCGACGTCGGCTTCTTGATCGACTGGAGCAAACAAGCCAGGATCACACCTCTGCAACCTTCAGCCTGGAAGTCGATCCTTGACGAGGCCACGACCGAACAGCCTACCTTGGAATGCTTGGGCATTGTGGGACTCTCGCGCTTCTTCAGCAGCAGCTACATCTTTGTCATCACCAGCTCCAAGCTCATCGGCCACTACTTCCACGACACCCGTCCCATCTACTGCTGCACAGGAGTGTTGGCAATCCCTCTGCTCCAACAAGAGGCTTCACAAGCGATCCGATCGCAACTTGCCAAGCAGGACATCGCTCCTTCCACAACGGTCCCTGATGTCAATCCTGCTGACCCTTCCATCGATCAAGACACCTCTGCTGATCAAAGCGGCCCACAGAGCGATACCGATTCCTCCGAGTCCGACTATGACGATGTCGAGACACCAGCTGCCATTCCAAAGGAGCCCTTCTTTTCAACCACTTCAACTTCACAGCGAGCCGATAGTCTTGGCATGCCCAAATCCAGACCCTGGCTTACACGCGCTGCTCGTGCTGTCTCCGATGGTCGCATCCAGACCATCTCTGAGGACTCTGCTGCACAGTCACAGCTCGCGGATACAGTCCAAGAAGACGCAGATGTCGTCGAGGTTCCGCAGCCTGAAGCGATACCCCAATCGCCCATCGAGATAGAACCGTCTGTCACAGCTGCCGACGAGCCAAAGACCAACACTACCACTGCAGACCAACAATGGCATGCTGCGAAACAGGCCGAACTCGAGGACAAAGCCGTGCGAGAAACGGCAAAGTACTGGGCTCGAGGCGAGTTCTGGTTCAGCTACGACTTTGATCTCACCACTTCGTTGCAGAACAAGAGGCGCGCGCTCGAAGGCACATCCAAGTCAGACTCCGGTACCGGCGCGAAAACGACCTCACAGCCTCCTCACCCGGCACGCACTTCCAATGTATCCTCCTCAAGTACGCAAGCACTGCCCGCCTTCCCACTTCTTCCCGAGCCGTATCCAAACTTGCCACTGTGGAGAAGAGCCGATCGTCGCTTCTGGCACAACGAACACATGTCAAAGGACCTCATTCACGCCGGACTGCATGCGTACATCTTGCCTATCATGCAAGGCTACTTGCAGACCGTCACTCTGCCCGTTCAGCCTATCGATCAAATCGATGTAGAGGCGGATCCGTCAAAGCAAGCCGATGCAGTGTTGCGCTGCCAAGTCATGGTCGTTTCACGTCGGTCCAAAGAAAGAGCTGGATTGCGATATCAGCGTCGAGGCATCAACGAATCTGGACAGGTCGCCAACTTTGTCGAGACCGAGCAGATTCTTTACGTCCTACGTCGACAGTCGTCCACGTCCGGGAGCGATACGATTGGCGACGTGCTGTCGTTTGTTCAAATTCGAGGAAGCATCCCTCTGTACTGGTCGCAAAGCCCCTTTTCGCTCAAACCGCCTCCCGTGCTCGAGCGTACCGAAGTGGAAAACACTGCCGCCTGTCGCAAGCATTTTGCGGCGCAGGTCGACAGGTACGGATCCATCACCTGCGTCAACTTGGCCGAACAAGGCGGTAAAGAAGGGCAGATCTCCAAAGCCTACCGTACGGCGGTTGAGAATCTTCGATCTGAAGACCCTGCCACTGATAGCTCGGGTGGAAAGCGGTGGGATAGGCAAAAGCTGCACTATGTCGATTTTGACTTTCACAAAGAATGCGCTGGGATGAAGTTTGAAAACGTCGCCAAACTTATAGTCCAGATGGATGAGACGCTGGGAGAGATGAAGTACTATCATCATCGTACGATTGGCGCTGGGCAGGGCGAGACGCAGGTGCTGAACAGGCAGACAGGGGTGTTTAGAGTGTCGTGCTTGGACTGTCTGGATCGCACTAATGTGGTGCAGTCGGCGTTTGCGAGGCACGTGCTCACTGGTCAGTTGGGTAAGTTGGGAGTTAGGGTTGGATCGAGTGCGGGAGCTACTACGGCAGCTGCTTAGATTGCTTTCGTCGGCGTCTTGACATTCCTTTTCCATTCGGATCTTTTATTGCATTCGTTTAGTTTTCTCTTGGATTCAAAGATACCCTTTTCATCGTCTGTTACCGTCCCAATACGAGCAGGTCTGTGTGGAAGGTCCGGAGCGCGCATAACAGACGATGAGTAGCATTTCAGACTTTGCATCTCGGTGTCATGGAGGTGGCAATTCGCAGGACAGAGACTCAGACCGGGGTATACAATTTGAGCAAAGTCCAGCCAGAACAAAGAGGGAGGGTCAAAGCCAAAGACGGCGCTTCAAGCCTTCGATGAGAGGGCCGAAGAGGGGCATCATTGCCTTGGCTTCGTCGAGGCTGTCAGTGATCAAAGCGAGGTTAAAGAGGACGTTCCATGTCAGTATTGGTCTTGTAATGGAGGTGGTATGCGGGCAACGTTTTCTTAAACAAACCTTTGAATCGTGTTGTGCCTAAGGAAAGCCTTGCCTCCATCTTCGTTCTCCTCATCCGGATCAAAAGCTCCCGCGTCTACACAGCATTCCAGGAGCAACTCTACAAGCCTTTTCACCTTTTGCTTGGATGAGATGCATCCTTCTTCCTCTTCGTCGTCATCAGCATCACCAATCAGTTTTGAAGCGATGTGACCGCCCACAGACTTGCCGGGGTTGAGTTTGACCGTATGATGCAGGTGTCGAGAGCGAGGTGTCGAGTTTGCATTGGCGAAAGTGGTCGGATCGTCAATCTCATCCGAAATGGCTCGGAAGGCAAAGATGTGCTGCGCGGAATCGGCGGCGGCGGCAGTGGCAGCAGCTGCGGTGGTGGAGATATTCTTAATCGAGGCTGCGGTGTTGCTTCGCGAGATCGAGTTGAGGTAGGTGACGACAAAGCCCCAGTTGTCTTCGGGATGGGAGGATTCGTGTGGTGATGTTACGTATAGGCCTGTGAGGAAGCAACAGGAAGTCAGCAAAAAACCGCTACATGCCTAGCGCCGTACAGCGTCTCTGCATAATGCTCTTACCTTCCTGGATCCCAACGATATCACCAACAAGCACTTTCGTGAACTCGTTCAGCTTCTCACTCCCGAAATCATAGCTGCAGACGTAAAGCGCTTTCGGAGTAAGCAGCGCAACTTTTTCTTCGAGTTTGAGCGCTTGCACCGTATTCGCTTGCAAGGGGGAGCAAAGCGTCCAACCTCCGATAAGCTCTTCTGTTTCTGACACGACTTCGCGGCGGCAGCTTTCGATGGCAGAGGCGCGAACGCGAGCAAGACGAATAGATTCGGATGGATCACGACTGTTGAGATCGTCGTAGTATCGTTCGAGACCATGCAAGCCGATGGAGCCGTAGGTAAAGTCGAGCACGGTTTGGCGGAAAAAGTCGGTGACGGCTCCTTGGACCATTCGATAGACCGAGTTGGTGGCATCGTTGATCATGCCAAAGAAGCTTCGCTTGCCCGTTCTTGTAAAGTCGACTTTGAGCGCATCCGTGTTCGAGTAGCAGTGCGAGATGGCGTTGGCATTGTTGGCCCACATGTCGTTGAAGGCATCATCGAGCGCCTTTTCTGTCAAGATGAATTTTGGTGTTGGAAGTGTGTTGTCATCGGTGGGCTGTGCAGCAGCAGCACCACTCGAAGGAGCAACGGCGGAGTCGACCTTT
Source organism: Anthracocystis panici-leucophaei (assembly GCA_014826065.1). Classification (NCBI taxonomy): domain Eukaryota; kingdom Fungi; phylum Basidiomycota; class Ustilaginomycetes; order Ustilaginales; family Ustilaginaceae; genus Anthracocystis; species Anthracocystis panici-leucophaei. The sequence continues at coordinate 1,546,019 of CP060301.1, forward strand.
TCTTGCTTCGTGGCAGGTGGTGATGTGTCTGCCTCCGACATTGTGATAGATGTGGATGAGCCAGACGAGATGATGGAGGTGATCACGGATCCAGGATTGAAATCGCGTTCGTGCATGACTTGAGCGCTTAGAGCGCCCCTGAGACGCCTTGCTCAACTCCAAATATCGCTCGGGGGCTCGAGACCAACACCAAAGAATCGGGCAAGGGGCCAAGAGCCAACCGTGTTCACTCACGACCAACGCCATGCAACAACCCTTCTCGCGAGTCAATCTGGTCTCAGAGAACCGTTCACGATGGGTAAAGCGTCGAACGATGCTGGCTGGTCATGAGAACAATTGAAATTCCGGCAGGTCGTGATTAGGGAGGTGCCGCGAACACCAGATCCTTCTGAGCCGTACATTGGCATAGACTTTGACGTATGCGATGCTGTGAAAGCTACCAAAGATTTGCTCCTTCCTCAAAGCCTCCTCTGAGTCCGGAGATGCAGCCAAAGATGTATCCGACAAATGCCTCGCCAACTGATCGAGATCAAGTGTGAGCACCTGCCAAGGGGTGAGCGATGTTTCGTCGTCTTCAGGCTGAACGGCCATGGTCAGCGGCAGGTGCAGTACAGCTGCTGTGTCGCGTGTCGTGCTCATCGCTGCATTTCCATCTGCAGCCGTCTCTCCCCGCGGTGCAAGGTACAGCTTTGCTGCCCTCTGGAAGCTGCTTATCCTGATCGCCCCAGATCGCCCTGTCCCATCTCGAACGCCGATTTCAAAGGCGAGTGGTCTGGCTTTGCCGATCGTCCTGAACTGAAACGAAACATGTGCTAGCTCGATGCCGAGCTGCGCCTCTTTGTCCGCTGGAGTCTGGATAAACGTATTGCGCATCGCTGGAGACTGGATGTGCAGCACAGGTTCCGAGCTGGTGCCCTTGAGTGTCTCTTCCGATCGCAGTATAAAGTCGTCGTGGGTGCTTTGGGGATCGTTCGGCGCCAAAGCGTCAGTCCCATCGATCACAAGACGAATACCCGAGTCTTCGGGCAAATCGACATCCCGATGAAGCGTCCAAAGAGCCAGTGGATCGGAAGAAGTCGAAGAGAATAGACTCAGTGCCTCAGGCTGCACAACATTTCCAAATAGCGATTGCCGAGCCTGCTCTGCCGTCATGTGCCCTCAACATCTGCTGTCCACAAGTGGGTTGGGGAGAGACTTGAGAGTGGTCCTTCGATAGGGAGTGGGAAGGTGAAGAAGGAGGAGGTGGAAAGAGTGCCGAGGTTTTTCGTTCAAGAAAGCGTTTTTTCCGGCTTTCGGTTTTGTGGTGGAAAACCTCATTGCGAATGATGATTCGTAACCGTTTCGAGCTTTGTTCTTCCACCTCGACCATCTCAAACCATCACATCATCTCCATCGGCAACACACTTTAGCAGCATGGACCAGACCAAGCAACGTCTCTTTGGGTCCCCTCAGCCGCTATCTCTCATGGCAACGCTGCAAAAATTCGCCGAGTCGATCTACACAAACCCACTCAATTTCATCCTCCTGCTTGCCCTTCTGTACATCGTAATCCCACTCGTGCGTCCATCTTCGCCCAACTCTTCGCGCTGGACACCCACCATAGCTGAGGCACGCTCGCATCTTGCAGCGCCATCGGATCGATACACCTACCTCCCACCTAACCATCCCGATACCGTCGAATGGACCAAGTACACCCCACGCACACTAGCCGTGTTCGACGGGACCGGAACGAGTGATCAAGACGGCTCTCGAATCTTGCTCGCAATCAACAGAAAAGTATTTGATGTGACCAAGGGCAGAAACTTTTACGGGCCCGGTGGGCCATACGGCAACTTTGCCGGCAGAGACGCGAGTAGAGGTATGGCCAAACAGAGCTTTGACTTGGAGATGCTCACGCCCTTGGATAAGCCCATCGACAAGCTCGAGGATTTGACCGCAAGCGAAGTGAAAAACATGAAAGAGTGGGAAGGACACTTCACGGGCAAATACGGTATCGTCGGAGAGCTCATCGACGAGACTGAAGTATAAAACTGTGGTCGTCACTGTTCAAGACATGCAATAACAAAAGATGATATAATTGCACTCATTGTATCCCGATTGTGGTGCGGTTCAAGCATGGATGGCGGCTGTGAATGTCGATTCCGTCGTCGGTCAGTCTACAGTAAAGCTAGAGTGATTATGACTCATCGTGATCCAGTACCCCAGAATCGATCTCCAATCGAACCGCATCCCGGAGTGATGGCAAACACCACGCGACTACCTTTAGCCGGCGAATGAGTCAAACTCGGCTGTCTCTGAGGCTGTGAACCGGTATGCGCACCCCTCGACTCACTGTTGGCTGCGAACCTACCATCGATGCTGAGCAGCGGTGGTGAAGCCAACAGATGCAGATCGTCACGACGACGGTTGAAACCAGGCGAAAGGTCCTTTTCGTCTATGGGAGCATTGTCTGCATATCCTTTTGACTCGCTGCGTTCGTGCTTGGCTGCTGAAGTGCTGCTAGTCGTCAATGTTTGCCAAGGGATTCGCAGCTTTTGCAGTCCCGGGTCGACACCAGCGACGACGATACGGACGCGCGGGAAGGCTCGGTTCAAGGCGTGAATGCCGCCTTGCGAGCTGGCCAACAGCGTCAAAAATACAATCTGATCCTCGGGCACCGAGTGGTCCAGCAGCACACGGATGGCCATGAAAGCGGCAGCACCCGTTCCGATCTGTGCATCGAGCAAAAACACCCACGACTTTTCCGCCGTCTCCCGTCGACGGATGAAGGATGGAAGCGAAACATCGTACAGATGGGGCTCGCCGTCTTCTTCATTCGATTGGATGAGCAGACTGCCCAAGGACATGGCCGGAAAAGCTCTACGCAGCGAAGGCTCGAGCACCGCACCCGATCGAAGGATGGATACAGAGCAAAGGCTCGAGATGTTGAGCTCGTGACCGACATGTTTGCGTCCACCATGGATGGTGATTTCCTTTTCTCGGTAGGGCAGCAGTGTGGTGGCCAGCTCGACGACCAGTGTGCCGACACGTTTGCAGGCAAAGGTGAATTCCGAAGTGCTGGTAGTTCGATCGTGGAGAATGGTGAGTAGACTTTGCAGTTGAGGGGTTTGAGGTAACAGGATGACGTTGGGCGGCAATCCAGCCTCGTCGCTCGTCGAAGAGGTTGAGGCTGCTCTAGCAAGATGGGATGCGGACAATCCAAACGACTCGTTGCGATTCAACGCCGGCTTTATATGTGTCAAGCTTGCTCGACGCTCGTCTGGAGAGCCGAGACTATCGTAAGGGCTGATGGGAGCCACGTTCTGGTTGTTTGCCGCTGTTGGAGCAATTTGTGTTGCAGGTGTCTTGTAGAACTCGGCACGAAGCTTTCTTGATCTGTTCCGGAGCTGCTTTTCCATATGTTGACTGATAACTTCGATGGCGACCTCGTTGTGCGAGCCAGGAACGATCATGTCGGCGTGACGAGCGGTGGCCGAGACGAAAGTATCGAAAGCGGGTTTGACGAAGCGCAAGTACTGATCGAGCACCGAATTGACCGACCTGCCTCTCTCGACGATATCCCTCTTGATACGCCTCGCCAGCATCAAGTCCGAGTCTGCCTGCACATAGACTTTGAGATCGAGCAAGTCGCGAATCTCGGGATCGTGGAGCACAAAGATGCCTTCGACGATGAGCACGGCGGGACCGTAAAGGTAGTTGGTCTCTGAAGTCCTCTGATGCTGTACAAAGCTGTATACTGGAATTTCTACTGCTTTACTGTGGCGCAAGTCTTTGATACACTGCTTGAGAATGTCGTAGTCGAACGCGTCCGGATGGTCGAAATTGTACTGTTCCTGGAAAGCAAGCTTGGACTCTTCGGCTGACAACGATTTGTAGTAAGCATCTTGGCTGACAATGGCAACCCACGGCACATTGGGCAGCTTCTTGAGGATCTCGCGAGCTACCGACGTCTTCCCACTAGCAGATCCACCGGCAATGCCGACGACGTAAGCTGGAACGGGTTCCCCGACCGAGTTGTACCAAGGCGCACGACCGGCATCGGTAAGCACGATGGTCTTTGATCGAGTCGCGGCAGTTGCATTCGACGATGTGGCTTTACCTGACGGTGCCGCTGCTCCGAGTGATGCTGTCGATGGCATGAGTGGTGTGATAGGTGCAGAGTCAGCTGCAGAGGACGAGGAAGCAACAGCCGCGGCCGCCGCAGCAGCAGCAAGGACGCCATGGGTTGATGCTTCCGAAGGCTTTTCCGAAGGTGTGACGGGTTGCAGGATCGGCGTGCCGTTGCCCGAAGGTCTTTGTACTATTTTGCCCGCCTGCATGACTGTGATATCGATCGATACGGGCCGACGGAAGGGTGGAGTGTGCCAGCAAGAGTCGAGCGTCGTTGTCGAGGTTGATTGTTAACGTACCTCACGTAGATCCGAAATTCACGTAGATGCAAAATTGAGGGGGGCTTGTCAGTTTGGCTGAGAGATTATGTGTGTCTCTTCAATTTAGGCAGAATATCAGTCTAATTCTGCCAGCTTCAAATTTCTTAGCCACCATCATCATCATCACTCTACCCCAGACTCTATCAGCAATGGTCAATATATCACCAAGAAAGAAGGTTGCCAAGGCTCAGCTCAGGTCAGACTGTGAACAGCAGGAGAAAGAGATCCAAGCTGCTCTGCTTGCTTTGGGTCAAGGTCACTTCAAAGACATCAAGGCTGCAGCACTCCATCATGACATTCCACACTCAACACTCTATCACCACTACAAAGGTAGGAGGAGCCATTCTGAAGCTTTCAAAGGCTTACAAGCCCTCCCAGAGGAAGCTGAAGAAGTTCTGTTATGGCACATCCACCACCAAGCATGCCAGGTGAGTTCAAGGTTTTGGCTGAGCAACTACTCTGACAGCATACCAACAACAACAACACAACACTTGGTGTCAACTGGGTCTCAACTTTCAAACAACATCACCCAGAACTCAAGAGCTACTACTCATGTGTCATGGACTCTCAACAGGTGCTTGCCAATGATCCGAAGGTTGTGGAAGCATACTTTGATTTGTTGGAGAACACTATCAAGGAATACAACATCTTGCCAGAGAACATCTACAACATGGATGAGACTGGGTTCCTGCTTGGTCAAAGTCAATCCTGCAACATCATTGTGCCCAAGGAAAATGGTGAAACCAAGCACTTTAGAGCACATCTGGGCAACAGGAGACCATCACCATGGTTGAGTGTATTGGTGCCCATGGACCTCCACCTCTGCCTATGGTCATCTTCAAGGGCAAGAATCACATGCAAGGTTGGTACTGCAATCATACAGCTGCCAAGGATTGGGTGTTTGCAACAAGCCCTAATGGATGGACCAATGACAATCTAGCACCAATCTGGTTGGAGGACTGTTTCAACAAGCATACACAGAACAAGGCTCAAGGATGGTACTGTCTCCTCATCCTTAATGGTCACAGGTCACACACTATGCTCAAATTCATTCAACAAGTCTGGGAATCCTGCATTGTGTGCCTCTGCTTGCCACTGCATGCCACTCACCTTCTCCAGCCACTCAATGTCTCCATCTTTAGTCCACTACAGAATGTCTTCATAAACAGAGGTTGACATGTTTGCCAGAGCCAACCTTTCCATCACCAAGAAAGACTTCCTTGGCATGTACATCAAGGCATGTCAAGTCATCACTGGAAGAGCAACTGCCAAGGCCTTCAAAGATGTAGGAATTAACTCAACACTGTGCTGTGAAGCAGTTCTAGTCTGCATGTCAACATACCAGTGTGAATCCACACCACCAACTTCTTGTCCAATCCCAGAAGAAACACCAACTCCATCAACATCTGCCAAAGCCAAGCAACTAATGACACAGCTGTTCCAGTCTCTTGCACAACAGGAACATTTGCAGGTGCAACAAGAAGAGTTACAGACATCTCTTCAACTATTTCATTGTCAACAGCATGCTTGGGCTCACAAGTTTGGAAAGTTTGTTGACCAACTCTTTAACCAGCAAGTCATTGACCAAGCACATATTCAGGAGCTGACAGCTGCACATGCAAACAAGTTCAATATGCAGCTAGGTGACCAGAACCATATCTCTCAAGCCTGTGTGCTTCAGCAAAGTGATCTGCCCCAACTTCTTGCAGAAAGAGAGGCAGAAGCACAGCAAGCAGCCAGGAAGAGCTGCAAGAAGGCAAAGGCTAAACTGGCAAAGACAAAGTAAACAACAACCAGACAACCCACTCTGGACCTGCCAGAAGAGCCACCAGAAAGAGCAGAGAGTGCAAATGCCAGAGTATTGACTCTGCAGCCACCACCACCTTTCCCTGGTTATGACTTTCTCTTTGGATTTCCACTGCCTCTGCCACTCCCAGCTTTTCCAGCCTCAAGCTCTGCACACTTCAGTCTGCCTGGTCCCTCTTGGAGATCTGGTGGACCTTATGTACCATCTATGCCTCCATACATGTAGCAATTTCAGTGTTGAATGAAGCATTCCAAGTGTGTTGCTGATGGGGAGGGGGGGACATGTGTATTTTGCCCCAAAAACATCTTAAACAGGCATGTCCCCCTCTGGAGGCTGATGAAAAATAAAGAGGCTGGGCTGCCTTGAAAATTTTGAAATTTGAATTGGGTGGAGGGGACTTGGCTGTTTGGACTTTTTTATCTGGAGCTAGCCAAGTCCCCTGAGGCCCCTCAATTTTGGATCTACATGACTTTCACATCTATGTGAGGTACATTATGTTGGAAATCCCAGGATTTGCCTTCACAAATTTCAACAGCAAACTAGTCTACCCACAGACTTTGCATTGTCAGTACAGACAATGCAATCTATGTGGCAACACCACTGGGTCAACACTGCAAACAGGCTCATGGCATAGACAGCTCATTTTTGGTGCAGATTGGCTTAGGTCTGCATGTACAGCCAATAGGATAACACAACAGTTGACAACAGAGGAACTCTGGCCAAGAGAGGGGGAAGTTGCATCCAATTGGTGCATTATTGGTGCCTAGAATGCACAACTTGGATGGATATCCAATATAACAGGCAAACTATGAATACTCATTGCCAAGCCAGCCAAGTCTGGACCTTCAACCAGTATGATTGGAGGAGAGGCTCACATATCAGACCAATTGGGTGAGCCACACATCATGGCCAATGGGAGGACAACAAATTGAGCCAGAAAGCAGACAAAACCATTGATGATTAGGAAGCTATGACAGGAGAACAAATTGTCTGCACTGACAACAGATGTATGGTGCAGCAATGTCAAAGGGCACCAAGGGGAAAGGGACAAGGACACACATGACAGAGGGAGCTCACTGAGACAGACAGAAACAATTGCACATATATATAGCACAATCATGTACTGTAGGTACACATTCTGTCCTTCATTGAATCTACATCCAGTTTCCTCTACCTGTACCTCATTGTCAGCACTGAGTATTGCTACTCTGCACCCATGGTACAAACTCAGTCCAAGCTACCCAAGACCTTTACAACAATAGACTAGAGTGTATTCTCCCTGCATTATTATACCACCAATATAACAATGGTGATATGCACCTAAGATAGTCAGCTCTTATCTAGGTTTATCTATTATCAGTGCTGACTATCACAAGTTGACACATTGAATATTAGATCTGCCAATCCCCAATCAACAGTTGCCTAGCTTACTCGCTGTATCTTTTCACATGTTATGCAACACAGAGGAGGGAGAAAAAGTTCATCGGACAGTCCGAATCAACGAACGAGCCATGGCCTTTTCGACTTTTTATTTTTTTCGGAGTTTGCGCTTAAATTTTGCAGAAGGCCGAGGCCAAAAGAAAAAAGGTCTTCAGGGTCCACTTGAGGTTGCAGCGGAAGCTCATCGTCGACGTTGGTCAGCAAAGTCACACGACCATCATCCTCTCTTCGATGTCCCTGTTCGGAAAGGCCGACAGCAACAGGGGCTGAATGTCGGCCGGAGATGCGCAAGGCTCAAGCACACTGAGCTCCGACACCGTCGGAAGCAACACCGACAAGGATGTCTTAGCGCCTTACTTGGCTCTGGAAGAGCCTCGATTGGTGCTCGACCTGCGACCCTCGTCAGCATTCCACCAAGCACACCTCATCGGATCATATCACATCTCGCCTATTTCAGAGCTCAAGTCTCGATACAGCTATCTACCGCCGAGAAATATCCCCTTTCTCGTTCTCGCAGATCAGTCTCAGCATGATGAGGCAATGGAAGCCTTGTCGGCAGTTCCGTCAGCTCAGCTACTTTTCCTCATCAAAGAGGATTTGCCGTCTCATCGAGCTGGTTCCAATTCTATCGTATCATCCAAGCAATTCTTCGAGCGTGCGCAACAAGCGGGACTACTGCGCAGCTCGCAGTCGCATCAGGCGCGCATCACAGATAGACGCGAGCAAGCCTCAGCAAAAAGCCGCAACGACGATGTCCCACAGCTACTGTTTCGCCCCTCCAATGCCGTTCGAAGGACCGTAGCCTCGCTTGAAGCTGATCATCATCATCAGCAGATTGCCCTGAGGGTACTGGACCTTGGATGTGGAGCAGCCAGAGACCTTGCATGGATTCTACATGGATCACGCACTCGCACCTCTTCATGCTCTTGGACAGGCGTTGGGATCGACAACTGGAAAGCAGCCCTGAATCGCGCTGAGCAGCTCATGGACGACCTTTTCCTCAGTTCTAGCTCGCAAGACGCCATGCAGGCTCCACAAATGACCCCACGCTGCCACAAACTCTTGTGGGCTAAATGCACCGACCAAGGTTTGCTAGAGCCGCTCGTAGGTACTGGCAAAGACAAACCAGCACAAGCAATTGCAGATGATCGCAAGCTCTGGCAGCAATATCAACATCTCGGACTCTCGCCTCTCCTTCCGATCTCGAACGCTACTTGCAACAGCGCAGCAGCATCTTTCGACCTCGTTCTCTGCGTACGATTCCATCCGCGGGCTTTACTGCCGCGACTGTCGCAACTGGTTCGAGTCGGAGGAATCATCCTGCTAAGCCACTTTGTGACCCTTTCGGATGCGCAACGAGCAGCAGCCGGGCAAGCTTATCCGGAAGCGACAATCGACTACGATTCACCGCCGCACGACGGGCGTATTCAGTCCGACGAAATCGAGGATTTGGTGCAGACCTGGAACCGATCAGAGCGACCTGGTTGGAGCTGGGTCATCGACACTGATGTGTTGGAACCTATCGAAGATGGCAGGATCATAGGAGCATTGCCCTCCGCAAGATCGCCGTGTAGACTAGAGGAATGTTTACGACTGGCAATGCAGAATATATTGTCCTTTGTATTCTAGCTCGTGGCTTCGTCCGTGAGTGCTAGGTGTGGATCACCGCCAGGAAGGATCGTCGATACTTTTGACGATTGTATATGGTTCCAGAAGATGTGCCATGAGCCAGTCGCCGTTGGGCAGATCATTGTTTTCGGCTGCACGAATCCAAGCGAGTCAAAATGGGTCTATATCAGTCTTGGCTCTAAAACGCATGAGCATAGAACTCGCATCGAACTTACCTCTCCAAATAGCCTCCTCTTGATCCCTCGCAACCCCCGTCTTGACATGCCTCACCACCAATCTTCGTCTCGCCTCCTCTTTGGGTACCTCAAACACCAGCCTCGTATCAAACTCTATCGCTGCTCTCTTCCACTCACCCACAGCACAGTTGCAATACAATCCCTCAAACACTACCACCCGATGCTTAGGCAGCACGGCAACGTCGTCTTCCAGTGGATCCTTCTTCGCATGATCAAAGCTAGGCGCCGTGTGGACGCGCGACGTTTCGCTCTTGACCATCGTCACAAAGTCGGCGAAGCGCTTCGAGTGGAATGTCCACTCTGCTCCTCTGCGATCAAATGCTTCCTGTGGATTCGGGAAGATCCTTAGTGCCGACCTGGGGTAGTGCCATCCGTCCATTCCGACGCAGATTGCAACATCATCTTGCGACTGCGTGTTGAGTGCCGATACCAGCTTGACAGCGAGACTTGACTTGCCTGATCCAGGAATACCCGACACCCCAATCAGCAGCCGTTTGGATGGTTCCAGTCTGTTGTAGCGTCGCAACCAATGTCAGTTGCTAGCTTGTAGACTGAGTAAGGTAGACCAACTACTCACCCTTGCACCTTGGCAAGAAGATCCCCAACCAGCCGATCGACTTGGTCTTGCATCGCTGCGCCGTCGTCGTTACAGCCTCGCTGTCTTCAAGATGTTCAAGTTTCAAGAAGCCAGATTGATGGTTGTGGAGGAGAGCAAGTGGCACGGTCCAACATCAAAGGGCAGTCAGTGCACACAACCTCAGAATCACGTCGGCCAACTTATTCATGACAAGAATACAAAAATCACCGACAAAAAAAGGGGGTCGCGAAAATGCGTTCAAAATACTGTACACAGGATGTTTGAGATCAAATCAAATCCACTCTTTGTTTGCACACCATGTCGATGCTAAGGTGAAGCAGCCAGACATTCGGTTCAAGGCAAGGGTATACGAATCTGCAGATCCAGTCTACTTTACACATTAGCAAGCTTTGGCGCCGGCTTTCGAGCGGAATAGATGTGAAGAAAGGAACGGTTAAGGTCAGCTTCGAGGTGGGGCCGACTCCCAAAAACGTGCAGCTCACTTACCATTCGCTGACACCGCCAAGATCAAGTTGAACGCCTCGTCCCTATGGGGCAAATTCGCTAGCAGCAGCGGCGCTTTTCCGTTGTTCCGACAATCTTGAGGCCCAACGAGCTCCATACCATCAATCGAATGCTCTTGGTCTTGACGATCGATTCGATCGCATCGATCGGCGTGCGTCCTCTCTTGTGCGATGGCGAGTGAAGTGGCGTAAAGTAGAGGTATCTGGTGTTGACGTGCAGTCGACCAGGTAGACCCTTATACTGGCAGAAGAAGCTGCCCAGCTTACGCGGCTTGAGCGTCGAGTCGTTGGACATCTCGACGTAGTCGGTTCCAGCTCGAGATGGGTCGTCGATTTGGTCGTAAGCGATGCCTTCTTCACGTCGATCCGGTCGTGGTTTGATTCGCTTCGACGTGTTACCATGGGAGCGAACGGCACGTCGTACTTCCTCAGCAGTGGTCAATTGGCCGGCGAAGCGGTCCACGTCCAAATGGCGTTTGCGCAGCAGTTGCACTGCAAACTGTGCATCCGTTGGAGCTCCAAATGTAGCCCACCACAATGGCGACAAAGCCTTGCGATGCGACGGAAAGTAGCTCTGCAACGGTAGCAGACAGAAGAAGGTGATGCCGAGAAAGAAGAAGATGGCCTTGGACACGTACTGTGAAGGCGCAAACGTGACGAACAGATTGAGCACGCCAAACAGAATCAACGTACGTCGCGTGGCTGCCGGATTACGCCACAGGATCAAGTTCTTAACCTTTTCGTGAAAGTCTGCAACCAGACCCATCGCCTCTTGCGTCGGTGCGCCGAATGTGATGATCCATCGCCTGTAAATGTTGAGAATGTCGAGTCGACTGCGACGACGAAGCTTTTCCGAAAGCGTGTTGGCAGCCTGCCCACGCGCCATCCGCATCTTGACCTTCTCGTGTAGGTAGCTCTCGGAGGGCGGGAAGTATTTGAACCTCATAATGTAGAACATGATCATGAGGATGAAAGCGGTGGGGATCATGTTGGTGTACCAGAGCACAAAGTAGATCATGGCGGCTGCAGCAGTCGTCTTGGGATCTTCCCAACGGTACAGCCGACGGATCCGGAACGCGAGCTGTTCCCAGAAGGGGGCAATGGTGTAGAGGCGCTCGAGATGAGAGCGAATCAAGCCCTCGCGATAGCCTCTGTCGGGATGGTGTTCGATCTCTTCGGGCGCAAGCCGTTCGACTAGCGCAAGGATGTAGGCGATACAAAAGGCTACGCCGTCGACACCTTCGTCCTGTGCGTTGACACGAAGCTCGTCGTGCTGCGAGACCGCCTCATGCTTGGAAGGATCGCTGGACGAGGGCACGATGAGATCCCAGTCTTCATCGCCGGTGTCGTCTCCGGCTGAAGCGATCCTGGCATTCGTCGTCGCGGACTTTTTAGGCATCTTGGCCTTTGACTTTTTCTTCGACGGCGTGGCTGGCTTGCCTCCGGACTCGTTGACGTCGGACGCCGATTCTGCTGCAATGTCATCCTCGCCCAATCCGGAGGAGGACCTCGGGAGGATGTCCGTCTGACTTCGATCCTGCGTGGCTGTGGATCGAGGGCGGAGGTTACCCGACAAATGGTGAAGGCCGCGGTCAACTCGGCTCAACATGGATGGCCTGTTGTTGCCTTTGCTATTGGAGGCATCGTCGTCGGGCGAGACGCGAAAGTCGGACCATTTGGGCATCCTGTACTTTTGTGCGCCTGCTGGTCGTGTCACAGTGACCTCTTTGGTGTGCCGAGCAAATGTCTGCAAGAAGGTCTCGAGCTCAATGTCCTCGAGCTCCAACAGAGGTTGACTGAGTGCTTTGGCAGCGCCTCCCGAGTAGGAACTGATGCCACTGTGTGCATCTTTGTTGTCGCTGAGGGAGCGTTCCTTTTCGCGAACAGCTTGAAGGGTCTGATAATCAAGGCCGGCGGACAAGTCTCCGTAGGTGTTGTAGCGCAAGTTGTCGTAACCGTCGGCTTCGCGGATCAGATGCGCTATAGTGTCGTCCGAATCGTCCGAGTCATACTCTCGCCTATCCGCCTCGTCCAGCACATCTTCTAGACCATGAGCACCTGGAGCGAAAAAGTCAGTGTCGTCATGGGCTGAGCTACGTCCATGCGCTTGTTTGTCGCGGAGCAGGCGTGCGTCCGCTCTGGTGTCGTCCGTGTCATACAGCCCGCCGGGGAAATGCCGGGTAGCATCGCTACGATACCTATCAAGTTCAGCAGGGTCGTCCGTGATGTAGCGTGTTGTCTCTTCCAAGTCATGGTGGTCGTCATGCTCCTCAATGTCCGAATCTTGATGGGCTTTCTTTGACCTTTTGCGGAAGAGTCCTCTGTGGCGAAGCCCATCGATGCTGCCGGACGATGGTTTCCTAGCATTGTCTCGCTTCTGCTGCTCCTTGCTCAAAGCCTGGAGAAGGTGTTGTGCTTTTCCCTCTGCATCGCTGTCATCGAGTTTGGGTTGATGAACGGGTGTTTGCGATCCACTGGTGAGCTGAGAGCGAGGCTTATGGGAAGCTTCAGGCTTGTCGTCGGAAGTCGTGCGCTTGAACTTGGAAAGTACTTTGGATCCGATCGACTTTCGTTTGTTCGGGTTGTCGACAGCCGTTTCACTAGTGCTGGTGGCGGGTCTGCTCGATGCGGTGATGGTCGGATGGCTCACGGACAAAAGCTGATGTCTTGGCTGAGAGCTGCTTGATTGGCTGCGTGTGGTGTCGCCTTTTGCGTGCGGATGCTCGGGAACCACATTGAGTTTGTCCTGGTCGTCCGAATTGTGTGCCAGTGCTGATGTGTCGGCATCCTCATCGACAGTGTACGGCTCCGATGAGCCAGGAATGCGGGCCGGCGTCATCCGGATGTTGCGCAAGTTGTGTTGCAGCGACCGAGTGCTGCTCGAAAGACGAGGAAAGGAGAAGCGAATGGAAACGTCCGATGAGGAACACCTGTCTATGTTGAGAGTCTACGACATACTTCTATGGATTCCTCGTAGTCGACGCCGGCGTCAGCGGATGATGGATGGATGGATAAATGGACTGAAAGGTGGAGGATGGTGGATGGACAGTCAAAGGAAGAGCAGATCCCGAGCTCCATAACGTATCGCACAACTTACACTTACGACGCTGCACCCTGCTGTGCGTCGCCGATCCGCTTGCGAACAGCGACAAGAACAGTGCGCTTCTGCAGGTCTGCGTCGTGAGAGGCCACGCTGAGCTAAAAGTTGGACGGATGATGTCGAGCTTCCCCGCAGTTTCAGAGGCAGGCGGACTCGTCAGCGTCAGGTGGAGTCCCTGCCAGTTTTGCGCGTGGAAAGAGAGTCTCGTTGTCGCCATGACACTTTAACACCTTGCGTCTGAAGAAAAGAATCCAGATCGAGTCGATGCCGTGCCAACCTTACCTGTCTGCTTGATCTCTGACTCGCGTTTGAGTCAAGCTTGTCACTTGAGCGACGACGCTTGATGATGTTCGACGAGATCGTGCAGCCATCGCGGATGTCTACTCTCTGCAGGTCCGAAGAAGATGGTGTCGTGCTCTCCTGCTCTCCCTTCTGTTGAGAGAATCTGCCATGTTCACGCGCAACCTGTTCAGGGCCACATCGTCTTGCGGCAACTCTCTCTCTCCTCACTGTAATCGAACTCGAGTCGGCGCTGCTACTCGATCGGCCACTCAAAGCAGTCTCTGGGGATACAAGCGTACAATATCGTCATCACCGGTCACCGGCAGTCTCGGAAGCTACGCCTCTTTTGTTCAGAGAATGCTGGCCAGCATGTCACCCACAAGCTGCAACAACGATCATGGCTGCGGACGTCGGACCGTCGACGATTGTCTCCACGTTTCGTCGTCTCACCACAAATGTTGATCCCACTTGACTTCATTCCAATGCCCTCCGACGGGTTGCGAGGCTACGATCGCCGTTTCATTTGTGCACAGCAGCTCATGCAAATCATCCCTCAGGCACTTTACATACAGTACAGCACATCTCATCTCTCGACTACCAGCCCTGACCAGCACGACAAAAAGCTCGGTAATCTGCATTTGAGTCTTTGCATCTCGTCTCTGCCTCTCACCCACAAAACAGCTGGGTGCACACAGGCTCGTTCTATCCAATCAGCCTCTTCGCTCCTCCTTTACCAGTCCACAACAAAAGGATGCACCGCTTCCCCGCGCCCTTTCGAGTAAAACCATCATAGAACTCCTCCATCACAATGCGCTTACATTCATCGACCCTGCTCCTGATCATCCTGGTCTTCGTTGGCTCAGCAGCTTCTTCGACCCATTTCGGCAAAAGCTTCTCTCATCGTACCAGTCCAATCCAAAGAAGAGGTGACGCTGGGTTGGCCAAGCAGCTGCTTGATAAAGAGGTGCCAGATCGTTTTAAGAGTTGGTCCATCTTCAAGGATGGAAATTTCTTCCGCGAAACCGCTCGCAAAGGCTACGTAAGCTTCCTCCGGCAATACGACAAGAACGTGCGAGAGCCTTACCCTTTCGCAAAGGGTATCGAGAAGAAATGGACGTACGAACCAGACTTGAGAAAGCAATACGTTCTTCCAAGAGTGCTGCGCGTACCAATTATTTTGCAAGAAAAGCCTATACCTCACGAGAAGGAATTCATCGCGTACGTCAAAGGCACTGATAAGGGTTTGGGTCTCAGCGATGCTGCCAAGAAGCATGTACCGGACCTGATGGAGGAGGAAGAGGCCAAAAATGGCAAGTCGGCGGCCGATTCGGCAGTCAAGTCTGATTCAGAGGATCTGCAAACAGAACATAGCGGCCGACGTGTTCCTCCCGGTCGCCGGAGACGATCTCGTACTCTCCGCCGCGGAGACGGCTTCAATCATTTCCGACCAAGTCAGAACGCCCCAACTAACGCACCTGCAGCATCGAGTTCAGAGATTCGGCCAGACACCATCCCACCAAGACCTGGAGCTGGGTCAAACCGAGGTGGCAACTCCGTAGACGATGACGCTCAGCAGCAATCGCCAACAACGCCCACAGACTCCGATCGGTCTTTGGCGGCAGCCAAGTTGAGCAATGCTCTCCTCGAGATGGAAGAGAATTTCAAATCACTACAGCGTCTCCAAGAGAGTCAAATCAAGAAAGCTGCAGTGCGTTACGTCGGCCATCCAGAATACATACCACCGGCGCAGTCAGGCTCAACCGCGACAGCTACACCAGGTGCTGGTCTTGCTCCCATACGCTTGGGGAAACCAGCTTCGCAGGAGGTCACTCCAAACGGTACGCCTAGACAATTTGTTGATCCCTCTGGCGCAGAAGCCGATGCGTCGAATCCCATCACTCCCACCAGGCACTTTTATGGACCCGCAGGCTTCAGCCCGGGTCTTTCCAAGCAGGCATCCGTGGAGCTGCCATACATTCCCACTCCTCAAAACGAACCTTCTCCGCTCCTATCACCAGGGATCATGACCCCCAAATCGCAGCCTGGCACAGGAACACCTTCTCCCGGTGCTAGTTTCCGACTACCCGCCAACTACGACGATTTGATCCACAATGTCCGACAGCAGAGTAATCTCGCCCATCTTCGCAGCTATGTTCCTAGCAATCCTCCGATGCAACATACGGCGGAGTACGGGTCAGCTTGGAATCACGAGGCAAACTTAGGCTGGGACGATGGTCGACCTTCAGAGGAAGGCATCCGCAAGATGCAACAAATCGCACAGAGGGAAGAGACTGGCGACATCGACGTTGCCATCTATGATCACGATCTAGCGCGTGCACTGTCAAAGCATTTTCCAGTAGCTGTTGACGAGGCGCGTTCGGTCAATGGTGCGGAGCGGACCTCCGGGACTGTCTCTCCTTCTACGAAGAGAAAGGACCGAGAGGATGCGGGGTCAAGTGCACTCATGCTATCTGGTCGACGCGATACCAACTTACAAGCAGGCGGACAAGACGAACCAGGCAGACAAAACAATCAAGAGCCTCGTCCTCAGCTGCACGATGTCGGAATGACGGACGCTTCCCCTCAGGACGACAACCACGCAAATCAATCTCCTACTCCAGAGCATGTGGATATAGGAGTTCAAGATGGCGAAAGTTCGCCCTCCCGAGAGCCAGCAACGAAGCGAAAACGACCAGCCTCATTGAAACTGGCCCTTGGCCGTCTCAGCCGCGTTTCAAGCTTCATGTTCCCCGCTACCAAGACCGAGCCGACTACCCCTTATCTCACTCACTTCACGCAGAGCTCAAAGGACGAAGATGCTCCTTCAGAACACAGTCACAGCCCCTCGTTCGGTGAAGGCTTCAAGCAGATGGTGGGTTCATCGTCCGCTCGTCTTCGTCAGTTTCAGGACAAATACAGAGGCAAGCCGACGATGACCATTTATCAAGAGAACGCTGCCAAGAAACATGAATAAGAAGGTGACGATCGGCGGCTATCAAAGTTGCCGCCTGACACACCCCGGACCGTCGCCGCTCATTGACTGAGATCGGTGTGCCATCCTCTACACATTCCTTTCCGTTTCCTCTATAGCTTTCCTCTGCATCCGAGGTCCGTTCAAGCCAAGCCGGCAGTCAGCTCTGATACTTCACTCTCATTCACTAATCAAAGCATTTAATCAAGTACAAGTGGATGTCATTGGTGAGTGTCATAAGTTGAGCATCAAAGAAAGCGAAGATGGAACATGCTACTTTTACAAAGATCAAGGACGGTTGGTGATGCCACAAATGAGTTCAGCAAGCAGTTCATCGCCCGAACCGGATGCGATGATAGCCTGCTGCTTCTTGATCTCCTCTTCGGTTCGTGCACCTCCACGCTGCTTGTTGCCGAGACGCTGGTTGCGGAAGTAGTGCGAGAGGAGGAAAGCGACGTCAAGCGATTGCTCAAAGTTGAGCCTTGGATCGCAGTGACTCTTGTAGCCTCTCTCGAGGTCTTTGGGCTCGAGGCGCATCGAACCACCAAAGCACTCGGTGACATCTTTGTCGCCGGTCAGCTCCAGGTGGACGCCACCGAGGTGAAGGCTAGGGAAGTCGGACGAGATGATTTGGAGAAACGAGAGGATTTCCGAGACGATGTCACCAAACGAGCGAGTTTTGAGCGGCTGCGCGTTGGGATCGGAGGATGCTGGCGGGTAAGGGCTGGTCTGTGTGTTGCCATGCATAGGGTCGCAGAGCAGAATGATCGAATCGCGGTGATTGCTGGCTACGATGGCCCCGAGAAGGGGCGAAAGATACGATGCGACCTTGGAAGCGCCGAGACGGATGATGACCATCACGCGACCCTTTTCTTTGCCGTATACGACGCCAGGTGCACCACCGGGAGTGGACCAGCCGCTGGGTCGACCAGAAGATGCGACGGATGGGATCGGGACATCTGGGTTGAGAATATCGAGGATCTGGATGAGCTCTTCAGGCTTCATTGAAGGGCCAACCTTGACACCGACGGGGTTGCGAATGGACGAGAAAAAGTCGACGTGTGCGCCGTCGAGCTGCCTTGTTCTGTCGCCGAGCCAGATGGTGTGTGCGGACAGGTCGTATCTCTCCAAGATTTGGTCGTCGAGCTCGCCGCTGGTCAGGTCAGAAGGATGCACGTTACGTGCCGGGTTGGGATTCGCTGAGGTGGGTTTGCGGACAAGTCGAGTCAAGGCTTCCTCGTAGGCAAGCGAGAGACCTTCGTGGCTGATAAAGTAGTCGACGGAATTGAGTACGCTACTTGAAGAGAACGTGCTCGGATCAGCGCCAATCGTCTTCATGAATTCCAGAGCGTCGGTGAGGGAATCGACGACCGACTCGAACTCGGCTTGGAGCGCACTAGACTGGACATGCTGGAAGGACCACTGACGAGGGGCGTGAAGGTCGGCCAAACCGGAGGCAAGCTCGGAGCGAATATGGTTGAGAGTAGCAGCAGAATGGAAGTAGGCCTGAAGCAAGCGCTCTGGATCTGGGATTCGACCACTTGCAGGCTCTGCTGAGAATGCGTTGATGTTGTCTCCGCGGAACGACATGATTTCGTGCTTGGAAGCCTCTCCCGAGACGGGGTCGATCTTGGTGATGATCTCGGTTGGCTTGGATCGTGGCTTTGCATATTGACCTGCGATACGACCGATACGAACGACAGGTTTGCGAGCGCCCCAAATGAGGATGAGACTCATGAGCAGGGAGAGTTTCAGCTTTGCCTGGATCTGTTCCGGATCGCAATAATCGAAGAGTTCGGCGCAGTCACCGGTCTGAAGGAGGAAAGCGTTGCCTTCTGCGACCGAGGCGAGTTGCGAACGGAGACGATCGATTTCGTTGGGTGAGACCAGACCGGGAAGACGCTGGATCCTGTTCATGACCGATTGAAAGGCTTCGTGAGACGGGTAGTCGACCTGCTGAGCTTCGCTCTTGGATTTCCAGGTTGGGTTGGCATGATATTCGCGAGCGGACGCCGAAGCGCCAGGAAAAAGCGAAGACGATGACATGCTTTGCGACGCGTCGATATGGTGGAGACGATGCAAGCCGAGAGGTGTGAGTGGGCTGGGCTGACTGAGCGGTCAACGAGTCATTCCAAAAGCAAAAAAGACGGACGGAAGATCCGTGGGAGCAGAGCAGTCTCAATAATGATTTCAGGGTCTGCGCGAAGATTTGCAGCTGCTTTTTCTTCTTTTTCATGCTGTCACCACCGTCAAAACCGACTGAGCGACCTTTCCGCCCGTCATCGAACGCCTTTTAGAAAGAAAGAAACTCAAATTGAATACAACAACAGGTAAGGTATGCAATGGCTGGCCAATCCAACAACCGAGGTTGTATGGAGTAGTTGGTTAACTTAGGAGATTCTGACATTATGGGCTTACGAGCTTAGCGTTCTGAATTTCTCTTGCCCTGGGTTCGAATCCCAGTACGACCTTTCGTTTTTGGTGGGGCGATTTTTTTTTTGCATCATTGATCTATCTTCGAGCAGGCTACCTTTTTGCCAATCCTCGTCTTCAGAGTTCAGATTCTCCCGACTAGAGGAGCGTTGCTCGAGAGAGTGAGACTGTTTGTCTCAGAGGAGTCGAGTCAGAGCTTGTGTGGAGCGGCTGAAGTCGTTTGCGTGCCAAGGCGTCTGCGTCGTCGGTGGAGTCAGGCGCGCTGATCTGCGGGACCAAACACCAACAAACAAGGGGCGTGTGTTACTTGCATTCTTAGTGCTTATCGTTGGCCTGTGGCAGCATCCAAGGTTGTATGGAGTAGTTGGTTAACTTAGGAGATTCTGATTGTTGGAGCCTCGAGCTCCTCAGTACGATTCGACTTCTCTTGCCCTGGGTTCGAATCCCAGTACGACCTTTACCTCCTTTTTTTTTTTTTTTTTTTTGCGGCGTTCCAGGAGGATGTTTCGGTAGCATTTATTTTTAGTACAGGCACGGGAGCCATGCCAAAGAGAATGTCATGGGACAATCAGCTTACTTACTGTACCTTGGTCGCTAGGCTAGGCTTCCGATTTTTGCGGCTGCGACACGAGCGTGGCGCGGCTCTCGAAAGAACGCCGGTTCCCTTTTCGCTTGTTCAAGCATTCACGCGCAGACGGCAAATTGGAGTTGTCAAAGCTTACTGTACAGTAACCTCCTCCGGTGCCTGACAGCAGACTACGTTCTTTTCTTCGGTTGCAGGAAGTCCAAGTCGACGATTGTATTTACAATGGTGGGGAGAGCTCGTTGACACCCAAACAACAGCAGAGCTTCAGATGGGGGTTGGTTTGTCCAGGGCTTCAACAAGACGACTTTTCAAAACCGACACACACACACACACACACAACGTTTGAGCTGGGTTCGCCAGGTTACCGCCGACCGAGCCCCGAAAACGCTCTCACGACTGCGTCAGCCGCCGAGGCTCGCCACAATGGATTACATGAGCCGCAAACCCCTCCATGTCAATCAGCTCAACACACTCATCCGCTTGACACCCCGAGGCAAGGCACGATGGTGTTCTGTCCGTATCAAGCAGCATTGTAACTCAATGTCGGCAAATTTCGCTTCTGTGCGCGCCGTCATACTGACCGACGAGAATCCATGTTGCAGCTCGACAAAGGCCAAGCTGGCAAAGCTTGTGGTACAGCAGTGAAAAGTGAGCAGGGGAATATGAGCTCTGTTCGTAACTTAGTGTCGTATGCGCCGCACATTGCGTGCGTGAGTGTGTGTGTGAGTGTTCCGCTGGGTCCTACATCAGCGATTCCAAACGAGGCTGCCGGTTACCGCCCTCGCTTGTGATTGCAAACGTCGCCCTTTTGCAACCCCGCTGGACTCCAAATGCTTTCCCCACATCCTGAGAAAGAGCAGCAGCAGCAGTAGCAGCAACGTAGCCGCGCTTCCTGTGCGCGCACGAAGCATCTTGAGCCCCCGTCTCCCTCTCAGCCTCTTCTTTCTGGCCCGCCACCAACGTCCTGATACATAGACTGCTGTCCTTGTCATTTCCCATTTGGATTCTGATCCATCAACAACCACTTTCGATCCGACCCTTGTCCCTGTATAATCCCCACCCGCGGCCATCCTCACATCTACCTTTTGCATTTCAAGTGTCGCTTTTGTCCTCTTCGCCTCTCCAAGATCCGCATAGGATACTTCATAGCGTCATCATGTCGGTCACAACACAGGGCACCATCCCCATGCCCAAGATCATGAAGGCCGAGGATTATTGGACCCCTGACCAAAGAGAAGCCTTCCTCGCTTTTGCCGACGTCATCGTTCCCGAACTCGATGGTGTCGATGCTGCCGATGTCCTTTCGTACCTTCCGGCAGAGGCCACCGACCGTCAGCGAGAACTTGCTCCTCGATTCGCAAGGGAAGGCTTCAAATCTGACCCGCGTTTGCTCGATTGTGCTGCTCAGCAGTGCTCGGCTTCTCTTTCCTCCGCTGTCGCTGGTGACATCAATCTCTTTCTCAACATCCTTTCGACTCGCGCTGGAACTCTAGCTTTCTCCGGATACCTCGGTCCTTTCGCCCAACTCGACCGCCCCACCCGTGAAAAGATCATCTTTGGATGGTTTACCTCTCGCCTCACACTCCTCAGAAAGGCTTCCGCTGGTCTCAAGGGCATCGTCCTTCTCGTCTACTACCGCAATCACCAGCCCGCTTGGGAGGCCATTGGATACCCGGACGGTCGACCTGACGACTGGACTCGTCCATTGCAAGGAGGCGAGGCTGCCCCGGCTACTCCAGTCTACGACTACAAGTTTGAGAACCAAAAGATCGCCGCACAGCCATCTGGCTCCGAAATCATTGTCGACACCGAAGTGCTCGTCATTGGCTCCGGCTCCGGAGGCGGTGTCGCCGGCAGCTACCTGGCTCAGCGTGGCGTGCGCACCCTCATTGTCGACAAGGGCATCTACCTCCACCCCGACAAGGTCGTCGGGCGAGAGGACCAGGCATACGGTCTGCTCTACGAAGGCGAAGGCATCCTGCCATCCGAGGATGGCTCCATCAACATTCTTGCCGGTTCCACTTTCGGTGGCGGCTCCTCCATCAACTGGTCTGCCTCGCTCAAGCCTCGTCACTTTGTTCGCAGGGCCTGGGCCGAGAAGTACGGCGTGCCTTACTACAACAGCCCCTACTTCACCTCGGACCTCAACGCCGTCTGCACGCGCATGGGTGTTGCCGTTGCTCCCATTCGTCACAACATCGGAAACTCGCTCCTCGCTCTCGGAGCCCAGCGTGCCGGTCACCCCGTCGAGCCCGTTCCTCAGAACAGCGGAGGCCACACCCACTACTGTGGCAAGTGTCAGCTGGGCTGCATTTCGGGCCACAAACAAGGCGGTGTCGTGTCGTGGCTCAAAGACGCTGCTGAGGCCGGAGCCGCCTTCATGACCAACTGCTACGTCGAACGCATCCTGTTCGACAAGAACAAGCGCGCCATCGGTGCTCTCGCCGCTGTCGATGGACGAAAAATCAAGATCTTGGCTTCCAAGGGTGTCGTCGCCTCCTCTGGCTCCCTTCAGACGCCTGCGCTGTTCCTTCGCTCGCCCGAGCTCAAGAGCAACAAGATGATCGGTCAGACACTCCGATTGCATCCTGCTACTGTCGTGACCGGCTACTACAACTTCCCAGTCAAGCCGTGGGAAGGCGGATTGCTCACCATGGTCGATAATTCTGCCGAGATGGTGGACAAGGATGGTTGGGGTTGCAAGATTGAGGTCATCGCCTCATCGCCTTCGATCCACGCCGCCTTCAACAACTTTGCCAGCGCCAAGGAGCACAAGTCTCGCATGCTTCGTTACAGCCACAGCTACACCATGGTCATCATCTGCCGCGACCGTGACAGCGGACGCATCGTCCTCGACGAAAAGGGACAGGCTCGCGTAGAGTATACCATCTCGCTCTTCGACCAGCGCACTTTGGTCCAAGGTATCCTCCGTGGAGCTGATGCACACCTGATGGCCGGTGCCGAGGTCATCTGTACCGCACAGGCTGCTGTGCCCGCCTTTGTCGCCAGCTCGCTCAGCGCTGTCAAGAACCCCACCAACGGCGCACCGGCTGCTCCTCTGCCTCCTGCCGACAGCATCTACACCGAGACCACACAGGTGCCCGCCACCTTCACGCCCGTCGAGACGGTCCCTCGCGATCTCAACGATCCCGCGTACAAGGAGTGGCATAAGAAGGTCACGACTGCAGGTGCTCAGCCCTACATTCTTTCTATCGGGTCGGCCCATCAGATGGCCTCGTGCCGCATGGGTGCCAACCCCAAGATCTCGGCGCTCGACCCCGAGGGACGTGTCTGGGGAGCCAAGAACTTGTGGGTTGCCGATGCTTCTGCCATGCCCGAGTCAAGCGGTGTCAACCCCATGATCACGACCATGGCCACTGCTCGTGGTGTTGCTCGCAACATCGCCCACGATATCGGCGCTGTCGCACCGGTTCAGCTTCGCTCGGACGGTGCTGGCCAACAGGCTCGTTTGTAAATAGATACCATTTCCCAAAGTCCTCACTGCAATACACACTCTTCTCAATCAGACTTGCTTCATGCCATTGTTGAGATTGGTCTAGATCAAGCTCTGCTTTGACAGCTCATCCGCGAGCTTGAGTAGGCCTTTCAGTTTCCAGCTTGATAGACTTGCTCTGCTTTGAGCTTAATCGTCGAATCCCGCTGCAACCTCAAGACGTGCCCACGAGCAAGCAAGTCTTGAATGGCGACGATGTGAGATGGCGAGATCAACTTTGAGTCTGAGTTTCGTCGCTTTTCTTTTTTCTGCGTTTCTTTCGACAGTCCTTTTTCTGCTCACGGAACCACAGGTCTGTTTCGTCATGGCTCCGCAAGGCTGAGCGGGTCACTGTCATGCACAGAGCATCTACAATCAGCGGCGTGGCAATGCAGACAAGAGAGATCGCATTGCGGTGAGACGGGATCGAGATGTAATGCAACAGTATAGACGAGGAGAAAAGTGCGAGAGATAAGAAGCTAGATCGATACCTCGTCTTCTTCTTCGATGACTGAGCCTGCCAAAGAAGAGGCGCCCAAGCCGAGAGGGCTGAGAGTGGGGTCTCGATTGTTGATGGCGTCGACAGCGGAGGAAGTCTGAGCAAGGCGGCCTCCTGATAAAGCCTCGACATCGGGCTTGGCAGCATCCTGAGCCGTTGGAACGGATAGGGCGGGATGGGCAGGGTCGGAAGGATTATCGACCGCCATACGCAGCTGCACCTTCTTCACTTCCCAGTCCCAGTCGGTGATACTAATAAGCCAGATCATGCCGGCAGAGCCAAAGAGAAGCGCAATGGTCAAACCCCACCAGAGTCCAGCCAGTCCAAGGTTGATGCGGGTAAAGGTGAGGACGAGACCGATGGGGATGCCGATGACGTAGTACGAGATCATGTTGATACCGGCACCAGCAGCCTGCCGTCCCGTTCCACGCAGCACACCGCCAGCAATACCGCAGATACCATCAGCTACCTGGAAGAAGGCGAGCAAGGGCAGGATGTACTCGACGAGCTTGATGACTTCGATGTCGGAGCTGAAGAGCCATCCCCACTGCCTGCGGAAGATGAGGAAGAGCGCCGAGTTGAGTCCACCCATGGCAAGCGAAAGGATGAGACTGACTCTGCTCGAAATCTTGGCTTCATCGGGTCGATTGGCGCCGAGCAGGTTGCCGACTCGGACAGCAGTGGCCACCGAGGCACCAAATGGCAGCTGGTAGGTGACGGAGGAGCTGACGAGCAGCACCGACTGGGCCGCAAGGGCCACGACACCGAGCTGACTGG
This sequence comes from Anthracocystis panici-leucophaei, assembly GCA_014826065.1. Classification (NCBI taxonomy): domain Eukaryota; kingdom Fungi; phylum Basidiomycota; class Ustilaginomycetes; order Ustilaginales; family Ustilaginaceae; genus Anthracocystis; species Anthracocystis panici-leucophaei. The sequence continues at coordinate 1,570,803 of CP060301.1, forward strand.
TGACGAGTCCAACAATCTCCCAAGCCCACCATTCAGCGGCGAGACTGACCATACCGGCAAAGCCGAGAGAGAGCACAGGCCTGATTCCATCCCATTTGAAGGCTGCGGTTGTGAATCCATCCCATGCATCGCGTGGACCAAGGACGCACTGCAAGAAGCAGAGGATGGCCATGAGCCACATGGAGAGGGCCGAAGCGAGCGGAGCACCGATGAAGCCGAGTCGAATGGATTCGGGACCCCAAACAAGCAGGTAATTGGCAATGGCGTTGAGTGGCGAGACAAAGATGAGAACGATGGTGGGAGCGTGCATGAGACCTTGCGCCTGGAGGTATCGTCGGCAGACTTCAAACAGAGCATATCCGGGCAGACCAAAGGCAAGAACGGAGAGGTAACGGCCGGCGAGGTATGCGACTTCGGGATCCTGACCGATTCGAATGAGAATGAATTCGGCGTTGAGCCATACGGCAAAGATGAGAGGCAGAATGGCCATCAGAATGACACCCATGCGTTGTGTCCACAGACCGACCGACTTGGGTTGCTGGGTATAGGCGGAGGGTAGAAGCGTATCCAAAGCTGAGATGAAGCCGGACAGGACACTATAGCCCGAGACGTTGGCAGTCATACTGGAGAGAGACGCAGCAGCAAGCTCGACCGTGCCAAGGTGACCGAGTGAAAAGACGGATGCGACGGAAAGCGAGAGCTCGAGCAAATGGGTGGCAAAGATGGGCACCGTGTAGCCAACCAAGACCCTCGCCTCTCTCCAAGCGATGTTGTCGTGGGATTCGCGTGCAATGGATTCGATCTGCTCGACACCGGGGAGAGGAGCCTCGCGTATAAAGTTGGCAGCAGCCCAGCCACTGACACCTGGGGCACCACCGCCGCTGACGATGCTGGCGCCATCGATCGACGAGCGACGCGCTGCACCATATGATGCCGAAATGGCACTGTTGTTTTGGCGGCCAAGCAGCGAGGTCGCCTCGTTGACGTCTGAATCATGGCTGATTCGTTCGAGGCCAGCTTCTTGCGAAGTATTCGATGGCTTGTGAGTGGCGTGAGTGGAAGTGAACGCAGCGGGTGCTCCTAGCGAGAGATTGGAGGCCAAACCAGAATGATTTGTGGGTGGTGGAACGGCAGAACCGCCAAGGAGGTACTCGGATGGAATACCTGCTACTTGTGGGTAGGCGTTGACGCTGGGTCGACGGTTGCGAGGCGAAGCAATGGGAGCGATAGCCAGTCGATTTGTGCGTCCGAAAGCGGGCGACACGGGTACAGCATGGTGATTGGGGGGAAGCGAGATGCCGCTCATTCCATTATCGCTGGCATCGTCGACATGAATGGAAGAGGAGGATGCCGAGGCGGTGACAGCGTGATCGCCATGGTCGTCGTGATCATGATCTCCATGTGTGCTGTGGCCATCGTCGTTCTGCACCCTGGAGGAGAGCGTGTTGTTTGCGCCACGAGGATGACTTGTGCTGAGAGCACCAAAGTGTTGATAAGAGCTTGGGTGACCTTGTAACAATGTGTAGTCTCTGGTCACGGACGAGCCGTAACGTGGTGTGAAGCTCATTCTGTCAAAAGAGAGCCTTCTACGGGTAGAGCAAGCAAGGCGATTCGGAGAAGCCTTGGTGGTGGTGGTGGTAGTGGTAGTGGTAGTGGTGACAGAGACAAAGAGAAGACGTATCACACAACTGTTTTGGAAGATTGCGGTTTCAGGTTTCAGAGCAAGCGTGTGATTTACGAGTCAAACTTCCTCTGCTTCTGCATCCTTTCGACGGTGGCGGGAATGATTGCGTCTCGCGCTTGACGAGCCAAACGAGCTTTGACGAAATTTTGTTTGCGCGTCTCTCGCTTTGCTTGTGCTCTCAGCTGAGATGTGATGATGCTGGATAGGGTTCAGGCTAAAATGCCGCTCTTCTCTCTTTGTGGATCGCATGCATGGTGTTAAGGGTGATGTTAGGGTGGTGATCTTCTTCTCACCTTGAATCTTATCGCTGTTGCTGAGTGTTGCTGTGTGTGTCACGCTCTCGCCCATCACCATGTCAATATAGAATCGTGTCTCTGGCACCTGCTAAGGACGTACGACCACCATCACACTCTTCGTGGTGCTGCCTCCCCCAGACGAACAGGCGTGCACGCGATCAAGCAAACAGGCGGCGAGAGACTCTTGTCTGGGACGCATGTTTAACCAAGCCTCGAACGAAAGCTGACCTTGGAAGCATCTTTCGATCTGGAAATGGTAGCCACAAGCTCTGTCAAGGTCGAAGAGGTGGCATGGGATTATCCCGATGCCTGCGATCTTCGAGAACAACAGCGCATCGACATTGCTGACCTATACGACAATGTCGACACCGAGCCAGGCACTCCTCCAAGCGCCCAAGATGTGGCCTGCTTCTGCGTAGCCTACCAGAACGGCCTCCCAGTCGGCTGCGCCGGCCTTCGCATCCTCGATTCACACTCGGCGGAGCTCAAAAGAATGTTTGTTGTCAAGCACGCCCGCGGCAAAGGTGCGGCCAATGCCGTGCTCGACTTTCTCGAACGCAAGGCACTCACTTTAGGCATTCACCGTCTGTTGCTCGAAACCGGCGACAGGCTCGTCGAAGCACATCGCTTTTACACACGCAACGGCTATCGCGTCATTCAAAACTTTGGCTACTATCAAGGCGTCGCATCATCCATTTGCATGGAGAAGCAACTCGTACAATCTTCCACGACTGCGCAGGCAAATGTCTAGAACAATGTGCTTGATAGATTGTTGCAATGGATACAAGTGTACACGATGTTCTACGACTGCTGCAAGTGAGGGAAGAGCTTCTTCGAGTTTTCGTGGCTGATCTTGGCCAGGTCCTCTGCCGAAAATTTGCCGTCCAACGTCTTGAACCAATTGCAAGCGTCCTCGAACTTCTCGTATGGGTAGTCGATCGAGAACAAGATCCTGTCCACACCGATCTCGTCTTGGACGTATTTGAGCGTGAGGGTGGAGAAGTGTCCCGAAGTGGTGACCCAGATGTTCTCGTTGAAGTAGTCACGGATGGTCTTCTTCATCGAGACGGCACCACGGGGCTTGTGTACTGCGGTGGAAAGGAACAAAAAGAGGAAGTGAGTGAGAACGGATGTTAGCTCGCAAGCTCATTGGACGGAAAGAGTACGTAGCAACATGTGCTAAGGTGAAAACCGCTGCTTACCATCCTCGAGCCAGTGGTTGATTCGCCACAAGTCGAATGGAATGTGCTCGCCGAGGTGACCGACAATGATCTTGAGCTTAGGATGACGGTCGAACACGCCGTTGACGATCATACCAAGGAGGTGAGCAGAGACGTTGTTGGCGAACGAAAGAACGGGTCCGATGAGAGCTGCACGATCCTTGTACACACGACGGAAGATTTCGCCCTTGGGTGCGATCGGGTGAAGGTAGAACGGAACATCGAGCTCAGTCACGGTGGACCAGAAGGAATCCCATTCAGGCTGATCGTACCACGCAGCCTCGTCATTGGGAAGACGCTGGTTGTCGTTGACCAAAGCGCCGACGAATCCAAGCTCCTTGACACATCGTCGAAGCTCGTCGCTAGCATCCTTGGGGTTGTGCATCGAGAGCGAGGCAAAGGCGCTGAAACGTTTTGGGTTCTTTTGCACCTGCCGGTATACCCAGTCGTTGACCTCCTTGGCCGCCGCCGCCGCTGCCTTGGGCTCGTCAAAGTCCTGAATACCGGGAGCGGTGAGCGAGAGGATAGTGTGGGCGACGCCGTGCTCGTCCATCTTTGCAAGTCGCTCGCCGTGAATGTCGACGAGTCGATCAGCGTGAGCCTGTCCATTGCCATCAGCGACAAAGAGTCTTGCCTGGTAAGCCGACTGCTCCGCAAGGGAGGGGATATTGAAAGCTTCTTCGAGAGCGATAAGAGACATGTTGAGCAAAGGTGCGGTAATACGAGAGAAGGTTCAACGAGGGTCAGAGGTGTTGTTTTTGGGAAGAAGATATCCGGCAAGAAGTTCCAGGAGCTCTTATATGTTGAAACGAAGGTAACAGAGCCGACCCTGTAGCAACTGCCACACTCACGGACAGGATCCGCAGAGAGCGCGGGAAGCTCGTCCGGGTGGGACGCCAACAACCAAATCGCGACCCCACGCTGCGAAGTGAAGCACAAGCACGACGTTGCGTGCAGTGTGGTCCGTGTGTGAAACAGATGAAGTTCTTCCGCACAGTCTCCACACGCAAGAGCACAGTCTCTACCCAGGCGTTGGCCGTAAACCGTGTGCTTGAAAGGATGCGAGACTTGGCTCAACCGCTTGTATATCACCAGGACCCTTTCGTAGGACTTTTGAGCCTCGAATAGCCGATCTGACTTCCGAAGGCTGTCTCATGCACCCTTTTCCCCCGCCAAAAAAAAGGTGGTTGGTGGTGGAGGAATCTCGACAGCAGCAGCAGCAGCTTGATCCTCTAAAATTAACCGCTTCGGACGGCGTCCGCCCGCGGAGAGTGTGCGTTTTCCGGCTGTTCTTTGACCGTCTCACCAATAAGAAAGCTTAAGCAAATGGTTGGCTCGACACCGTCGCAACAAGCTTGAATGACAACAGCCAAGCAGCAGTGGTTCGACTGCCGCTTTCCGCAGATTGGATTGGGAGCTTGGGAACGCCAAAAAGCAACACAGGCCGTCCACGGCTATACAAGTTCGGGCTGAATCCGGTGACAGCGGCCATTTGATTCTTTCAGGCGACGAAATTGACTTGATCGACAGGCTCTCAACTTTAATCTGTCGTGACAGCTCAACGTCGAGTTGGCCGTCTTTCGCGAACAACGAGGCTGTCAAGCGTTGTCTGATCAACACACAGCGGTCCTTCACGCAACACACACTTTGTTTCTGAGACTGGTGTCCAGCTGTTTGGTGTCTGCTTCGCATTTCTTCTGGGCTGACGGGCTTACCAACCGAACCAAAGATGGAAAGGCTCCTAATCTTGACTCTGTACATCGCCGAAAAGTGGCAGAAACTGGACTGCGTCAGTGACCGATTGCGATGATGGAGAAAGATGTCGACGCAGAATGTTCTGTTTGCGTTCGCAAGGCCCAACGTTGTCGAAGCGATCAAGCCGTGTTGTAAATCACTCACCAGCCAGACTTTGTAGGTCTCGATCTTTGGAGAGCCCTCGTCGAAGCGATCAAGCCGTGTTGTAAATCACTCACCAGCCAGACTTTGTAGGTCTCGATCTTTGGAGAGCCCTCGTCGAGGCTCTTCTGGTCAAAGACCATCCTGCCGGCCCAGTTGAATTTGAGTGTCGAGCCGTTCTTATCCATCTCGACGGTGCCATCGAGCATGATCTCGTTCTCCCACTTCGGACTGATGAAGACACCGTTCACGACGTGCTTGCGTCGAGTGACGCCTTCCCATCCCTTCTGGCGCCATGCAACAAGGCCTTCTCGTTTGTTCGTCGGCTGCATGGGTCCGATCTGAAAGCTCAGACGGTCCTCATCGTGGATGAAAAAGTCGTCGGCGTACTGCTCGTGCACGTCGGGTGTGTCCGAGATCTTGTAGAAGTTTTCCACAAACGAGGCGATCACCGGCGGAACATCCTTGTTCGAGGTCTCGGCAGGGTTACCGGCCGGAGGCAGCTCGTCTTCTTCGTGGTGCTGATCTGTCGTCATGGTTTTGGGAATCAAGTGTTGCGAAGCAAATAGATGGTGGTGATGAAGAAGCAAGAACGAACTACAGTATCTCGAACCGTCGTGCTTGTGACTGTCGATCTCGGATTTTTTCCTGCCCAATTCTCTCGGCTTTACAATTGTTCTTTGTGGAGGGTCAAGTATCCGAAATTTAGCCGTTCGGGCCGGTCAATCCTCAATGGCAGCATTCTCGGATCAGAGACATCTGCCACACAGCGTTTGAAGCCCGACAGAGGCAAGTCGAAGTTGGAGAGAGTCGCAAGCAGTCAATTGCAAACTGAGTAGCCTAGCCGAATCCCAGTGTCTCTTTCAAGGTGTGATCAGCTGCAACGGTGAAGTGCTGGTGATGAAGGCGCAATCAGAGAGTCTCTCGCTGCCTCCGTCCCGGCGGCACGGGGAACGAGCCTCTCATGGTTAGGGTTAGAAGGGTTAGGGGTTGGGGTTAGAGGTTAGGGTTAGAGGTTAGGAGTTAGGGTTAGGGTTGGGTTAGGGTTGGGTTAGGGTTAGGGTTAGGGTTGGGGTTAAGGTTAGGAGTTAGGGTTAGGGTTAAGGGGTTGGGAGGTTAGGGTTAGGGTTAGGGTTAGGGAGGTTAGGGTTAGGGTTGAGGTTAGGGTTAGGGTTAAGTTAGGGTTAGGGGTTAGGGGTTGAGGTTGGGGTTAGGGGTTGGGTTAGGGTTGGGGTTGA